>OZ026808.1:14366109-14532287 GCA_964023185.1 Macaria liturata
GATTTGAACCAGGGTGCGTCTGGTTGAAAAGCAGACACTGGAACCGCTAAGCTACACTTGCCTTTTTTTAAATACCTTAAATTAATACTGAAATTTATTATATACCTAAACGTAATTAGATAAAATGTAAATGTTAGCCATGTCTTGTATTATAACAATGTATCCATTTTAAAAAAGCTTCTTCTCATTTCCAGGCCCGGCGCAGATTCTTCCGGCGACCGATTGTTGGCCTACATGATATACTTGAGGTCTCACCTCACCTTCAACGAAGAAAACGCCGACCCACTAAGTTTCGAGGACTAAACGGTCATAAAATTATATACGTTTAAAGTACCTACTTATTAGTATTAATGCATGCTTTTCGTAGACTATAATTTTTTTTAAAGAATAAGATCTCATTGCAAAGTTTATGTACTACAGACCACAAAAACTGTACTTAAAAATTTACTATTTCAACATTATTATTTCACGCAAAATCAGCGAGCTTCGACATCTATGCTTAATCAATTATTAAAATAAGGAATCTCTATGTGAACCGATATTATACGAGTATTATAGTAACTCGTACAAGCCACGGCTTTGTCAAATGGATGCTATTAAAATGATATTGAAGTATTTCTAAAAATGTCTTAGATTATAAAAGTTTTGGTGCGGAAATAGTATAGAAATGCTGTATTGGTGTTAATCTAATACTTGATTGTTGTAAGTTAGTTTATAGGTTCAGGGTTGCTGGTAACCAACGAGTATGAGACATTATGATGACTTTGAATTAGAACAATCGGCTTTGTGTGTCAGTTTTTTTTTTTTTTTTTTTTTTTTTTTTTGGACATATCACACAGCGCCATCTAGTCCCATACTAAGCTTACGCTTGTATCATGGGTACTAGATAACGGATATAATACTCGTATCATATAATAAATATAGTATCTCTCTTTTTCTTGTTATTATTGTACTTATGTATGTGTTGGTAATATCACTTTTATATCTCAACCACTATTACCTATTGCAATTTACATTTAATATCATAATTTCTCATTTGAATTAAGAAGTTTCCAAAACAAAACGTAAATGTTTTCCAAAACTTCCAAAAAAAAAAAACTTTCCGCTACTTTGTTAACTAAACGTGGATATTTCAACTTTTTTTTTTATAATTATTAATATTTCTGTAACAAACACTCTATTACGATCTTTTCGAGCAAAATCTACCGACAAACAAGTAGAAGCTAATGTCAATAAATCAAATAATACAATTTTGTGAAAAGTATTATATAGCAATTCATATTATACGTGAGTTACCAGTAATTCTGTATTTACATTATAGTTATAGATATAAGTCTGTGTTGGTATTGGGGCAGGTATAACAGTTTTAAGTTTAGTGTTAGACCTTACATATATAAAATGTATTAGGAGTAATATGGGGTTAGTCCCCATATTATAACGAAAGATCTAAGTCCTTTAAGGCCACGCCAGTGAGTAAATTAGTGATGAACGAATATTTTAACTTTTAACCAATAAAACACAATGATAAATTATGTATTGTACCATTCTTCATTGCAAAACGAAATAGT
Organism: Macaria liturata; assembly: GCA_964023185.1. NCBI lineage: Eukaryota > Metazoa > Arthropoda > Insecta > Lepidoptera > Geometridae > Macaria > Macaria liturata. The sequence continues at coordinate 14,367,678 of OZ026808.1, forward strand.
TTTTAAAAGTCTATAATTAAAATTAAAATTTAATGTACGTTAGTTTAGTTTATATGTATTTAGATATATACCTATCTGTAAATGTATAGTATACTCATGAACAGGCTTCATCTCAGTGTGGGTTATTTGATTCAAAAATACCTTTTTGGATATAACAGATAGTGATAAAGATAAGATGAGCATGTATGGTAGGGATAAGACACATTTGCCCTTTTCTGCTGCATCTATACCTAAAGTATTTTAAAAATGTGTAAGAAGTTAGGAATACTAGTGTTATAATCACTATTTAAATTAAATTAAGAATGGTGTTTGATGTGATACAATTATAGAATTATTGAAAAAGACATTTAAAAATGCTGTATTCCAAAGTATTTAATAAGGACTCTTCTGTCTTTAAAAAACTCTCATTTGTATTTCGATTTTAATGTACCCAGACATAACAATAATATGGAACCTAATTATTTTAACTATTTATTTTTTATTATATTACCTATTACCGGTTTCAAATATGTCCAAAATCTAAAATACAATTATTTTATTTTATTATAATTTATCATTTTCCTAAATGGAAAATTTTGAACTAATTAAGTATCCATTTATTGTTACAATGTTCAAAAAGAGAAGGAAATAAGTTAAAAAAACAATTATTACGGTTGTTGTAAACACAAATTGTAAATTATCAGGAATTAGAAGAATGAAAAACTAAAATTACGAAATTAGATTGAGTAAAATTTAAAGAGCTTGTATATAGAACTTATTGGGGCTACATGCGTTGCGTTAAATGGGTAGGTAGGTAGTATTGGAAATAATTCAAGACCGAGGTTGACGCTACCAAGTGGTTCAACATCGGGCAAGTTGTAGTCAAGCGTAAGCCTATCTTAAAAGATTGACTTTGAAGTCTCCGAGGTATCATAAACATATACTTGATTTTTGTTAACCTTAATTTTGTTCGTAGTTAGCCCTTTGACATTGAAGAATATGGAATATTATGTAATTATCCTTTTTTAATAAGTTTTACTAATTTTGACGAATACAAAATCATCAAATTTGAATTAGTAAAATGCAGAATATAATAGGATCAAATTTTATAATCTTATAATATAATTTATGTAAACAGTTGTATTGAACATACCTTAAATAATTATGTACATGGCAGTATTGTTTTGGGAGCACATTAAAATATGTATTCATAATTAGTATTATGACCAAGTATGTTGTAGTTGTATTGAATTAATTGTTTAGTCACCATTAAGCGGCTTTTATGTAATTGTTGCTTTCCTCCGAATTTTATTGTTGTAGGATTTTTTAATTAAATAAAGAAAATGCTCAAAGATTGGCGTTTTATTTTCATCTCACGTATTTAAGTATTGTATCTTTATATACAGAACATTATATTAAAAAAATATTTGTCCAATATACAATAATTATGTACTACATAAGTGTATTTTAATATTAAAACTTTCGTGAGACATTTTATCAATATATTAACTAAACGGTTTTCTTACTAGCTTCTGTGCTGGCGAGAGAGAAGTCTTTTATTCCGCGGAAAGTACGAGAGGCTATAGAGATCAACCGCTACCCGAATTTCAACCGAGACCGTGGATGGGCGCTTCCACCGGCGTGGGTCCCAGCTCTTAATACGATGACAAAGAGAAGGATCATTGAAACTTTGGATCAAGATACGGTCAGTTTTGTATGCGCTGGTACATCGGTCGATGTTGCTGTCCCTGATGAAGCAGTGGAGCGACCCGAGGACGAAGCGGCCGGGAGTAGTAACATCGCCTCGCCTCCACCCCCACCACCCCAGGCCCCCGCGCCCGTGTCCCGGCGGGCCGCTCGCGCGGCGGCGCGCAGTCTGCGTGCTGCCGCGGTCCCAGAACATACGTTCTGAAGATGGATGTCATAACATCCGAAACGCGTAAACAACTTACGCGATTTACACGTGAGTGAAAACCGTTTAGTTAATATATACATAAGTGTAGGTACAATTAGAAAGAATAGACTTATATAGTTGGCGGCTTATAAATTACTAGTGGATGCCCGCGGCTTCGCTCGCATTAAGAAGTAAAACTTGCATTCCTTATTTCACCCCTTGCATTTCCAAAAATCCTTTCTTAGCGGATGCCTACATATAACATCTACCTACATGCCAAATTTCAGCCCGATCCGTCAAGTGGTTTGGGCTGTGCGTTGATAGATCACTATGTCAGTCAGTCAGTCACCTTTGAGTTTTATATATTTAGATTTACATTTTTATTCTGCTGTTCAAAAATATTCAATTTGCCTTCTTTAATTGGGATTAGGTAAATAAAAAATTCATTTTGTTGTAGTTGTCGATAAAAACGATTTTAATATTGATTTCCAATGATTTACAACAATACAATCGTATCCAAAAGTGTTTCTTAGAATGTAACTTACACGCTAATGTTAAATTATCACTGCACATAGTCACCTAACGTGAGATTCGATACAGTATACAATGCAATACAGCAAAGTTAAGTTTTATAATTACAGGCCGCAGGACAAAACGCTCACCCGAGTATATGACAGTTTAAACTATAAATACTTTTTTGAGAACCTATGCGTGCACCTGAGGCCACGGTCACACAATAAATATAACCTAGTATGAAAGACTAAAGTAAACCTTGGCTCGTTTGTGTAAGTACCGTGCAAGCGCACCCTACTTCCCGTGTACAAGTTTACATAAGTACTACAACTTTATACCCGTCGAACACCTAACGTTTCGTGCTCAGTCTAAAATCTCACCCGAAAGGAAATTGATCTGTGATGCGAACTAACTATATAAATACAATTCAGCTAATCTATAAACGAGATAACAACATTGAAATCTTGATTCTATACATTGAGTTTGCATTCGAGATCTTGGTTCAAGCTGCAAAGTAAGTGAGAGTACCGGGTGCTGCGACCGGTCGAGACCCTCCCGACTCGAGGTGTGGGTCCTAGTTCGGTTACCATACTTTGCACTTGGCGAGGGGGTTCATGGGTGATCCTAGGGGGCACTTGAAGTCCTTGGCGAACTCCTCCATGTTGGACATGGGCCCGACCACTCGGAAGCGGCCGGGCGCGTGGAAGCCGGTCGTGATGCGGAGCTTCACGGCTTCATTGCGGTACACGGCGCACCACGTGTTGGCTGCGCTCAGCCAGAACAGCTGCAACGGAGGATTACACGTTAGAAATATTGGGAACATGATTACGGATCACTACAGGACGATAGATACTAATTATACAATTATGCCTCTACCTACGTAGGACTTTGAATTATTTATTACGCATTAAATATTAAACAGATTGAGATTGAGATTTCGAAAGAAATATTCATTAATTCTTTTACTTAATTTAGAGTCAGTAAAAATGTTGTACACTGGGTACAATTTCATCAAAGATCCTGAATTCGTTGGTATATTCTTCCTTCACAGGACAAGATCACAATCTCTTTACCCCATGCTTGTTCCGTAGTGTTACAAGGGTGACATAGGTTACTATTTATCCCAAAACAAAGCGATTAAGTTCTTACATCCATCTTATCTATAAAAATAAATCTCACCTGTCGCGGCGTATATTTCTCAAGGCCAGGCAGGCGGGGTTCCTCGCCGTGTCGCTGTATCCACGCTTGGTACGCGTAGTAAGCCTCCTTGATACCTCCGTTGTCGGCGATGTTCTCTCCTTGCGTGTTCACGCCGTTTAACTGAAATATAGTTAGTTGTAATAACCGGCTAGCACTTACGTCAAAAAATATGTCTACAATTAGCTCGACATGTTTCGGAAAACTGAGTTTTCCATCATCAGGAGGAAGAGTCAGCACGCGCGACTAAATTTAATCATGCCAGTAAAATATAGTTGATGATAATGATAGTAACTAATCACGATACAAAATCAATAAGTGTAGCAAATATGGCGGCGCCTCCTTTAACGAGGCAACGTACGTACTATGACAAGCCGGGGCAAACTACTTTGTACTATGTCTTACCCACGGAAGGGCTTAGATGTAAGATACATAATATATTTTTGTGGCCTTTGAGACAACGACAAATTAGTATTTTATATTTTTAAGGTTTGTATTAGGGATGAAACGGATAGTGATTTGGCCGGATACCGGATATTCGGCTAGCTACAAGGCCGGAACGCCGGATATCCGGCTACCGGATATTCGGCCGCTTATCGCGTTACAATTTGATTTGAATATGCACGCGCAATTAAGATCGGAAATATTCGGACGAGTTCGGCCCGATCGGCACGACTCGGGGCGTTCGAGTGTAATCGTGAATTGTGTAAATTTTGAGTACTAAATACTAACATTTAAGTAAATTTTCATTAATTTTAACTTTTTTAGAAACAATTCCTGTCATTATTTTAATTTAATAAACGGTGTCCGTCCATAACCTACTGTTGTATTTTTTTTATATTTCATATTTGCTTTGTGTAAAATAATCCATTACTAATATTATAAATTCGAAAGTAACACTGTATGTCTGTCAGTCTGCTACGTTTTCACGCCTAAACTACTGAACCGATTTTGATGAAATTTGATACAGAGATAGATTAGACAACGAGAAAGGATATAGGCTTACAAAATTTTGAATTCTTACCGAAAAGCGCGATAGACGAGCTTAGGGCGTAAAGAATTCAGCACGAACGGTGTCGCGGGAAACATCTAGTGACACATATATGTATTTATTTATTTTATTATTCGGTATTCGGCCGGATAGTGCGCTACTATCCGGTATCCGGCCGGATAGTGAAAATTTCCGGCTGGATAGGCCGGATACCGGATATTTACCGGATATCCGTTTCATCTCTAGTTTGTATCGTGTCTATTATATTATAATTATCGCCTGTATCGCAAAGACCCCAAGCGGTATATAGATGAATTCATATCTTTTAAGTAAGAATAAGTTGTTACATAGTTTCCTTCCTCGAACAGAGATGGCGCTACTTGTATTTTACAGACTGGCTGGTATGTGTTACCCCTGATAAAAGAGGGGTATTATAAGTTTGTCTTTACCTTCAAGCTAACTTCCTTGACAGTATAGTTCGAATATTGATCGATGATACATTTAGCCCTCTCGAGGTATTTCTGTTTCGTCGACTCTTGCCACCAGTCAACCAAGTTGCCGTTCTTATCGAATTGTCGGCCCTGAAATAAATATAGAAATGAAATATATAAAATAAAATATATTTTAATGATGTTATAAATGATGATATGATGTTTATAATTCTTAGTAATGTCCATCCAAAAGGTTGCCTGGAAGAAATCGCCTAAGGCGATAAGGCCGCCCAATGTGCATCACTTTAATATATTTAAGCTTATTTCCTGTTTTGTTATTTCTATGTTTTATGGTGTACATTAAAGATATATTCTATTCTATTCTATGTTATTAATAGGCCCTAAGGGTTGATATGAAAACTAAATATAAATATTTCGGAATATTGTAATCAGCGCTCTCTATCCACATAATAAGCAATAATAAGCAATTACTAAATATATGTTTGAAAAAGTTTCGTTTTAAGCACTGATTCCTTATAAGTACTTTTTTCTATGTGAGTTAGTACTACTTTGATTTCGACTTCGCTTTCCATTATACAAGGTGAGATCAAACATAAGACCATACAAAAAATAGTATAATTAGCCAGTAGGTACTCTAGGCAAGTTGTTACTACATATACGTTGTTATATGTATGTAGTAACAACTTGCCTAGAGCATTTTTTTTACGGCAAGGATTCCGATCAAGAAATATGCGGTGATATAGAAATTTTAAAGGTTATCGCCCCTTGACAAAATGATCTTCCTGTTCTTTGCAAGCTATTTGATTGTTGCAGATAGAGAAATATACGGACCTGATCATCAAATCCGTGCGTGATTTCGTGTCCGATGACAAATCCGATGGCTCCATAGTTCATATAGGCTGGTCGTTTGGCTGAGAAGAAGGCACCCTGAAGAATACCGGCCGGGAATTCTAAAACAACATAAGAAGGTGGAATATTTTCTTCAATAACTAACCATGAATATATATATATATAATAAAAAAAAATGGTGCTACGGCTAGCTATTGCCATTCAGCGCGGAAACGCAGCGAGCTTGATGGTTACACATGCTCCGGGAACGATTAAGGGCGGGTTATTTAGTTAATTTGACATTTAGTTATGTTTTATTTGACATATATGTAAATATATAATGCCTACATATATATTCTGGGATACTGGTTTTTATCATTCATCGTTATCATCAGGTCACAGAGCCCAGTGTAGGATTCAGGTAGCCTCTGCCTGGAAGAAATCGCTTGTAGCGATAAGGCTGCCAGTTATGGTACTATTTTTTAAGTCTTTTGCGTTTTTTCTATCTATCTATCTTCCCTCTTCTTCTCTATCCCAGCTGCTCAAGCCCAGGTTTCTTAAGTCTTCCGAGCCACCGTTTTTCTTGATTTTTCCTGTTTTTTTTTTTTACATTTATGTTTAGACATTTATCAATACTCACGGATACTGTTTTCAATAGAAGAGTAGAACGCGTTGACGACGGCTGGTCTCCCGTGCGACACCCAGTCGGTTTTGTTCACCGGCTCTCGCAGCTTGCCGAACAAATACTCGGTTCCGAACAGCGTCAGGTTGAGGACAGATTCCATTAGCTTGTCTGAAGACATCTCCAACTGAAACATATCATTATGATGGTGAGCATGATGTTGCGTTCTGAGCCAATTCCGGCTACGGCGAACATATTTTGTAGAAAGAAGCTTAGTAATGCATTCTTGAACAATTGCTGCATGTAAGGACGCCATTATATTAGACATTTATTTAAAACGAAAGTGCATTTGTGAATTTCTTTGTTTCTACCTCTTTCAATAGAGACTGTCAATATTTTTGATAAGAGGGTAGAATAATGTCTGGAAAATGACAAAGGCTTTTAGTTTTGTTGAAAGTGTATTTATTGATATTTTTAACCCTCCCCCCACATTGTTATATTTGGTAGCGTACGGCCTTGATCAGGGACAAGGGAAAAAACAATGTGATCAAATCAGTGAACAATGTCTTAGCGCTAATTGCTTCCAGTACTTATTCAGCATAACGCTGAGTTGGGGTTGTGTTAGGGCAGACTTATTTAGTTACTAGCTAGTGCCCGTGACTTCGTCCGCGTGGAATAGTTATTACCATAAAAACGGTTCTAGTGAGTTAACCTTAAAAGATAGACATATATTATTGCAGACATTTTGTTAGATCATTTCAAGAGAAATAATTCTTTCGTACATATTTTTTTGATATTTTGAACCGTTTTCGCAGCGCATACCCCAATGCAACGGAAACCCTCAAAGATGAATAATTTTCCCCGTTATTTCCACATTTTCCATTATTTCTTCGCTCCTATTAGTTGCAGCGTGATGTTATATAGCCTAAAGCCTTCCTCGATAAATGGTCTATTCAACACAAAAAGAATTTTTCAATTCGCACCAGTAGTTCCTGAGATTAGCGCGTTCACACAAACAAACAAACTCTTCAGCTTTATAATATTAGTATAGATTGTATGTATGTGTGTGTATCACTACTAAATGTTTGTAAATCTGTCTCAAATAATGTCATTCTATTCTATTATATTCTAAACTTCTAATTAATGGTGTACCCATAGATAACAGAAAGGTGTACCTATGTTAGAAAAACTCTTGCGGGCTAAGAAACTCTAAATATTTTTGTTTCAAAGTTTACATATAATAATTTGAATGGGTTTGCACTTGACCGTAATTGTAATAATAGTAAGTTTAATAAAATCTTACCCCTTCATAGAACTTGGTAAGTTTATCATTGTCGAGCATCTCATTGGGGTATGCGATGTGAGACGCCATGGAGTCTGCCTTGTCCAGGGCCGCGTTGCGGGTCATGTCGTCCATCCAGTCTACCTCCGTCAGGGTCTTGCGGAACTGTTGTCTGGGGAAGAGGTTTACATATTAATTGGCAAGTTTTATTAACATCTTTTGTGAGGTTTGAATAAAGGAATTATTTTAGTTTGAATAATAATGAAGCGCCCGTTACTCAGCTAGCGGAGGCAATCGCATGCGATTATCAATGTTAAGCAAAGGTCGACGCGGTCAGCCCTTGGATGAGTGACCGAAAAGTGGCATTTCATTTTGGGCGCTTCCGTGGGTCGGATGACACGTTAAATTCTAGGTCCCAGTTGTTTGTCTAATACGGCAGTCGTTAAGCCAGAGTTGGCTACTCTCAATTGATAAGAAGAAGAAGTTTTAATAAAAGTATAAAAAAAACATATGCAATCTGATTTTTTTTATAAAAAGAGACATGTTGCTTGTTTAAATTTAAATAAATTATAATATTTTTTCTAACATCTCTATCTAATAAGATAACTCTGCTTGCATTCTCGTTGTTTTTGAGATATTACTCCAATGAACATCTTATAATGCACTGTTATCCAAATAATTGTTATATTAAACCAAGAAGGGAGACAATTTGCATCGTAGCAGAATCCAAATGAGTTTTCGGGAAAAGCGTATAGTTTGAATTCTTATTTCTTTTCTCTTCTAAGATAATTGTGTTATCGGTAATGCTGGGGCTACATTAGCGGGCTATGGCGAATATTCGGGCTACGGCAATGTATGTAGCCGGGTACATCGCGACAACGCGATGTATTCGCGCGCAGACGATGTAGCATCGGGGACATGTGTAGACAAACACATCGTGTAAGTCCGATGCACGATGTTTTGCGCGCCAATGCGACACGAATCTTCGCCCGCTAATGTAACCCCAGCATAAGAGAGTTATGTTACAATATTTACCTGATATCGTTAACCATTTCAAGAGCGTTGGCTTTGGACTTTTCATTGAAGTATTTCCGGATGTAGAGAGCACCCACAGCTATAGACATACTGAAACAAGAACATTTTGTTATCTACTATATAAAATAAGTCGGGTTTTCCTTCCTGCCGCTATAACTCCAGAACGCACGAACCGATTTCCACGGTTTTGCATTCGTTGGAAAGGTCTCAGGCTCCCTGAGGTTTATAGCAAACAAAATTTGCGAGCGAAATCGCGGGCGTCCACTAGTTTGCTATAAAAATAGAAAAGGTCTATACGAAAACGCCTGTAATCTATTTATATATTACCAAAAAGAGCTTCAATTTACTTATATTATTTCTTTACATTTTATTTCGATATGAAATGTTTGAACTGGAAATAAATCAAATGTCTGCAAAGGGTAACTAAAAAATAAGGCATAACCGTTTTATACTTAACAATAAAACTAAAAACATTTTGAAGTTTCGAATTAGTGTGATGCATGCGTGCGAACTACCAGACGTTTCGAAAAGTAATCTATACATATAATAAAACTGTAACCGCTCGGTGTCTGTACATTGAAGATAATGGGAAAAAAAGTAGTTGAGGGGTCTTTATTGATGCAATAGAACACAAAAATCATGTTTCAATAATAAATATCTGTTTGTCTGTTTTTGTTTGTTCGTTATAGACTCGAAAAAGGCTGAACCGATTTGTCTACGGTTTTCACTAACATGTTGGTGCCTTTTCAACTTAGCATTTATTCATTTCAATCGGTTAGTAAATAAAAAAATATGTTCATTTTACACCTTCTTATCTCAAAATAATGCGAGCGAAGCCGCGGGCGTCCACTAGTTTCAAGCAAACTGGATTTTCAGTAAATTTTGTATGCACATCATTGACTTGGTACCTTTATTTTGGCAGTAGACACGAGATAACCACATTTTAACACCTTATAAACCAAGAGAAGGGGCCACAATAATGAAAATTTGGAATAGATTATCATTTTTCGATGTTATTCAGTGTATTAAATCAAAGGAAAACTCGCTGACTTATAGAATCAATTACTATAAGAATAATGAAGGGCTTTTGCTTGGAATATAACATTTTAAACAATATTTTGAGATATTAAGGACCTTAATTTGATACTTGTGTTATTTTTCCATTACAGATTTAGTTTTTATTTGCTATTGCTATGTACTCGTACGTTGCCATCATTAAATGTTTTCATTTAAGACGTATAAATTTATCATACTCGTATCTACAATTTATTAATTTATTACCTAACACTGGTAGTATCCGTGCACTCCTTCCACCTGCTCTCGCGCTCGGTTTTGCCTGACAGCGTTGTGACGTAGGCGAGCTGGCGCCTGCGCAGGTCGTCGGTCAGGTAGGACACGGAAGCGCCCGCCACGCGCCACATCACGTAGTTAGCTTGCACGCGCTTCGGTGTGGTTTCTAGAAGTTTCTGTGCAAAAAAAGCAGGAAAAAATAAAGGAGTTGTTGAAAATATACGTATAAATTAGTATTTCGGAACATTCCACACAGAGCCATCTAGCCATACTAAACAAAAAAATGTTATTGAAATATGTTTACATAGGGCCTTATTACAAAACGTGGTTTAAATATAAGTCTAGACCAAGTCCATTTTAGTTGTTCGAAAATTGTTTGTCTACTGTCATAATTATCAAACCGTCAAAATCTACCTATGTTAACTCAAAGTTTCAATTCGAAGTTACATTTTGATTGCTTGTATGTGATGTCTGAACAACAAGAACCCAGTTTTTATTTTTAAAGTTCTGGGAAGTTTAAGCCACGTTTTGTAATATGACGGATAATAGACTAACATTCTTCTTTTTCCACTATAATAATATAATTAAAGTTAAAGATAGAACTAACCTCAAGTTCAGTAATGTAGTTAGGTACGCTGACGATGGTAGTTTCGTCCAGACCTACCACAACATGAGGAGCGAGCAGTCGGTTGATGTACCGCAGCCAGGGGATCCTGCAACAGATAAAAAAGTGAGTTCGTATGAGATTGGCAAGCGCTGGTGTCAGAGTTTTCATCTGTCTTAGAATTTATCTGTAAGATTATTATTGGCCCGCAGATTCCGATTTAAGTTTAGTATATTATTTGAGAGGTTGTATATATTTTAGATTACATAGTTGTTAATATTATATAAAGTTGTTTTAAGTTTATAGTTAAGTTTTAAGCTTTAGTTTTTAATTAGTTCCTCGTATTTCCCTATGTGTTTTGAATAAATCATGCTTATTATTAATAGGACTGAAAGCTACAAGCATAGAGGTATACTATGTTAGCAGAGCAACAAGTCCTTAACTGATCTGATCAAGCGATGGATGCAAAAGTTTTGACGTCTCAGTTCTCCAAATGACTAAGTAGTTCTAATCTAGTGCAATGACAGTTAAATAAATAAATTAATATTTCAGGACATATCACACAGCGCCATCTAGCCCCATACTAAGCTTACGCTTGTATCATGGGTACTAGATAACGGATATAATACACATATACTTTTTCTTTTGTAAATACATACTTATTATACATAGAAACGACCAGACTTAACAGTTGCTTCGACATTTAATGACAACTTACTTGGGGAACTTGTGTTGGAGCTCGGCAATGGTCATAGGGTTGTACAGACTCGTGGCGTTACGACGCTTCTCCAAGGGAAGGGAAATCTGGTAGAAATAAATATGAAAAATTGATTAAATTTAATGAAATATTAATTGGTTTTTATAGCAGCTGTGAAAATTAAACAAAAATATTTATGTGCGAATAAATAGATAGATAGATTAACTCTTTATTGTTGACACATATAAAAAAAATAGTACATAAAACAATTTGTATCTAAACTAGTGCCACAAGTTATCGATAAAAGCGATCTCTTCCAGGCAACCATATAAATAATATGTAAAAACACTTAATTTATTTACAAGCTACTCAACTGTGGTTTTTTTTTACCTAAATCCTGTCTTTCTTTACATACGAGTATAATTTATTGAACCAATAATTGGCTTTTTTTTTTTTTTAAATTAAGTATATATAATTGTCTAGTGTACGGTTTATATAATCGACCGTTATTTTGGCAACGCACTTTCTCCATGGAAATATTATATTTAAAGACATTTTCATATATTTCACAAGTATATACAAAAAAGACTTAACATAGGTACAGAAAAAGTAACAAAAAACAAACAGATATGTACAAAAAATTCAGCACACCGTCCATGTTGTCGCTGTGCGGTAGGGATCCCAGGATGCTGGCAGTATTTCCTCTTTGAATAGAAAGACTCAATCGTTGAGAAAAATAGCTGCCAGCCCTGAGATCTCCTGTGGCAAGGACCAAACGTTTGCTAATCTGTTTAACAAATAATTTTTTATTTTTTTTTAAAGACATTAGCATTCTTGAACGTACTATACATATAAAGATAGATAAACCTACAAATCGTTTTGCAAAGCACTTGGTATGACTTGTTTCAAATTTCATCTCTCCCACTACAAATCATATCTAACAAATACTGCAAAACGTTGTCTATTTCAATTGCAATCAAGCAAAATAAATAAAATAAAATAAAATAAAAATAAAAAAGCCTTTATTTGCCTTGACTTAAATATACATATAGATAATAATTAACTGAATTTAAAATTTTTAAACAGTCTTTTGTAAAAATAACTAGGTAATTACTAAAATATAACAATTTGAAACAATTTGAAAGTGCGTTGTCAGGGCACCCAGAGACGGGTGAAGGCCTCCTCCATGTTGTGCCATGTGTGTCGATCAAGCAAAATACCTAATAGCAAATATCTAAGCCCCACTTCAATTATGCCATCAATACGTACATATGTCTCATTTGGTCACGATCGACACATTGTACAATTTTCGCATACAAGTATGATTTGTTTGGTTACATGCAGCATCCATTTATTTACCTACAAATGTAACCTTACCTACTACATATATAGAAAACTTGTTGACTGCAGATCCTATCACGTTTTTTCAGGACGTCACCTTATCAAAAATCACTCAATCGTCGCTGTATTGTGGTACAATAAAAGAAAAACCTATAATTCGATAAAAATTATTTTCATATGAGAGAGGCTTCTTCTGTAGTCTAACTTTCAAGTCGCTTGAGCTACTGTAGCGGTTTAATGGTTTTTCTACTATAACAAGCTGAGACCTATTCTTGAACGTTATTCGTAATGTTATTTCTGTCACCCATGAAGTCACTCATAAATCTGACCGCGTATGCATTGGCCGCGTCGACGTTTTTTTGGTTTTGGTAACAGAATACGAATACCTTCGCTGGCTGAACTACGGGCGCTATAAATGATCTACTTTTTCTTATCGAATGAGAGTGGCCAACTCTGGTGTCGAGAGTTTTCAAACCACCCTAAGGGCCTCTGACATGGCTTAACGACTACCGTACTAGACAAACAACCGGGACCTACAATTTGACGTGATAAAAATGATAAAAAAAATGCTATAAATGATGTTCCGGTATCATAAAATCGATTCACGATTGCGTCTTCATTCCACTTCGTCGGACCAATTAGGCCAATAAGACGTACACCAGACCTTGAGACTCCTTTTGGTCAACTGCATAGTGGCCATAAACTTGTTCATAGCTTTCAGGGTGATTTATTCCACATCAAAGTCCAAGATGGTCGTAAAAAAGGAATTCTTTGTGGGATCGTAAAGATGTCGTTACCGGGGGCCCGCGTGAGGTGTTTTCAGCTTTTAAAACTGTTACGACCAAGAGAATACGAATCAAGGGTAGAGGACGAGGTTACAGTTGGACTTTATAAGAGTTACTTTGCTATATGATAAAACAGTGCTGTCGACTTCTTCTTTTTTAACCGACTGCAAAAAGGGAGGTTATCAACTCTTTTTTTACTCTAACTATTTTTTTTCATATTTTGTCTACAACTTATCCTACACCATTATAACTTTAGCTAACCGAACAATATAGTGTATATAATATATGTGTAGGTTAATCGATAGATTTTACGGTAGTTTAAAATATTATCTATAATAGCTGGAACATTTGAATTTTTGGTCAGTAGCCGTTGGTGCTAAAAATAAACAATTTCCTGATAGATGGTTTTAATCACACAATAGTTCCTGTAATTTTATTATAGGTAGGTATATCACTAAAATCTCATGTGATGGAAGTAGTCAAAACGTACCTACGGTCAGATATTAAAAATAAGATATATTTATTATTTTACTAAAGTAGGTAGCTATTACATAATTTTTACTTTATTGTAGCCAGAAGTAGTAAAAAGTAGTTCTAGTTTGTAGGCTAACGTACATCTTAGACTACAGTGGTGCTTGACATCAGGCAGGCTGTTATGTAGTCAAACGCTGGCCTATTCCGGGTTTAAAAAGAAAGTAGGTACTAAGTTTAGTAAATAGACCCTGCCAACATCAAAAGATTTTGGATAATCAAAGAAAAAAACAACTTACATTAGCAAGAGCAATCTCAAACTGCAGCGATTCCTTAAGCTCCACTTCGGCTCTCGCGCGGTCGGCCCCGAGCAGCGTCGCAATGTCGACCATGTAGTCGTAGTAAGCGTGCACCAGCTTGTCGGTCGGACCTCGGTTCAGGTACTCGCGGCTGAGGCCCAGGGACGCCTGATCCAGCTGTAGATATAAGCTTACAGTTTAGAATATAACACTCACATAAATACTAATACATGGAATAAGAAAAAGCCTTTGCTCAGCAGTGGGGCAATCCGCAATACCGACAAGTGCTAAGTAACTTAACCCTGTAATTAAAATATAAATTTAGCTTAATTCTTGAAAATTTATCAAATGAGCTGCACCCGAATGGTTTTTATCCAACTGCGGTAGAGCACAATAAAGAGTTATGATTTTGACCGCAATGTATAGACTCCGACTTAAAAAAACCTTAGCTATAAACTTTATAAATATGAACAAATATAGAATGCGTTCGCAATGTCCAATTCGCTTAGCAATATTCAATATTCGCTGTGCAGGAGAGGGATGAATATTTGTTTTGTCCATTTATTTTTTCTGTATAATAAATCTTTTTGCGTTCAAATTATATCAAAGTAGGAAAGAGCCTTACACAGATCACTCGATCATATGTGGAGTAACATCGGTTTATTCCAACTAGCTACCAGTAGTTCGATAGTCGAACTGTTTGGAAGGTTTTGTTCCAAGTAGTTCGACTGTCGAACTAGTTCATAGAGATACATTCAAATCTGTAATTTTGGGACATATCCATGATACCGGTGGTTATTATAGACCTCGTAAAGTCACAGTCGTAAATAAAATGAAAGTGGTGTCTTTAACATTCATTAGTGGCTAAATTATTTCTACAATGCCGGAAGATCGCCTTAATTTACTGTATGTATGTAAGTATATGACATAAAGTTTACTTATTACTTGTTTGTGCAATAGGAAATATAAAATAGAGAAGTACTGCGACTATCAATATACTAACATTGTTGTATAATATCCAATTGTCATTATTTCCAGTACAGTCATGTACATCTGTCGCTTTATGCGACCGGATTGTCGAATGCCCGTCATAATATAGAAAACGTAATAAAATATATCCATTGTTTAAAAAATTAAGTGAAAGTAAACCATGCATTGCTAGAATCATCTTACACGGAAGCGTTATAAAAAGTAGACGAAACTCAATCAATCATTACCTATCATCATTGTGAGCTTGTTATTACCCACTCCTGTACATAGGCCTCTCTTCTAGAATGTCATTTTGCTCGGTCCCTGCAGATCAAATCCAGATACTTTCTACTGTTTTTTCTAAGTTGTCGACCCACTGCATTGGTAGGCAATTTACAATTTTGTTATACTGTGCTATTATGTCCTGACATGAGTCTCCTATCCGTTTGTATTTTGAAGTCAAGTAAACCTAGCTAAGTGAAATTCTTACATCAATAACTCTGGTGGTGGAGTTCTTCACGTCCACACTGATGGAGAAGTCGAGAAAGTAGTCGACGGAGTAACCAGCCTTCCTGAAGTTGTAGACGGACTTCTCCCAGGTGAAGGAGTCACTGTCCCAGCGGTCGCCGTCCAGCACCGGCCAGCCGCCGAGGTTCCTCATCATTTCCAGCAGAGGCTTCACTCCTCGATCTTCTATGGCAGCTAGTGACGTAAAAAATAAAATAAAAATAAAAAATAGCCATTATTTCTACTATATACTCAATAAAACAGATACAGGAATACTTAACTTATACATCTTTAAATGAAGGTAGGTATAAAGAAACAGTGTTAATAAAAGAAACATATAAAAAAGCTGGTGACATAAAACAACAGTTAATCAGTTTTTTATTCGTAAAACCTAAGTATACTTATTATTTGGCGGCTGCTTTTATCAAAAGAGCAGATATATACGACCCAAAGCCTTATTAAAGAAACATTGCTACGTATGCCAATCATTAGTGTTATGTATCGTACTTCACATGTCTATAATATCTTGTGATTGGTCTCAATGCCAGTTCGAAAACTTTAAACAGTAAACTTCCGAACATAGTTCCACTACTAAAAACGCTACTAAAATGGTTACATGTATGTTTATAATATACTGATGCACCCGGGTACTATCTGAGTCCGAGAGGCCAGGCTTTTTATATTCTTCGTATTAAGTCCGAAACCGAAACCAAACTCTCGACACTAGAGTGTGCTAATCTCAGACGAAAGAATGTATTTCATTGGTAAATACCTAAGCACCGTAGGTACTCAAATAGTTATTATTGAAAGAGTAAGATTATTTTTATTGGTGGTTTAAATATATATATAACGACTAAGTCCCATCGCCTGTTTGTCAAAATATTATACAAAGGGCTAATACTAGGAAACCTACATTTATGTAACTGTTACTTCTTACGTAAACAAAACAAAACCATCTAATGGTTCACCGCAGCCGAGTCGTGAAAGCAGAATAAGTGGCCACATTGGTGAGGTAAAAGCAAAGGCATGTTTATCACCACGACAATCTATATACTAGGTTACCTACTGGTGACAACTGATCAGTTGGTTTGTAGAACAGTATTGGAAGCGTGTGAAAAATTCAATTGTTTTTCCTCGGTTCTTAAGTTAGCTAGCTTGCGGACTATGATATATATTTCCAAATACATATAACTGTTGTTGTTGCATAGCTATCTTCTCAATTTTTAAAAGTATAGAGCACGCTCATTTGATGAGTCAGGTTAATCAGTGTTTATACAGAACAGTTGCCATCAGATCTCTGCTACCACGAAGGGATAACTGATATTCGGTCACAAAATAATCAGACAGTCTTTCATGACTTACTTCCTAATAAAGATGGCAAAAAATATAATCATAATTTTTTACTTGTCAACACACTGCTGGGTATACGCTTACTCCCCTAGGTGCCACAGATGTCTGTGTTGTGTCTTTCGTATCCAAAGGGGCACTTAATGACAATAATAATACGAGGAAATAAATAGCATATAAAATATATCCGCTTTTTTATTAATCTATACTGGCCTACTTTTGGGCTAAGATCTTCCCAACTCCCTCCAAGAATCTCAGTCAACTGCCGCCTCACGCCAGTCACTTCGAAACTGGTCAACATAAATTAATAAAAAATACAGTCAAAATAAAGTCTTCAAAGAGTACTGTTAGGGGCAGGTTTCGTTAAGTCTTTTTAAAAAACAATTTATTCACTTATTAAAATTTATTGGTTAATTATAATAATAATTAAGAGTACTTGCGACGGAAGCTCAATCCAATCTGCCGGTTTAGGCGGCCTAGTTACCGGGGCTCGCGTTGCATTGACGTCAATGCAATGCGAGTCAGCAAATCCATAATTGCTGCCTAAACGTGTTTACTTTAATAAGGTTGCAATGGAATTTCCCTTATAACAACCCCCCCGTTAAGATCGAACATCACGTATGAAGTGATGAGAGATAAAATGTCAAGGATGGAGCTTGCGTCTTTACAATGATTGGACTTATACTACAGAATACATAATACGACTTATACTTAGTTGCTTGAGGCTTAGATTTACTTAAGTTTAGTTAACATTAAATTTCTTTTTGAAGGACTTGGTAATTCTGAGTCGGATGACTCCTGATCAGATGCTGTACTGATTGTGTCCTGACGGGACTTATTGGTAGAATAACAATTATTAATTATTTTAATACAACAAGAGGATGACCTTGAAGAGAGCGGATTAGTTTTACAAACATTGCGGAGGTATCTATATAGTAGATAAGAGAATAAGATTAAACTTGTTATAGAACTAAGTGACATATAATGAATAGAATATTTGTCAAAGTGAGAGGAATCATGTACTTTTTCTAAGTCCTTTTCCATAGCATCCAGATGGAAGCTGGCATGCGTAAGGGTATCTAAGTTATCTATGTTATCTAGTTTTTGGAAAGGTAAATTACTAATTGTTTTATTAATTCTAGAGCGTTCGCAACAATCGTCGTTAAGTATATTAAAATTAGAAATTACATTAGTATTATTTCCTAGGTAGGTGTCTCCCGAAGAAGTGAATTGGAGTGTCTTAAAGAAAGCTTTACACTTTTTGGGAATGCTAAGGATTCCGGTCCCGAATAGAATTACATCCGCGTTGGGACTATCGTCACAGTCTATGTGACATTTGCCGGGCTCTGACTGAACAAATACCCACCTACTTAGACTAATCTTATGGAATAGACTTATAGAGCCGTAGATTACTTAGTATTACAAGAGTCTGGTAGTCTATCAACTACTTCACTTAGGAGTGACGTTTCACAATTTGGATTCGCGAGCACTGAATATACGTTATTTAGATCGCACAAGTAACACTTTTCACTGATCACTTTACACTTGTCGATGTTTTGAATGAGTGAGTAAAACATACGGTCAGCCGTTATCGCTATATAAGGACTGCTAGGAGCTATTAGGATAAAGGTATCAGGTTTGGTTATATTATACGAGGTAGGTAAAGGGACGACATTATATAGATTATATACTTGTGGGAGTACAAGCGGTATTTTAATAACGATAACAATTTTGTATGAGTGATAATAACAAACCAATTTTGATATATCAATGATCTCGTGGATGTTTTGTAATGCAAGAGATATGGGAAGCTCGTAATGTTTAGGTAATTGATTTCTGTGCTTATCTAATTCGTTGTAAAGCTGATGCGGACTTAAGACCGTTGGATGTAATATATTTAGTTTAGCGAATAGTATAGCGTTATTGATGTCGTCTATATCGAAGGATAATGTCAGGATTATTGATTCAAGAGAATTTAATAGAGAGTTAAGTTGTGATTTTATTTCGAGTTTACTGCTTATGTTAGAGATTGATTCAATATTTTTTTGGATAATTTCCATGTTTTTTAAGAGGTTTTGTTCGTTAATATCGACCTTGGACATGGAATTATTGAATGAAGCTATGGTCGATTTTATGACGTGTATATTGTCTTTCATTAAGCGAGCGAGTTGTAATTCGTCCGTGTGGACATTTTCGATGGCCTCTGAGTATTTCAACGCGTCTTCCGAGTCCAAAGTGCCAAAAATGGTCTTTAGAATGGAGCCACCAAGGTCAATCAGACCTCTTTTGGACCGTTTGTGTGGCGCTTTATCTGTTATTAAATATGATACAGAGGAGAATTTGTTTATGTTGGATATGTGCTGATTACGCAAGGTAGATAGGGCGTTGACGCAGTCAGATTGTATTTTAGACGAGGTGAATGCATTACAAAATATGTTGAGTTTATCAAATAAGAATTCTACTCTATCTAGGTTAGGTTGCACATGGCTTACGTCTATGTAAGTTAACACGTTCCAATTGTTGTTCGTGAACTTGACGTCGAGAACTCTATCGAAATACAGGCCGGGACTGCTGACGATGTTACTGACATATTCATGTGCATGAGATGTTGTTGATCTGGAAACAGGAAATGTAAGATATTTTTATGATAGTTATTGTGTGACGTCACGAGCTAATTTAATTTCGTCATAATGGTGACGGACGTGTTTTCTGTTAACGAGTATTGTGACCGTATGGTTGCCATTTATTTTTATTATTTTAAAGGGGCCTTTCCATACAGGGGAAAGAGCTTTGTTTTGTTTATGGTGACAACGAATGTACACCATGTCACCTGATTTATATGTGACTGGTTTGGTGTGATGGTCATAATACGTTTTTGATTTTTGTTTGGAGGATTGAATATTGTCGAGAGCCTTTTGACGGCTGTAGTAAAGGCGATGATTTAGCGCTCGTACATAGTCTGTATAGGTATTGTTGTCCAGACTATCTATACTGGTGGGTATATACGGTTTGTACCCAAACAGTAACTCGAGCGGGGCATAGCCCGTAGTGCTGTGTGTGTTCGAATTATACGCGATCATTGCGCTTGGAATGTACAGGTCCCACGTATTTTGGTTTTCACCGATATAAGATCTTAGGTATTCTTTAAGGGTCGAGTGACTTCTTTCGAGTGCTCCGCTCGTTTGCGGGTGGTATGGTGAGGCGAATATATGTTTTATCCCGAATAATTTTGACAGCTGTTTAAAAAGGTCAGAACAGAAGTTTGTTCCTTGATCTGAGATAATCATTTTTGGTATACCGATGTGAGATATATACCTAACGAGCAATTTGGCAGTTTCCTCTGCAGAGCTAGATTTCATAGGATATGCTTGGGAATATTTAGTGAGGTCGTCCTGGACAGTGAGAATGAATTTGTACTTGTTTTCGTGTGTTTCAGGTAAAGGGCCGACTAGGTCAATAAAAACTTTTTCATTAGGTTTTGTTGCTGTAGAAGTTATAATCATCGGAGCACGGTTGGTCTGCCTTAAGGGCTTATTGATCTGGCAGGATCGGCAATTTTTCACATAGTCTTCGATGTCCTGGCGCATATTTTTCCACCAGAACTGAGATTTTATTCTCTCGAACATACGAGAGGAGCCGGGGTGACCAGCGAGAGGAGTGTCGTGGTTATCCTTAAGGATCTGTTTAACTTCGTCAGGTGTTGGAAATTTGATGGCGTTACGATATATGTTTACTTTGATATTAGTATTGTGGAATAGATAAGCGACCATGTTATAGAATTTTGTGTATGAGAATTTGGTGTATGGGTCTGAAAAGTCGGATACAGCGACTTCTTTTTCTTCCAAATACCAATATTTTACCATGTCTTTATAGTCTCTAAGCATGTTGAAAATGTCTTTGTAAGACATTTCGTCGAAATGGTTGACCTTTACGAACAGGTGAGTGAACACGTGTTTATCATTTGATGATGACAAGTAGGTTTGTAGCTCACGTTCCGTGAGTCGTATGTCTGGTTCGCTCGTAGACATGTCAAGTATGTCTTTGCAATAAGGTATAGAGTCGTCTAAATCGACTGAAGTAGGATACGCAATTAATTTGCACTTTGCTTTAAGTAGAGACTCGTTGTGCTCTTGTATGATAGTGTCGAATGACACGTCAGGTTGTTTTGTGACCTTCAGAAACTGTTCATAAGTTTCGGACGTAGAAGGTGAGTTATTTGGGATGTCTTCATTATTGAGACTTTGACTTGGATTAGCCGTGAGAGAGTCGGCGTCGTTATTTAAAACGTTTACTGGGAATCGAGATAACGCGTCAGCGTTTGAATTGAGTTTTCCTTTTTTATATTCGATTGTGTATTCGTATTCCTCTAATTTTAGGCGCCATCTTATTAGTCTGGAGCCAGGGTCTTTGACGTTAAATAACCAGACCAATGATTTGTGGTCTGTGATGATTTTGAATTTACGACCGTAGAGATAAGGGCGGAACGTTTTTACTCCGAAAAGGATTGCAAGGAGTTCCTTTTCTATAGTGGAGTAGTTTCCTTCGGCTTTATTGAGTGTGCGTGAGGCGTAAGAGATTGGTTTATCTTTACCTACTTCGCCTTGAGATAATATTGCACCTACAGCATAATTGGAGGCGTCTGTGGTCAAGATGAAAGGTTGCGTAAAGTCAGGATATTGCAGCAGGGGCGCTGACGTCAATTTGTCTTTCAGAAGGGTGAAAGCAAGTTCTTGTTCGTGTGACCACAAGAAGATAGCGTCCTTTTTGAGTAAGGACGTTAGAGGTTTGGTGATCTTTGAGAAATTGTTGATGAAGCGTCGGTAGTATCCGACGAGTCCCAGGAACGATTTAACATCCTTAGGATTTTTGGGGGTAGGGAACTGCGTGACGGCTTTGATCTTATCAGGATTTGGCATGACGCCTTTGTCGGTTATTATATGACCTAAGTAGGCAACTTCTCTTCGGAGAAATTCACATTTGTCAGGTTGTAACTTGAGATTGAATTTTCGGAGGCGGTCGAACACTAATTTCAATTTCGAAATGTGTGAATTAAGATCACTTGAGTAGATTATGGCGTCGTCTAGGTAGACATACGCATGAATTCCTTGAAGTCCAGATAGGGCTGTATTCATTAGCCTTTGAAATGTACAAGGAGCGTTCTTTAAGCCGAAAGGCATCCTTGTGAACTCGTAGTGTCCAGATGTACTGGAATTTGTATTAACAGTGAAACCTGTTTTTGGAGCGTCTTTGGGATTCATCCGAATCTGATGGAATCCACTTGAGAGGTCTAGTGTCGTGAAATATTTTGAGTGACCTAACTGGTCTAAGATATCAGTGATGAGAGGGAGAGGGTAACTCTCTGAAACAGTGACATCATTGAGTCGGCGGTAATCTATGACGATTCGCCATTTCTTTTTACCGGAAGCGTCTAACTTTTTGGGAACCACCCATACAGGGGCATTCCATGGCGAGATAGAAGGACGAATTATATCTTGGTCCAACATTTTACGAATTTGGGAGTCTACTTCCTCTTTGTGACATTCAGGGAATCGATAAGATTTTACATGAATAGGAGCTGCGTCACCTGAATCGATGTTATGCTCAATAGCATTTGTATAGGATAGAGCCTCGCCGTCTATGTGAAAGATATCGGCGTATTGTGAGCAGCATTCTAAAATGGACTCTCTTTCTTCAGAGTTTAAATGTGAGCAGCGAATGAGACTTAATACCTTTTGTACTCGATCAGATTTAGAAAACGACAGAGAGTTTATCTGTTCGCATTTAGCGTCAGCATTTTTGGAATCGAAAGGTGTCAGCTGCACAGAATAGTCCTTGACCTCGTAGTCGTAATCAGTAGTGTTCAAGACGGATACATTTACACGTCGATTTTGCTTTATAGACACAATGCAGTTGGCAACATAGATACCTTCACTTATAGAGTGGTCTAATAATAAACCTTCGTTATTATGATAACATTCGGGTTGGTAATTAGATACTGCACATTCGATGACGGCTTCAGATCGAGCGGGAATTGTATAGGTCGGCTGAACAAAGCTTATAGGTATACTTTGTCCGCAGATGTGGAGCAACTTTGTATCGTAATTAATAGTTGCTCGGAAGTGATGCAGGAAGTCATTACCAATGATACCGTCATAGTTAAGGTTGACGTCATCAGTGACGGCATGGAATGTGAATTCGTGACTTTCGTTTGATAGTTCAAAGTCCATTGGGAAAGTGCCTAGCGTATCTGTGCCGAACTCCGTGTCATTGATACCTTTTATTTTGACTATATGGTCAGATAAATCGGGACGTTTCTCTAAGCTTGATCTTTTCATTATACTAATTTTTGCGCCTGAGTCTAATAGGAGGCGTAAGAATTTTTTGCTGAAGCTGCTCTTGATGTTAAGAAATGGTAGCGAGATTTTATCTGATGCCAATGTTATTTCGTAAACCAGAATCTCGCGCTTGCAGTTTTTCATGCAACGTTTGGTGAGGACTTCTTGGATTCGGCCTTCGATTTTAGGCTTGATAGTACTCAACGATTTCGGTGCTTTTTGAAGAGCGTGTTGAGTTTCGGATTTGGTAAGACTCAGCGAGACAGGGGCTCTTTGAGGAGCATGCTGATATTTGGATTTAGTTGAACTCAACGAATCAGAGACTCTCTGAGGAGCGTGTTGAGTTTCGGACTTAGTAGGTCTCGACCGAACAGGAGCTCCTTGCGGAGCGTGTCGAGCTGGAGATTTTGGAACACTCAACGAAACAGAGACTCCTTGAGGAGCGTGTTGAGTTTCGGATTTAGAAGGTCTCGACCAAACAGGAGCTCTTTGCGGAGCGTGTCGAGCAGGAGATTTCGGAGCACTCAACGAAACAGAGACTCCTTGAGGAGCATGTTGAGGTCCGGATTTAGAAGGTCTCGACCAAGCAGGAGCTCTTTGCGGAGCGTGTCGAGCAGGAGATTTCGGAGCACTCAACGAAACAGAGACTCCTTGAGGAGCATGTTGAGGTCCGGATTTAGAAGGTCTCGACCAAACAGGAGCTCTTTGCGGAGCGTGTCGAGCTGGAAATTTACAGGGACTCGATGGGACAGGGATTCCCTTAGGAGGATTTTGAGTCCTGTAAAATATTTGCGTGCCTATTTTACACGGATTACGGTGGCACCGTTTCGTGATCCGGTGAGCTAGTTTAAATCATTATCGGATTCCTCGGCGGTTTCACACGAAACATGATAGGGCATCGGCGAGCTCGGGAATGATGAGTCGCATGAAATATGATGGACATTGTTTGTCTTGTAGTTGTTATTACCGTGGGAATTATTTTTATATTTTTCATTGTTATATTTGCGTTTACGGCATTCCGATATGTCATGCCCTTTAACCTTGCAATATCTGCAGAAAGGTCCGGAATTATAATTTGACCCGGATGGTTTAGAATCTGAGTGACGATGAAGGTTATTATTTTGGCTAGAACGGGAGTAACATTCCGATTCGGAGTGACCCGGTTTACCGCATTTTTTACATTTGGAATTTGATTTAGAAATGGTTTTATACAAAAGATTTTGGATTTTTTCTTCCTCTAGAGCAACGTTTATGGCATCGTTCAAACCCTTAGGGTTTCTGCATCGGACATTATTACTGAGACGAGGTTGTAGCCCTAGGCTGAAAATGTGAAGCGCTAAGTCCTCGGTCATAGCAATTCGACCTGATAAATCTTTTTTTAGGGTATCTGAATTGTGGATTTCTGACTGTAAGTCGGTGAGGCAGCTTTCAACCCTGAGGGCGAATTGTGCTACCGTTTCACTACTTTGCTGCTTGCATGACTGAAGGTCTAACAATAGGTGATTATAATGTTTTCGTTCACCGAAATTTTGTTTAAGAAAGCACTTAAGCTCATCGAAGTCATCGAATACTTTATTGGAGCAGGCGACTTGCGCCTTCCCTTGCAGACGGGCTATAATGAATTTATTCAGTAAGGTCCTTTGGCTTGGTGACGCCAGATCTAAAGCATTCTGGCAATTTGTTAAGAAGGCGGTTAATGTTTCACGTTCGCCTTTGTAATGTCCGATGAAATCACATAGAACACTGATCGGGAACTGTTCGCTTAGTGAAAGTTCTCCACGTTTCGAGTCCGTCATTATGAAAATATTATAAGTATTTGAAAAGAAGGGATTAGGAAACACTTATAGGGAAATACAGCGATACCGAATGAAAATATGAATTACTCACAATGTCAGTAGCACTGCTAAGACCCGGAGCTGCATCCTTGTCTGGTCCAGGCAGGATCGGGGCGGCAGCGAGGTGGAGTCTGCGGCTGCGGCCGGAACAAGACGAGACCAATCCACTCGTTGAAACGGTGGTGGATGCGCAGGATAGGAGGACCACTCGCGCACTATGGCGGCGGCGGCGGCGGTGGTGTGAGATAGTAACCACAGCGATCTTCTGGTCCACGCGTCAATGACGTGGCGGCTATAGCGGTGACGTGAAGTCGATCTGGATGTAGGATGTCGGTCGGCAGGCTTACAGAAGCAAGGCTTACTGTCGCGACTCGAGCTGATGTGGACGAATTTGACGAAGTGCTGCACCGAGCTCTCCGGAGACGGATGGCTTTGAAGGATTGCGCGTCGCGTTTATGGAATACCAGTGGATGTATACGGGCAATCAACACCGGTATCCCACTTCTGACACCAATGTTAGGGGCAGGTTTCGTTAAGTCTTTTTAAAAAACAATTTATTCACTTATTAAAATTTATTGGTTAATTATAATAATAATTAAGAGTACTTGCGACGGAAGCTCAATCCAATCTGCCGGTTTAGGCGGCCTAGTTACCGGGGCTCGCGTTGCATTGACGTCAATGCAATGCGAGTCAGCAAATCCATAATTGCTGCCTAAACGTGTTTACTTTAATAAGGTTGCAATGGAATTTCCCTTATAACAGTACCCTGTATATGGCTGGGTAATGGTAACCACTGGGCACTGACCTCGTGAGAATATCCTCGTGTCGAACCAGTCGGCCGGTGGATGTCGAGTCGATGTTGCATTCCCACTACTTATTAGATAGGTCTAAGAAATTATTAGTTGCTACTTAAAGTTTACCGCAATCGATATACATATATGTATGTATATGTGCAGTGCAACACACAAAAGCCAGTATGAAAAGCCTATGCCCGACAGACGATTATGACGATGTATCACGGTATGCTGATAGGCCATCGATAGTGTTGTTTATTCTAAGATATGTAACTCATAATGTGGTGTTTGTTCAATGCAGTCATTTAAGAACATGTCGATAAAAGTATTACCTAATATATACTACAGTATCTATTATTATGTTACCATAACAATCCAGGGGTTTTCAAATCTAGAGTTAATAGGTATCTTCTAGGTAAACGTGTTACACCCTAGGCTCCAGCAATGCAGGCTGTAGTCAAACGTAAACCTAACCCACGTAAAAAAAATATAACTATAAAGAAATCTTGTTTTGAGTTTAATTTACATGCTGATATAATAATTAAGCATCAATTTATAGTGTTATTTATGGAGCGACATAATTTGAATTACATAAAAGAAATTGGTCACGTTGTGACATGTCCTACGAGGTACTCAAAATAATATATATTTACTTATTACGCCTTCACCAAAACAGCAATCGAAATAGGCACTTTAAATTGAAACAAAGACATAACTCAAGCTGAATATTGCTGGACCAATAAAAATCACATTTACGACTGACTGGCAACACGTTATGAAATGTTATTGAATAACACGCTCTCTGTTTATTTGTAGCAAAACATGCAAACTTGTAAAGGCAAGGAAGGCTTCAGTGAATATTCAATTTATTCATCAATCACGTTACGTCACATTGCAAATTGAGGAAATGACATCACTTACTTTCACTCACATTTAACTTCAAGGCGATAAACGGGTTTCAGAAACATAACGCCCAAATTGTCGTGATTAAATCTAATTTTCTGTCCTAATGTTTGCAGCACTTTGCGTGACAAGTACTCTTTACCTACTTAGTTACTAGCGCGGCGTAATTGTAGGTTTATATCTAGATCTATTTCTAAGAGCCTTCTACATTCTTTCTGAGATAATACAGATTTTATCCGCGTTGCAGCTTATTACGATTTATCTTCGTGCAGGCATCAATCTGGTCCTATTGTAGATGTGTATGATGTACTAATATTTTGTTCAAAATAATAGCGTTTTTGTTTCGCTGCGTTAGTGGGTCTCATAATGATGACAGATTGAACTGTATAACTATGACTATACGTCGGAAAACGCATTCCACTTTAAATAAGTCTTGTACCATTTTGATAAATAACATTTTGGGCCCGATTATCATACAATTTTCCAGGCGAAAAGCGTTCGCAATGAGAGGCGCGCAACAAACAACGATGTTCTTACCGAGAATGACTGAAGTTCGACTATTTATCCAAGATTTATCTAATTTGCGTGCGGCCGCCGCGCTGCCGCGGCCTACCTAAACTTTGTTGTCTTGACGGAGTTACGAAAAGTTACTCCGAACAATCACAAGATAAGTTAAGAGGAAACTTGGCTGGCACATAATAAGTAGCTCTACCTAGCTGTTGAGAAGTCGGTCGGTTGCTTGAGGATAAGACAGTTCAAGGAAGATGCAAATGACTAAGATTGTCCTATCACTAGTCGAGCTATAAAACGATTGCGTTGTGATGACTTGCGCGCTGGCGCATCCATGCTGCCAGCAATATGTTGGGTGGCAGCTTTGTTGGATAGGAGAATTATTTAAATAGTACATGTACATCATTCATATGTATTTGAATGGTATTCTGTGTACTGTTTGCTACATATTTTGTTCTTATTCATTATTTTCGCTCTTTTAAATATGTAAAAATGTTAAATGTATATTTATATGCGCATGTAGGAATTCCAAAATATTATTTACATTTAAACTGCTTCTAGGGTAGGGTGGCAGGGCAAATTTCAGTTTTGGTATTAATTTTATCTAATCCTTTAAAAAAAATTTCTTATCTTTACTTTGATATAATGTAATATGACTCAAGTAACAGGTGAGTATATTGTAAAGAACAGATTTAAGCCTACTTTAGGTTTCATAATCCTGCATCTATCGTCGTATAAAAAAAAAACAAGATAGATAATAAGATTCAAACTAGAAACACTCAACGATTATAGGTATGTGACAGACTCGAATCTATATATCAATCCATACAAAATTAGCATCAGTAAAAAGGTACTGACAATCTCTCATATGCCTATATACCTTCATAAGAAACTAATAAATAGAGCAGCACCTTTTGAAATAAAGGCCAGTGGTTAATCATAAAGGCAAATGGTTAATATTTTTAATTGACATTATGAATTTTGTTTGGTATCTTTGTTGTGATTTGACACTATAAATATGATATTAGTATACAACATTTACGAAGCACTTGACTCTTTCCCTGAAAGTCTGACCGTGAATATAAAGCTTTAAAACATCTGTTACTATTTGACATGTTTACATTCTCTATGACATATTATTTTGTCTTGTTTTTGTAATGATTTTAGATGAATTTGTTGTTATTTTATATCAAATAGTGAGTGGTCAGTGTTTTCCCCAAAGTTTTAATTGTAATTGTGTAGTCGTGACTATATTTGAAATGTAAGTTTTGCTTGCCGTGAGGCAGAATATGTATGTACCTACCATTTAGCATTCCATCTGCTGTTATCTTACAATTTGTGCATATTCGCAAAATAAATAATTTGATTTGATTTGATTCAATGATAAGATAATAATTTTGTCAGTTATCATCTCCATACATTTTACGTCAAATGAACAAAATATAGTTTTAGTTATGATTAGGTTGCCTGGCAGAGGTCAGTTTTAGTGATAAGACCGCTTGTTGTCCCAATCGTATACATTTAGTTTTCTTATCCTTGTTCGTTTGGAAATTGATGTACTATAAAGTCAAGTGTCGAGTGTGGCTCAGCGGTTTAAGTGTCTGCTTTTTATCCAGACGCATCCTGGTTCGAATCCGGCCCTACACCATTTACTTATATTTTCAAGTTAAGTGTAGATTTGCACTCGCTTAATAGTGAAGGAAAACATCGTGAGGAAACCGACAAGTTTGAGGACCACGATAACCGAGGACATGTGTCTTCCATGGAAGGACCCGGGCGCCCACTACAATGTATCTGCCCAAGAGAACTTTCCTAACGAATTAACTCTTAATGTAATTAGTTGTTACCGTTTTAATTAAGTAAATAAATAAATTCTGCGGGGGAGTCACGACCCCCAGTCATGCGGAAAAATGACTCAAGAGAGAGAGTAGTTTAGTAGAGTAGTTTTTTTTATCTAATTTGTTTTGATTTAACTCTGTATAGTATCCTTATTAAACCAGAGTGAAGTGTGATGAGTATCGTGTTTCCGTAGGGATAATCAAAACAGAATTGAGTTTGCAAAACACCATCTACGTAGAATTAATGGAGAATCTAGTTATAAACTAGAAAATTCATGGATTCAATGAAACTGCTTCAACTTGTTATATTATGTTGACAACTTTGCATGAGAGAGTGTGGTGTATCATTTAACGTAGTTATTTACTTTTCTAACTAATTTTAACTAAAACGACAGACTTTTAAATTTAATTCTGAAAATATTGAAAATATGTTTGAGTGTTTTTATATATCTTTTTATATAATCAATTACAACTAAAGAGATTAAAGATATTAAATCTAATGAAATTGATATAACCCATCTTATAGAATTAAACTATACTTTTATAATTACTTGTGTTGAATTTGGTCGTTGTGTATGTATAATAAGTATGTTTTAACCAAAGGGAAGTATATAAGTATTATATCCCTTATCTAGTACCCAAGACACAAGCGTTTGCTTAGTGTGGGGCTAGATGGCGCTGTGTGTCCAGGAATATTTAATCTATATATCATAATTTTATTTCCTCCTACTCAAGTTATATTCTTCATTACTGATCTTGACTTCAGAATCAGTTTACCAGGGAATATTTTTTGGACAAATAAGTCCTAAGGTCAATAAATAGTTTCATTTACTAACGTGAAATTGATAGAAAGCAGAGCCAGGCTGTTTGAAACTTCTATAGATGTTTTGTTCGACCACCGTTTCAAAGCGCGTAAAGTGATTTTTGTTTAGTTTTATATTTTTCTTGTAAAATAATAATTTCTGCTCCGTTGTAAGTACCTATATAAGATTTCTTGACTATTTCTAATTTCGAAACTATCTTGAGATTAAATCAAATATGTAAGCATGATCAATCCAAGCATAATGATCGCTTACGAAGTTATAAAATGAGCGCTGTGTGAAATGTCCTAGAATATTTATTATGTATTAGTGGGTGCTCGCGGCTTCGCTCGCACTAAGATGTAAAACTTGTATCCCCTATTACAGCCCTTTGAAAGTGGTATTTCTAAAATTCCTTTCTTAGCGGATGCCTACGTCATAACATCTACTTTCCGCCCGATCCGTGCATTGGTTTTGGCTGTGCGTTGATAGATCACTATGTCAGTCGGTCAATCAGTCACCTTTGAGTTTTATATGTGCAATGTCCCAAAATATTTATTTATATTTATTTATTTTATTTTATTTATATATTTAGATTATATCGTTATCTATCACGACAAGCGTTTGCTTAGTATGGGGCTAGATGGCGCTGTGTGAAAGGTCCCGGAATATTTATTAATATTATTTATTTAATAACTTAGGTTATTTTCAAAAGGTTATGCGTAAGTGACCAGAAGCCAGTAGCATCGCATACGGGCAGTTCATCCGTGTCGCTATGAATACGTAAGTAACTGCTTGTTACTTTTCCTCGCTAGACTGGTTACTGGCTCGACTAGATGTTGTATAAATATAACTGGTTAGCACAATCTGAACGTATCAAGTACTCCTTATAGATAGTAAACTATCTGCACTGGTCGCAGAGACAAGATCTTGTTGTTACGAGTCTCTCTCTCTCTCTCTCTTGAGTCATATTTCCTCATGAATGAGGGTCATACTCCTCCGCGGAATTAATTCGTTAGGAAAGTTATCTTAAGCAGATACATTATACATTTACATGTACAAGTAAATAAATAAAATAAATATATATTTCTGGACATATCACACATGTTATCTTTAGCTTACCTATAACTATCACTTTGTAGAATAAAAAGGCTTCATTCGTTTTTCTCTCCAGACTTTTTTTATAGACGAGATAGTTCGTATGAAATGGGCCTGCTCTAGTGTCGAGAGTTTTCAATTCGTCTTAAGGGCTTCGGAGAAGGTTTAGCGACTACCTACGTTGAAGATACCTAGGTTTGATATACATAAGGTCCAAAAAACGGAATTATAAAGCCTTTCTTTCCCTATAATCATCATTACCAAGTTTTGTTATCAAGTCCTAAAATATTTTTTTCACGTTCTTTTAGTTTGTTTAAAAAACACTCGGTCCAAATTAGGAAAGTAAAACTTGAATGCACTTACTTCTATTCATACAAGCTTGGTACAGAGTCTTCGCCAGTTTGAAAGGCCTGGGTTCCTCAGGAGTCATGGGTTCGTCCAGGAGAGCTCTGATCTGCTCCTGGAGCTGATCTGTGATGATGGAGAAGGTGTTCACGGAAGTCTTGTCATCAGGAATGCGGGTGTTCTTCACGAAAGAACCGCAAGCGAAGTCGTAGAAGTCATCGCAAGGATCCACCTTGTCGTCCATGTTCTGAAGTAACTTTGACGCTAAACAGAAATTGTATTATTAGAAACACAAAAACATCAAAACGTTTTTAAGGAAAATAGTTTGAATTACAAAATGTCTTACACGTATTATTTTAATTGGTAAATTCAAATGATTGAGGAACTTCCCGTATGATTCATTGTAGATTAGACCAAAATAGCTACACAAATGTTTCTAGGATTTGTAACACATAATGCAAATACAAATTAATTATTTGTTGTTATAAATCTTTGTAGAAATAGAAGTACGTAAAATAACTATTGAAAATGGTTATATGTAAATGGTATTATGTATATTTGATGTGCAATTCTTAAGCATTTGGTAATTCACGTTTCCTCTGTTTCTTCTCATCTCAGTTTAATAAGAGGACATACCGAGTCATCAAATTGGTGCAAAGATGTTAGAGTGAATCTCTATATGAATCACTAGTAATGTTAATTTATCATGCTTGGCCTTCAGTAATTCATGAAAATATAAGTTTTTGATGAGAAAATAATTGTAGGTACATCAACAATGTCATAAAGAATTAACCAAAGCGATGTTTTCATATAAAACATTAGAAACCCCGATACAAACACGACTAAATAAAAATATATATATCATTATGGTTTTTTGAAACATAGATCTTGGCATTCTTGGCACTGGATACCCAATTACAAAGGTTATGTGGTTACTTACATTTTTTTGAAAAAAATATTATGTATTAACTCGACAAAAATACAAAATCTACATGAATTATACAAAACAAAATCTTCTAAGCAAAAGTTGAACAACTTATAGAACACCATTTTTTAAACTTGAGCCAAATAATTTGTAAATATATTAAATCAGGCGTTACTTTAAAATCCATTGCAGATACGTCTTGTTCGCAGTGGATCCACACTACCATTTGTAAATAAAAGAACTAACTTAAATAACAACTAACTAGTATAAAAGATCGCTCAGGCTGTTACAGTAATTAATATACCTGTATGGATACATCCCGGTTGGTTGCAGAGGTCGTCAGAGCCTCGCGACAGGACTGCAGGAGGCATGGGTGAGGAAAGTCTCAGTTCACTAGACTGTGGCATGTCTAAAATGCAGATACAAACACATGCTCAATACGTGCTAGTGGAACGCACACAAATGAAAGAAAAACGAGCAAAATATTATGAATATATTCATCGACGTAGTGTAGGAAAAGACTGGCCTGAGTGTTTCAAATATTTATACTAACTTTCAAATTTTCAGTTTAAAAATAAACTTAGTTACATAAAACAATTAAGCACGCAAAAAATCTGATATTAACACTTGAATAGTTTGATTCGCGTACTGCGAATCAATCGTATGACAGATATGTATACTGTGGCCTTATTTTTTACTGAAAGCTAAGGACCCCGTTCAAGACAACGATTGAAAAAATTTGAAACGACAATGATTTTTTATAAAAAAAAATGTAATAAAGTTATATTTAAGAGCCAGTGCAAAAAAGGTACTCAGTTGTCAGGAGAGTTGTAAAAAAGCTGAGGTACCATATATTTTGAAGGGATACGTATCCAAGGCCAGTCGATTACTCTACTATGTTGACTGTATTACCCACTGCTCCCTTTGTGTCTTGTGAAAAATGGCATCTCACTTTCAGTGCAAAAGAGCATGCAATGAAAATCAATGACTTTGAAAAATAAAAACGAATGAACCAAAAGCTGTGGTTCATATTGTTCACAGTGAAAGCACTGGGCTGGTAGTAATGGTTAGCCACGTTTTGCCAGTTTGTGTCTTTTTATATATAAAATAACTTTTGAGAATAACTTTTATAACTTATTTCTTTTTCTATCATCTTCATCATCACTACAGCAGGTTTTAAAACCTGCTGTAGCTATATCTTTATTTTTTTGTTGAGCCCATTTAATCATGTTAAAATGTTTTGAGGTATCATTAAATCTTCAATTTTACTCTACTGCGAAAGAAGGTTATCTTTTTCGAACGTTAGTATTTTGGATAAGGAATATTTTGTTGATAAAGGACCACTAAATTATTAAATTGTCAAGGAAATTGTCAGGAAAACCCGAATATGGTACCAATAATATTGCTCGTCAATAATCTTGTTCGGACCTTAAAGTGGTTGTTATTGACCGAGATTCATTTGGACTTGGCCTCTTTTTGAAAATATAGTACTTTATGGGCTCTTTTAGTACCTCTGTTATGTATTCAATATTTCATCTAATTATGGTATTAATTCGTGATGTGTTTCTCTTGTCAAGAAACTAGTACGTCAGATGATGAAGTCATTTTTAAATTACGTTATAGACACTGCACAATATTTGTTTGTATGTCTGTTTTGTTTTCTTATTAAATCCAAAGAAATCCACATCACAATACAATACGCATAAAAATTTTCAAAAATCACATTAGTAAAGCCGCTCAAGAAATCAATAGATAACCGTTCGTTATATTTATCGATTGCTCAATATTCATAACTAGTTAACTAAAATATCAACCTCTACATTGTTTCTTTACAACACATTTTGATCAAGTATTCATTACCGACTGGACATTGCAGTTGAACCCTTCAATGGTCATACATAGATCATAGCAGTTAGCACAACATTGGCAAACAGACGACCAACAACCCACTCTACCAACAACAAGTGAGTGGACGGAGCAATATTTGATGATATACATATTATTATACTACAGCTAAGGCCTCGTCTGCTCTCTAGCTGTCGGGCTGTCCTCCGTCTATTTGCCAAGCGTGTGGACAATGTCTAACAGATTGGCTAACAGTAACAACGTCGTCAACAGTAATTATTTATCTGCCCACAACGGACATTCACTCAACAAAGCTTTGAGGAAAACAATTATTTCGCTCGATCGAACAAATCGTTTCTATTGTGTACTTATTGACATAGATATATTATAGGTGAATTGCGAAATATCATCAAGTTTGACCTCTGTATGGAGTGTAATAGGCTATTATTGGGCCCGCCCGAGAGAGCGCCCGACCGTGTCTTGCCGTTTGCAAAACATAACGTGATCTAATGTTTTGTAACTGGGAGCGTGCATTTTCTAGTTGCGGTAAGCGTGTTTTTGTCCGATTCGATTTCGCATCAATAAGCTGTTTCTGAGCAATCTTGCGCAGTGGTGTGCGAATTTCAATCACGTCTCGGCTCGGCTACTTCCGTGCGCATCCGCCTTCCGTGTGGGGGTCGCGGTACAATAAACAAACT
Organism: Macaria liturata; assembly: GCA_964023185.1. Taxonomy (NCBI): domain Eukaryota; kingdom Metazoa; phylum Arthropoda; class Insecta; order Lepidoptera; family Geometridae; genus Macaria; species Macaria liturata. The sequence goes on from OZ026808.1 coordinate 14,402,707, forward strand.
GTAATTGATGGCAAAACTGAGCCGTTTATCACAACGGTGATACAACGCACGTTGGTCATAAATATCATGACTCAATGACTCGCTCTACGGTTTTTACGCGCACTCAACATTTTGTACATTGACGTGGAAACGCTCTACTTTATCCGGTTATATAAATATTTGATAGGACCCGAATAGATCTAACTGTGTACAAGACTGCTGGCCCTTGTTGTCTTTTAAAAAAGTAGTATCAACTCATGCATTCAGCATTGCTTACAATCCACGGAAGTATTCACGTATAGAAGGAGGATAAATTATTTGAACATATGAAGCCTTTGTTATCGTTATCTATCATATTGTTTCCTTTGTTTCCGTTTTCACTCCGACCAAACCTTATTTCATATATATTTAACCGACATTCAATGATAGGTAACTATGTACCTTTTAGAATGTCGTATATTTGAGTAGGTAGTATTTTCAAATGTAGTGCATTACAGGCTCATTGCTTTCGCGAGAAGTCCCCGTGGCTAGAAATACAAGCAGTTTGCTTAGTTCTGCCGCGGTGGCTGATTGGGGAAGTGGTGCGACTGTAGGTACTATAATGACCTACTTAATTTAAAATAACTTTTGTTTTTACATAAAAAAATAGGTAGATTATTAAGATTATTATCTATATTAGTCTGTAAGTTTTGTTTATATGCCTACATTTAAACCTGTTATTTCTGTAAATAAATATTTTTCTTTCTTTCTTTCTTTGATTTTAATCATATTATCCATCTTGTGGCATTTTCATATTTCAAATACGAAGGGCCGTTAGAATGCTCATGGATCAAAATCATTTAATAAAAAAATATATTAAATTGCTATAAATAATATGTAATCTCTGTATCATTGTAATCTGTATTGTCATCTCGCAAATGGTGTGACCATGCGATACATTTAATTTCAATGTACCTACGTGTAGCATTCGTACTTAATATGTCTTACATTTCAGTAGTAAACGTAGCGCCCGTAGCTCAGCTAGCGTAGGTTCGCTTGCATTACCAAAGTTAATCAACTGACATTGCGGTCAGCCTTTGATTTCTTGGATGATTAAAAAGTGTTATTCCATTTAGGCGCTCCTTCTGTTTTGACTACAATTCGTATGAGAGTGGCCAACTCTGGTGTCCATAGATTTCTAACTTTTCTAGGGACTTGTGACGTGGTATTAACTGATTGTCATCATAATATGGCAATCGCTAAGTCAATTTGACCACGCAATTTTATAACTCTCGAAACTGGAGCTTGCCACTCTCTATTTACTTTACTTATCGCCGACATGACGGGTGCTGTGATCAACATGCTGCTAATAGAATGATGTTGTTATTACTTTACGTACAGCCGCTAATTTCCTCTAGCGTCGCTCCATTATTTATATCTAGTGACGTACTAATGGATTGTAGCCTGTATCGTGGTTTGGCGTTGGTTTTACCGGAGACCGCCCATTTATATATAGGGTATTTCCTTCTCAATATTTCCTTTCTTGAAAATAAGCAATATTTATTCGCGATGACCAAAATTAAACAATTGACGTCGTGGTCAGGGCTTCGATTGATGATCAATAACCAAACAAAAGAAAAAGAATACATTTGGTAACCTTCAGAGGTTTTTACCAATTAAATGAAAAAAGTTATCAGTTCATACATCTGTGTGATATTAGCACAATTGCATAAAACTATAAATTAATTAAGTATGTTGTTGATTGATTTAAATATACACGTGGTAGATTTTATGCGTATGTTTGGTCATAAATTTCTTTGCAACAATTGTTTTTATACAGTTAAGGTTATATTGTTATAAAAATAAATTTTGTAACAATTGTTGCAAAATTTATTTTTATTATAGTTATGTATGTTTCGAGAAGCAGGGCAAGTTTTATCAAAATTGGTTTGATAGTTTGTGACCACTCGGTTTAATTTTGTTTATGACTTATTATGAAGTAACTGGTGAAGCAATTGAATTTCATCTTTGCCGTAGCAAAAGTTATAAAAGAAAAGTCAATATAGTTCCTACAGCAGACTATTCTCTAAGGTGGGTCTAACAACACAATGTGGTTCAATGGCGAAATTTTCTCCTATTAAATATTCCATTGGCATCCAAATTCCATTTAGAATTCATGACATAAAGACATTCATGACATATTCCACTGTTACATTATAACAGTTTCTTTTTGGTTGTAGGTTGTATTCATATTACTTCAATACGTATAAATTAGCGCCTATAACAATGCGCTCTCAATGTTATTTGGAACAAATGGGATGAGATGATTGAAATTCTTGACATTACATCAAAACAATAAATTAAAGCGAAGGTACTATGGAAATTTTTTGGAAACGTTGTGGAACTCTCTGCCTGACTCCCTGTTCTCCACGTACTAGAATCCAGCGATCTTCAAAGCGAGAGTGAATTGGTTATTATCGGGTAAGCACGCTCCATCTTAGGCCATAGCCTTTGCTAACCATTAAGCAAATTTCGGCCAAGTGCAAAGTTAGTTAAAAAAAATGTAAGGCAACTTTAATACCTCGAAACATCCATTTAAATAAGTTACTAATCCGATCTGATGTAACTTGCACAGTTCCGTAATTTGAAAACAATCGTATAATAAAAATCTACTTTTGAATAAGTGTTTGCTTGTTCCCTTTATAATATATTGACACAATAAATTCGATTTAAAAACCTAATACAATTTACCTACATTTCACGTATTCACCGGGAGTTAAAAACATTCAAGGTCGTAGAAAATCAGTGAGGTGTCTACGTGAAACAAACAAAATGGCAAAACGTGGTGTCGTTGTTAAATCGTGCGTGCTTATTATGTGTGAAGGAATTTGGGTCGATGTCTCGAATGTTGCCAACGACGATGGATCTTGCTGTTACTACCTAAAGCCAAATAAAAATTTTGGTCCCCAAAAATATGGATATTTTAATAACTAAAATATCGAAAATGTTTTTTTCTAATAATGACATGTTTGGAATAATAGCTTTCACAAAGCTGTATCAAAAGTAAAAAATCAAAAATCTTGTGATATTAATATGTGATTATATGAGCAATAAAAATGTAACTTTTCTTGTCTATCTTTATATCTATGCATCAAACCTTCATCAAGTATCGTCATTCGGATGGCTATTTTATTTTGTTGCAAAATGTAGGCAAAATAGTAAGTACCTACACTATAATAATATTGTCTAAATAGTCTCAGATATTGCCTAAAAGGTATTGCTATTCTATTGACGACTGTCAATTTAATTTTTAATAAAATTCTTCTCAAATGACTACGATCCATCGCCGTTATCATGGACCATCGACATAAATAAAGTCAATCAAAAACTATTTAAGTCGGCATACCATTTAAGTCGCTGGAAGATTTCATTGCTAGGCTAGCACAGAAGGCTACCAAGAATGCCACCGCCAGGATTGAGGCTACACTGGACACCATCAACAACCTCTTCTCCATCTTCGTCCGGCTGTTCCAAAAGGTGGGCCTGGAGAGAGAGAAAAAAACATTAGTCTTTATATAAAACCTAGCATACTTCATAACATTATATAGGTATATATTATAACTAGTGGACGCCCGCGACTTCGCTCGCATTTATTTGAGATAAAAAGTAGCTTATGACACTTCTAAGACCTCATACTACCTACATACACAAAAATCATGAAGATCCGTTTAGCCGTTTTGCGTGATGAGCGTTTAAATAAACAGACAAATAGAGACACAGAGACACAGATAAACGGACAAAAATTCTAGAAATTGTTCGAAAGTGTTTTGTTATCAATTCTAAGTAACCAAGCATTTTTTTTTTAATCTTCAATGTTCATTCTTTCGACCCTGTTCAGCTTTATTAAATGTATAGATGTATAGAAAATAGATTAAGTATCAAATATTCAGGGATGCTTGAAACAGTCACAACACAAGGCAATATTGGGATACGTTTCTATCAATAATCATTTTTCTGAGAAACCTGCATAAACGTTATCCTCTTTCTGACTATAAATAGATATAGCTTTGTTTTTATTCTCGTTAAACAGTACTCCCCAAAGAGTAACTGGTCCAGTTTTTCCTTGAAGGACCTTCATTGGACCGTGGGATGAGAAGTGCTTGAGCGCACATCTATATTCGTAATAGTAATAGACATTGGTAACCACGTATATAAATTGTTTTCCGTCAAACTGAAGCTCCTACCACACCACGCAACCCAGTCAACCAACGGAGTCCTAAAACCTTGGCCTCGCCAGGGACGTTGGTGGAATTTTATATATAAAAAAAAAAACAACGGAGTCAGTTCTGGAATAGGTCACCGTAGAAAATGATAATGCAATTATACATTCCGAATGTCAGGTAGGAAATTAAATTGCTGGTCTCAGATGTTTGTCATAGTGACAATCACCTTAGATAATGCACTAACGGCCGTTTGCAATAACCTACCTATCTTCAATCTCAGATTAAATGTCCTACCAATAGTAACTAATTTTGCTTATTTGCGTTTTAATAACCATGGACAGATACGGCTTATCTATCCGTCATGCCCATCTATCTGTCAGAGGGCTCGGAGGGAATATTTCTATACATGGATTACTATTTTCATAGAAGAAGAAAAAATCGCATTTCAATATCATGCTATATTATATAGATTATTGAAATGCAAGCATGGATAGGCGTTTAATCTTCAAAGAACTGTAGATAGCAACCGGAGATTAAAGATAGGTAGGTCATTGCAAACGGCCGTAAGTTTGAAAATTTCAGATACAAGAGTTCGCAAGTGTCTCATGTTAGTGGAAGCCATATATACTCGTACATATATATAAGGATCCTCATTTATATGCCGCTATATCAAGATAACTTCGTGTTAAAAAAATGTGACTGTGAAATTTAAGCTGTTAAGCTTTGAAGTAGAAAAATGCCCCGAAAATTTCAATTTGTTTTGGTAACCCAATTTTCTGTACACGTAATCTTTCCTTGGTACAACGAAGGGAAATCGCAAGGGAGCCTGGCTTTAACCATACTCATTGAGCCTAATAGATAATTTGTTTAAATTTTGGATTACTCTGCTAGTCACGTGATTTTTGTACATTAGAAACAGAATTGGGAAAGACGTCGTGACCAAGACTTTTCGGATTTTCCTCAGTGTTCTGTGGTCTTGGTATTTGTATATTTATAGAGTAGGTAAATGATATTGATAATTAAATGTTAAGGAAAACATAGGTAATTACTTTGCTTATCCTGTTTGGAGGTTACGGTCTATGAAGTTATGACAAATGTTCGTTCTCAAAAACGTGTTAAACAAATTTTAAATTTTTGAATGACGATGCAAATAAATTACACTTATAAATCGATATATAATATAGGTATATACCTAAAATAAATATTATTTTATTTCTCTTGTGGACAAACCTCACATGAGCGTTAAAGTCATGATAAATCAGCAATATCTCAGACGAACAATAGCATTTTGAAGGATATAGCATCAAGTGCCTATTATGTAGGAATCGTGAGAAATCAGCTAAATAGCACAATAAATTACACGATGCATTGTGTTTTATATACCTTAAGTTGTAGTAACTCGCGTGTAGTTTTATATAAACTGTTACATAATTAGACGAAAAAAATATTCTATGTATAGGAAATTCAATATTAAAATTTACACTATTCCTTAGAAGTGAAAGACTACCGAGACCTAGTAAAACATATGAAATCGACATTCCTTGTGAGCTAACAAAAATCTGAGAACAAAATATACACATAGGTACTTGTACAAAATAAGGGACACAGAAGCCTTATCATCATAATAAATTTTAAATGGTAATATGTTGACTCTGTTTATTTATCTTAAAAATTTATTGAATTAAAATATATTATTTAGAATCTGGTAAAAGTTATTTTACTTAAATGTAACAACACCTAAATATTCTAGTGGCAGGAACATATCTCGACTAGGTTTTACCAAAAACATAATCATCAATTCAGGACCAGGTGTCAGTTTATTTTTAATGCTGACTTCCCAATAAAAACTACTATCAATGATTTTAATTTGTGGAAGCCACACGACTCAACAGCTAGTGGTTGAGAATAAATTGAATTCGACGAGTGACTTATATGATCTCTCATGTCCAATTTTCAATTTATACAACAATCAATATTTATGGAAATAAATCGTGACTGAGGGATCTATCTCGTGTTATATGATTACACGCCATTTCAATTGCTATAGCTCTATTCTAGCCCAAATAAGCCATGGCATACTTACACGTCACAGAAAAAAATAAGAGTTGAAGCTAAGTAAAAACATAAAAAAATTATATGACATTTATTTTTTCTCACAAATCAGTATCATAAAATCACAAACTGCCATGGCTTTTAAAAATATATAAACAAAATAAAGTCACAATGAACACACGGCACGAGTAAAGCATATTACATTTAAAAGCCCATGGAACAATACATCCGCAGTATATAGGAAGAAGATGTTCACAAATAATTACTTTTTCACCTCACGAAGCCTTGGGGTCAGTTGTAAAAACTGTGACCTCTAAAACATCTCAGTAAGTAAGTGACTAATTATCCTTTAGTGTCCAAGTTATTCGTGACCATTTTACGATGTTAAACAAGGTTGTGACCTCCGGAAATTGTTTTGTATTAATGCTGAGACAATACATTTCTTCCACTATTTTTCCCATTACAAAATATTTGTCTGCGTTATTCTTTCTTTCATATCTTTTTGTGAATCTGAGTTTAATTTGTTATTCTGGTAACTAAAACTTAACCTTTGTTTTTTACTTTTGAAGATACGTAAAATATTTAAGTTATTTCGGTGAGTAATGGCAAACTTAGTATCGATTGTTTAGAACCAATTTAAACATGATGAACAACCAAAACTCACAATTCACATTAGTGCATAGGTCACCCATCTAAGAACGGACTGCAATGGCAGTTGCTGAAGGAATGCCACAGCTCATTCAGCCTTAGGTACTATTTAGTCAATGGCAAAAAATATATTATTTTTACTCTAACAAAAAAAAAACTATTATTTATATTTATAACAAATTTTAGACAGCACCTATGAAAATATTGACATAATATTCTTATATCTTATTGATACTGAAAAAATAAATTTTTTAACTACCTAAACCAATGGAATATAATTTTCTTACTAATTGTACTAAATCTTTTACCTAGGATATATTAAAGTAGAACAAATAAACTCTTCACAATATGAAGTTAATAAAACCGAATAAGAAAGAGAATTAGATGCTTGACTTCGGGGAAATCAGTTACTCGAGTGTTGCGAAATGAATTAGGGTTCGTAGAACATACCTACCTACTGCTACATTTGGGAACATTTGACGTTACGGGTTTGATAATCATTTTGGACGCAGTTGAGAAAAAGAAATAAAAAATATTAAGAACCCACTTGCAAGACCAATAATATTGAGTTTTTTCTTAGTAAGTGAAAACATAGAACTCCCCCAACGAATTGATTCTGAGTCACGACCCTCAGTCATAAGAGGAAGTAAGGAGGAGGAGAAAACATGTAATGTATAACCAACTGTGTATCGAAATCTAGAGTTAATAGGTATCTTCTAGGTAAGCGTGTTACACCCTAGGCTACAGCAATGCATAACATCAGGCAGGCTGTAGTCAAACGTAAACCTATCCCACGTAAAATAAATAAAACACATCAGTCTTGCGGTGACGAGAACAAATGCAATTATATGTTTCCCTTTAAATTAAAATCTCGGAAAATCCCTCAAATTTATTTATTAGGCATACAACACGACACAAAATAAAACACTTAGAGGAACTGATCTATTCTGTGCATCGCACACATGCGTGCACAATACGATTGTAAACAGATACAAAGTTCCGTAAGTTATATTAAATTGAAATAATATTATTATAAAGAGAAAAAAATTAACGTCTGCGTTTGAGTGTGTGTTTAATACGTCATCACGCTAAAACGGCTAAATAGTTATGGACGAACATTGGTATTGGTTTATTAGACTCTGGATTAACACGTAGTCTTTTAATCCCAGATTAACGCGGTTAACATGGCGCTTCCAACGTTTAATAAAATGGACAAGTACGATATCACAAGTCACTTGTTCGGTTCATCACTTGGCATTGTAAAAAACTCTGTAGGTACAAATCGTTTATTACGATAGCTAAAAGCAATTTATCGATAAATAAAATTTTATTGCTCTTGAGTTTCAATAGAAATTTTACGCTTGAATTGACGCTGTCGTTGGCAATAAGTCTCAATATCTGACTGTATTTTATATTTTTTCTATCATCATCATTACAAATTTAAGGGAGAGATCTGTGGAGCAAGCGCCATCTTTCCCAAACTTCTGCCTAGCTGTTTTACTAACATAACAAACGTATATCACTCTTATCCAAAATTATAATTAATGTAAAAACTTTCTCGCTACAACAAACTGATGATCATCGTGATTTTCAGTGTGAAGGTAATACAAGACTGAAAGATGACATATTTTTTCTTGAAAAACGTAAACGCAGTCACTTGAATGTCCCCAACGAATAAAACAGAGAAAAAAGAAAGAAACGTCAACACGTCTTCAATTTTAGTGGTCAATTTGAAAATGAATCTTATCCGGAATTAAAAGCAACCCGAGTGGCAGACGCTAACTTTAATGCCCAATTATTCAACAAAGACGTTCTACTTTTACCTTGAATGCTATTAAAATGATGACAAAAATATCACGGATACGCTTATTTAATAACTAACCGAATATTGCTTATCACGTTAGCGGAGGTCCAATGTCAGATCATGTGAATCAGGAGCCAACTCTACTTTGAATAATAAATAAATAAATATTCTATTTAAATTGGTAAATATAAAATCTGCAACAAAAAAGTTGCTTCTCTTGTTACTTTCTTTAAAAAATTACTTTACGCAGGACCGGGACGAGTGGCGCACTAGAAGAGAGGCTTTTGCTCAGCAGTGGGCGATAGCGGGCTGATGATAATGATGATGATTAATTTATGAATATTATAAATCTTATATTTGCGTACTTTATTTGCGGTTGTTATGGTGAAACTTTATTAAGATCTCTTACACCCATTTTATGTGCGAAAAAATTGCATCTGAATTTAAAAAATAAATAATAGATCCTATGTACATATCTCTCAGTTTCTCACGAGATAGTACAACCGGCATAGTCGCCTTGTGATAATCTCTGTAGTTACGTAATGGCTATCTCAGTCGAGCTGTCATTTTTTCTGTCAACGCGATACCGGTTCGGTCATCCACAACGATATTTTAGCCAGTAGACGACTTATTGGGGTAAAATCCGAAATATATAACACTGTTGCGCTTATAATATTTTAGTGAGAATGTTTGTGTATGGTTGTATTTTTTATTTATTCTCATTTGATGCTCTAATGGATTAGTTGATTTAAATGTTTTTTTGTAGAGATAGAATAGATCCTGTACTGTATTAAACCTGGGTTTACTGTAGGTGACACCGCGAAGTACCATGCCTAATAAATGTAAGTAAAAACAGCTTTTAATACAAAAATTATCATAAATGATTGGGGTCGGTATGCAGCATTCTTTTTATGGGTATTCCTCAACATTAGTATCGGTCACGACTCCCAAACCGATACATAAAGTGAGATATACCTTCAGTTACCCCCAGGTCCATCCATGGATTAGGCACATCATGGTTGGAATTTGTTCGAACATGTCCGTTTCGACTGGTTTCTGTTTTAAAGTTGCATAGAGGTTTAAGCAGTTGTCTCTGATTTACAATGTTTATGGTTATTCAAGTTCATTGTCTTACTCGAGGTCAACAAACCATTTGGAGAGGCTTTATTTTTAATGGGGTCTTCGTTTTAAACTGGGTCTCCAAGGTACTCTTACTTTCAGTTTACAGCTTTCAGAATTGGACTTTCCATTGCTGTTGGTATATCATCATCACCGGGTGCCATCTTCATTCAGGAGGTCAGTTGTATGTTGGTATTGATGATATTTCACTACCCCCTGAGTTTATCATCCAGAGCATTATTTATTCCAATGCTGGGCATAGGCCTCTCTTTACATATGCTAGCTGGTGGACAGTAGTATAGCAAGACATTACAATTATTTGAATTTATCACTAACATTTCAGATAAGTAATAGAAATACTACTCGGCTTCTAAAAATGTAGTAGCGGTTGATTTCGTAGTGTAAATTATATTTAAATTAAAATACATGTAGCTAGTGTAGTTTTATCGCGAAATATTTAATGAATGATTCTCTTAGTTCACAACATTTCAATTAGAGACATAATTCATCGGTCAGTCTTTGACTGACTGCGATGGTCTTCCTCTGAGAGGGTTCTCTTCTCAAGTCATTGACTTCTTAAGAGGGCTGGGCGCCGGGGCACACTGACTCCGGGGAAATTGTTGCAGCTCCCGGAACCCCTTGTACGGAGCTCGCCTGGGTGCTGGTAGGTGGCAGTTGGTGTTGTGGCGTGATGCTGCGGCGGGCGCGCGGCTCGGCGAGGGCGCGCAACTCGTCGAGGGCTCGCGCGGCGGAGGCACGCAGGTCATCACCTGCCACGATGGAGGTCAGGAGGCCCACGTACGACTCCAACAAGCTGTCGTTGTCGCTGTAGGTCCCGACCTCTGTCGCGCTATCACAGCGCAGACTTTGTGGCTCAGTCTGTGTTGTTTTTTCTTGCCGCGGCGCGCTCACCGGCGCTGCCTGCGGCGTGTTGCGGCCTCTCTCACTGCGCGGGCTGCGCAGGAGGGAGGGCGACTGAGGTAGTGAGGTGCGGGGAGAAGGGGTACCCCTACCACGCCTTCCCCTCCGTCTTCGACGCGATGATGCGGTACTGGATGTTTGCGGTGACTCGCCGCTGCTGTCGGGCCGGCGCTCCGGCGCCGGTGATGGCAGCTCGAGTCGCCGCTTTGGTGTCGCGCGCTGCAGCACGGGTGATGGTGGCCGGGTGACGCGCCACTGTTGCGGAGGCTGTCTCTGCAGCGGTGGTGGTGCGGGCTGCGCAGGTGGGCGCCTGTCTCCAGGGATGGGGATAGCGCGCTTGCGCGCCTCGCGCAAAAACCAGCGGCAGGTGCGGTTATTGGCCGCATGTGGCCCCGCACAGTTGGCACATTTCTTGGGTGCATCTGGCGAGCTGGTGCACTCGCGTCCGTGGTGGGGGCCCCCGCACTTGACGCAGCGCTGGGGGCGGTGGCAGAGGGCGCTGGCATGGCCGAACGCCTGGCATCTGTGGCATTGCGGTATTTTGGAGCTACCGCGCCATGCTTCAAACGAAACGTGCGGCATGTTCAGTAACTCCGTGGTGTTGAAAAGTCTTGATTGTAGCTCCCGGGACATCATGCTGAACTGTAGGAACACGATGGAGTTTACTCTTCCCGGGAGAGGCGGTAAGTTGCGGGCGTGATTTACTGGGAATCCGCGCGCTCTTAGGTCTTCAATTATGAATTTTGGGTCCGTGTTTGTTGGGAGTCCCCGCAGCGCCACCTTGATAGGCCTATCCGTACGCAGCGAGTAGGTGTACCAGGATAGACTTGGCACAGTCTTCTCGAGCCCCGACAGGTAGTCCTTGATGGCGTGGTACTCCTCCTCCGTTCCTGGTAGCAGGCGTAATCCGGTGCGTAGAGGCCGAGCCGCAGGTGTTCGACCAAACCTGCGGCGCAGCTCTTCTAGGTGCAGTGGCCAGTTGGGGAGGGACTCCACTGTGATGGGTGGAATCTTTCTCGACCCAGCTGGTTGACTGGAAGGCGCTGGTGCTGGTCTTGATGTGGTGCTACGCGGCGATTGCGGTCTGTCCACAGCGGGCGCGCGCAGTCTTTTTACTAGGCTATGAGTTTTATAGTGATAAAGAAAAAACATCAGAGCTACTACAACAAATAGTACCTACCCCGTTAAGCGCTAACTTGTAGAAAAATAAAACAGTTGATTACGTTCTAATCCAGGGTCTCTATTAATTCAACTTTCTCTCTCTCTCTGGCTTTCTTGAGTCGTTGATCCTCATGACTGAGGGTCGTGACTCCATCGGAGAATTAATTCGTTTGGGAAGTTTTCTTGGGCATATACATCGCGGTGGGCGCCCAGGACCTTCCACGGAAGACACATGTCCTCGAATATTGTGGTCCTCAAACATGTCGGTTTGCGAGTGCAAATCCACACATAACTTGAAAATACAAGAAATTGGTGTAGGGCCGGACTCTAACCAGGGTGCGTCAGGATGAAAAGCTAACTCTAAAGCCGCCGAGCCACACTCGCTTAATACTACTCTATACAAACAAATCCAGCCAAAAGAGCATTTATTAAACAGGTACAAGCATACGTTACATACAAACTTTCGCCAATATAATAATAGTGTGATTGTATTGAACAATTGTTGGACATGTTCCAAGATGAACAATAGTGAGCAACTTTCTAAGGACATGATTTGTTAACAAAGAAGTCGTGAGGCGATAACGGCAAGGCATGCTCGCAGGACCGGCTTCTACAGGGTTGTACTTATTTATTTATTTATTATGGTACACAAAACAGAACTTGTTCTTAAATTAACTTCATACATTTTAAGCTGGTTTCGATCCAGAACAAAATCCAAGGTATGTGTACCTACACAGCTTGATCTGAATAATCTATCTTTACACACACATAACAAAGCTAAAGAGGGTCAAAAATCGGAACATAGAAAATATTAGAAAAAAAATGGGTTGGGTTTACTTTAATTGCATAACAGAACACGTTTTAGCAATTTTTTTAATTTTGGTTTGTTTTTTAAACGCTCTTAACACAAAAAACGGCTCAACGGATGATCATGATTTTTGGTACATAAGTAGAAGAAAAGAAAGTGAGAACCCTAATTTGCTAGGATCGCACAGAAACCCCGTTACCCAGCAGAGCCTCACAAGTTGAAGTTCAAGAGTTCAATAAACTATGACATTAGATGCTGCGAACATTAACTTGCTAGAAAAAATGTTGATTATGCTAAAATATGCCGTTGTATTGCAAAGCACACAACTTGAGGCGGCGCTAATTCTATCAAGGTAAATACTGCTTAATGGTGTGCCACTAGCTTTGTTAAGATTCCTGACAGAGTTTTATTTTTAAATAAGCCGATCAATTTTATTTTCATAATATCGTGATACATAGAAAATGAAATGACTGGCCTGAGAAACAGAGGTCGCCCACTAATGCGGTGGGTTGACGACTTTAGAAAAACCACAGGGAGCAATCAACCTGCACAGGACCGGGACGAGTGGCGTACTAGAAGAGAGGCCTATGCTCAGCAGTGGGCGATAACAGGATGAAGATGATGATAATGGTATCGTATATAATTAGGTAAGTCAAAACCAAACTAGAATTGTAGATAAAGATATCTAACAAAGTACGTACCTACATATATATGTGTAAGTTCAAATGAACGTAAAAAGAACTTAATTTCACTAAAGTAACTAAGTTTGTGACCAAACTTAGTTACGCATAATTTCATTATGAAGATGAAAAATTTGCGATGTCATAATATCTCAGATAATTTTCTAGTATTCAAACGGTTTTTTTCATAATGTTATATGTTTATGTTAATTTTAAATATCCGGATGTTATGTTTCGTTCATTAGACACTCAGGTTAATCAAATTACATAACAGAAAACTATTATGTGAACCAGCGGCCGATGCTATGATAATTGTATCAACAAACATAGACGACGTATGTACCTAACACGAGTAATATAGTTAAGTATCAGTATACACTTGTAATCTTATATCTTCTAAATAAATAAAACTTAAAGGTGCCTGACTGACTGACTGACAAAGTTATCTATCAACGCACAGTCCAAACCACTCGACGGATCGGGCTGAATTTTGGTATGCAGGTGGATGTTATGATGTAGGAATCCTCTCCGAAAGGATTTTTGGAAACGCCACTTTTAAAGGGATGAAATGTGGTAATGCGATCGAAGCCGCGAGTACCCACAAGTAAAATAATAATATTACAATAAGCAAACAGTAATTATTGTAAAAAATCACAAGACAGATAGGTACTCTACTTTGCAAAATAAATCATCAAAAATTGCTACCTAAATAAGATCCCTAAATTATAATGTGATGTTATGATAAAATTCTTAATAAGTAGAAATTACATGAAATGTTTACAAACGATTCGTTCTATAACTTAATATCGCCGAATATAAAAAAATCGATGCAAGAAAAAAATCGACGAATATATAGGTATAATACATAAAAAATATTCCTCAAAATTTATAAAACCTTCTACTCTTTACTAGGCTCTATAACTTTCAGATAAATACACTTTTATATATATACCTATACAGTAATATCATTATGCCTTGGAAAATACAGACACTAAAATGATCATTTATTCATTACCGATGTCTATCTGTCGACGTTTAACTTTATATGTGCTTATGTTCTATTGTACACGGGTATGTAAGAATGTAATTACTAACCGTGGTTGTTAATCTACAGATTACGGCGTATCGTTTGTATGTCCATTTAAATAGTTATTATGTTTTGATTTATCCTTTGTTTAATTATCTTTGTTAGTATAATGACTTGTGTTGTGTTCAGCGAACTGCGAAATGCAACAGACAGTCGCTCCTAGAGTGCCTTTGCGTCCAGTCGTTGGATGGGTGACCCACGGAAAAAGAAAGTCTCATTTAAAATTTACCGATACATCAGATGGAGTGTTTTTTAATGTTTTTATTTAGTAATGGGTCTATAAAATGATTTAAGCGCTAAACTTATTCTAATTTCTAAATCTATTGGATGTAGCCACGGGTATCCTTTAGAAACTTCATAGATAAAAATATCTGTAACTTTTATATTTAAGATGATAAAGCACAGACTTGTTAAAAGTTAGCGGTTCTAGTAAATAAATAGGTACTTGTACATAATGTTTACGGTCGGTTTTTATACACATATTGCAATTAGTCGATAATGGCTAACACGTGACCTTCAAGTAATGTCAGGTTTTTGAACTCAAGAAAACACAAATAAAATACACACACAAATTGAAGGAATTCTAAAAGCTTTTTTTCAAGTGTAAAGTTATCAAAATTATACGCGACGTGGTTTCCGAGAAAGGGTTTATACTCGTACCTTCATAAATTTCGTTGTTAAGTATCTAACGAGTTTGCATTTCAAAACGCTAACATTTCACGATTATTTTTTAAGATGCGACTCACAAGTAATAAATAAATAAATAAATAAATATTCCGGGACATTGCACACAGCGCCATCTAGCCCCACACTAAGCAAACGCTTGTGTCGTGGGTACTAGATAACGGATATAATACTTATTATATACTTTTCTTTTGTAAATACATACTTATTATACATACAAACGACCAGACTCAACACAAGTAATTATAAATTTTGAATTTCATAAATACTTACTTGTGTCAAGCGGGAATCGAACCCGCAACCCCTAGATTAGAAGGCAGAGCCACTACCAACTAAGCTAACAGGCCAGTTAAGTAACTACATATTTTGAATTAAAATGTTTTCCCGTGTTTTTAATGTAAAAGAAAATTGTGAGCACATTTATTCTGTATCAATCATTTGTGAGATTTGAAAACCGTTTGCTTGCTTTGTGTATACCAAGTAGTGTGTCCAAAGTAATTTGTTCGAAACTGAACAAACGTGCACCTACAAGTTAAGCATACAAAATAATGCATACTTGCTGAAATATAAAAAATATCATCACAATGATTTGTCTATTTTCGTGACATTAGCCACAATATCGTAAATTACTATGGTAACTTACATACTTAGTATTAACTTGTAATATAGAATAAAAAATGTTTTAAAAGCATTATAAAACTTTTACGATACACATACGATTATCTGGCAACTGTATAATATAGCTTAGTCACGGTCTGACATAAGCATTCCTACCCTATGACCCTATAAAGTGTACGATATATACAAAAATACATACTCATATGTATGTAAAAAAAACAAACAGGTGCAACAAGAACCTATTTTTGTTAAATCACTCATATCAAAAGGAACAAAATATCTAGTTTTAGTAAATTTATTACACAGGTATTCATCTCTCAGAAGGCGTCACGCTCTTCGCGCAGAGTAGTGCCAAAGAGGGTCGTAACGAGAAAATCATGTATTTTGCGAGATTCATTTAAATAACTGATAAATATTTATTAATTGTCCTCGCGGGGAAATTGGGTCATATACTACTTTCACGAGTATATTGAGGAAAAATACCTCGTAGTTGAGACGTAGTTTGTGACGCAAATGTGTTTGAATATCTAATAAAAGTGGTTAACATTCGCTGAGAAACCTTCTGAATGTACATACATGTGGACTATTTACAGTGTTATCGGCTTCTTTAGTTTATAATCAAAAAACTACGGTCAAGCGCAAACCTGTTGTAGTAAAAAATAATCGTTGATGGATAAATGATAATATTGGAGGAACACCAAAAATTATAACAATTGTATAAAGAGCGGCTTTATACAAATTTAAGATTGATATACATATCGTATACAGTTTGTATGTATAATAAGTATGTATTTACTAAAGAAAAGTATATAAGTATTATATCCGTTATCTAATACTCACGACATATGCATTTGCTTAGTGTGGGGCTAGATGGCGATGTGTGTAGTGTCCTGGAATATTTATTTATTTTATTTTTATTTAGTTTTTTATTGAAATTGATTTAGATAAGTTTCAGTTAGATTATCGTAATAATACTTCAGGTACCAAACCTAAAAGACCCAAACCTTGATGCCAAACGGCAAAGCCTTCATATGTCTATACTACGATGATAGTGGTCAATTGCACTGTGAGCCACGCAACAGACATTTTAAGACTACATTTGGTTTTGCGAGCCATATATGGGCTCATAGCCGTAACAAAGATAATATGTACTCGAGATTCGCCATTGGCGGAGACGGCAAGGAAGAATATATTATATATATAATACTTCAACCGAGAGAATAAATTCTGAAAATAAATTATGCATATGAGCAAAAAATGTACAAGACGAAAATCGAGAACGAGTATTTATAATTTGTAGCAAAGTTAAGACTAACTGTTGGTATTTACTCCAAATTCATTTCAAAGTTTGATTATAACTTGAATTTTGTTATATATCATCATCATCATCATCATCCACAGCTCTTGGGATCCCACTGCTGTGTCGATCATTTTGTTATATAATACTAGCTGTGCTCGCGACTTCGTCCGCGTGGAATAGTTATATTGGGCATCATATTTATTTTTGCAAACAACCTCTTCAGCTGTATAAATTATAGCTGTTACCCACGACTTGAACCGTTTTCGAAGCGCACGCAACGGAAGCCCTCAAAGATGAATAATTTTCCCCTATTTGCCACATTATTCATTGTTTATCCGCTCCTATTAGTTGCAGTGTGATGTTATATAGCCTTCCTTGATAAATGGTATATTCAACACAAAAAGAATTTTTCAATTCGGACCAGTAGTTCCTGATATTAGCGCGTTCAAACAAACAAACTCTTCAGCTTTATAATATTAGTATAGATATACTTAAATATAATACTTATATAGGTATATAGATAGAGGTTGTCATTGGTTTAAGTTCAATGTTCAGAGATATACTACTAACATATCAGTACCTTCACGTCGCTTGTTACTTATTGTACAGAGATGATATTTGTAACTTTAAGACTTTCAAAAGTGCACTGAGGTGCCTACTTGAAGAAATAAAAAATAAATAAAAAATAAAGGAAACAATAAAATTCGTCTCGAGCTGTTCTAGGAAGGTCCAATAATGAGTGGAGCGAAGTAGAATGAGAGTAGGTAAATTAACACAATTTTTACATACTTGGCATATCTATACGTATAATAAAGCTGGAGAGGATCGAAAGTCTGAACATTAAAGATAAATAAATAAAAAAAGTTTTTAACAAAACTGTTATCAATTCTAAGAATCTACTTTCTACGTTCATAATAATTTATAGAATGTTTATCTGTTTCTTTGAGTCTCTGTTTATTTAAACGCTTATCACGCAAAAACGGCTGAACGGATCTTTATGATTTTTGGTATGTAGGTAGTAGGAGGTCCCCTAGAGTGGCATAGGCTACTTTTTATCCGGAAATAACGCGTGCGTCCACTAGTATTCTGATTAATCGTGTATTACAATGTTACTTATAATAAATAAGATATTGTATTGTATTGTATAATATTATATAATTTTAAGATTATTACTTTATCATTGTTTTGTCTCTTAATCTATAGTGAAACAGGAACAAACAAAGTGTAATGGTGTTTGTAGTACATATAACACCACTCATAATAAAGTATTTTGTACTTGTAAGATATAAATCAAAGAAAATAAAATAATATGGTTTGATAATAATGTGTTTCAATTAAATGATCTCATAATACTTACTGAGTGAAACATTATTTTGATAAAATTGGTGTAAAAATGTTATGTTATTAAGTAATATAGAAAATAATATCAATTTTAAAATGACTTACTTGACATTGTTCCTCATGTTGTTGTAGTTCGTAGGGCTGAACTCAGCGTCTCCACTGCAACAAACAAACAAATAGGTTTTCAAATCCAAAACTTATAGTATCACATTAACTAGGATCTTGTACGAATACATTTGTCACAAATACATTTGCATGCCGTGAGGCTACAATATGGAGCCCATACTGTTATAATATACGATCTTTTCAACCTATATTGTGCTTATGAATAAATAAATCGAAAATTGGAAATTGGAAATTAACACTTAATTATAAATAGGTATTAATATTATAATTTGTGAGTTGGTTGCTCAAATGGCTGAAGCGATTCGGGTCGAATTTGGTACAGAAATAGATTAGATGCTAGATTAACAAACAGACATTCTTTCATCTCAATTAACTTTTCATTTGATTAGTTGTTAATTGTATTTCTTTTCTCTCATTGATCGTTGATAGCTTAGACGAGTTCAAAATACTATGAAAGTATCAACTAATCAGTTAATATTGAATCACTCGTAGTTATATTTACTAAACGAACCGCCTCTCTCATTAAAAAAACGAATTATTAAACTGCTGTTTATTATTACTATTAAACATTGTTTTGTCTTTTCACTCCGTCTCTAAACTATGATTAGAAGAAATAAATAAAAAAAACAATTGCACACATCAGGTTTAATCACTGATAAATTAATCATTAATATATAAAATAATTATTGAAACATAATTTTTAAACAAAATAGAGCCGAGTAAACGTAGCCGAAGGCGTAGAAAAACTACTACTACTTAAGTATAGAGTTAATAGGTATCTTCTAGGTAAGCGTGTCACATCCTAGGCTGCAGCAATGCTTAACATCAGGCAGGCTGTAGTCAAACGTAAGCCTAACCCACGTAAAAAAAAACATATATTAACCAAATCATGAAGAAAGCAGATATCCTGTCGTATAGAGAAAAAAAATGCAAATACAGAATTCCTCAATGTACCTTAATGATTTGAAATTTAAGGTTTAGATATGTAAGAAGAATCTACTTTTTGCGTGCCAAAATGTGGAATGGTGAAAGACATTCACATATAATATACCTAGATAATACAACCTTTATACCTAGATACACCCCACATACGTAAATTTCTCTCTTGAGTCGTATTTCCTCATGACTGAGGTTCGTGACTCCCCCGTAGCATTAAATAGTTAAGGGAGTTCTCTTGGGCTGATACATCGCGGTCTTAGGAGCGGCCCGCTCCTTCCACGGAAGACACATGTACTCGGATATTGTTGTTGTCAAACATGTCGGTTTCCTCACGATGTTTTTCTTCACCGCTAAGCAAGTGAGAATCCACACTTAACTTGAAAATACAAGTCATTCGTGTAGGGCTGGATTGGAACCAGGGGGCGTCTGGATGAAAAGCAGACACTGGAACCGCTGAGCTACACTCGCTTTTCATACATACGTACGCAAATAAATGATTTTTATATTAATTTGATTTGAGATTCGGTTGAAGACCAAGAGAGGTGACGAATACTCTACAGATAAGAGATATGCCGCGTAAATTTAGATTAGTACTTATCGCGAAAAACATGCTGTTTGTTATTCCATACAATTTTATTTATGACGACTTTTAATCAAAATAACTAACAAAGCATATACTCAATTTAAAACTAAATCATAAACCAAAACCTAATAATAAACCTGCAAAATAACTCAAATTCCTATTGTTATTATTTCTTTATTCATCTTTTCAGAACCACGGGTCTTCACGGTATTTTTAAGGCATGAGTGGGGCCGTAGCCAACACTGATAGGCCTTTTACAATGAAATATTCAAATTCAAAATTCATTATTATTTATCGATGTAGAAAAATGTACATATATGAAGTGGCGGCTCTAGATACCAAACTAGGCGTTAGCCTGTATCTTGGTACCTAGTCCTTCCCAGTTAAAATATTGCTTGAGTACATGTTACTTAAAATTGATAGTAAAATTTATTTATTTATGGTATTGTTCATTATTGTATTGGTAACTCTATGATATAGGAAATTGCAACCCTAATTTGAAGTTAGGTACGTACGTGGCAGTCTTAAAGGTGTCATGTCCGTCCATTGCACCTGATAGTGCTCCTTGTTAAATAGACTGCAATATCCACTTATTATTTTAGTGTAGAGAACAATGGCTGCAAGATACGCGCCACCGCTACCGACGATTGAACACTCACTGTCGTACCTACCTATCTACCCAACTATTCAAATAGGAGAGAGTGCCAACGGATTTAAACAAATTGTTTACAAGGCTAATGTATTTTTTCGTCTCGAAGAATGATAATTAAACTATAGTGGACTGATTAATGCTTTATAAATTGGTCTGTGTCTTTTTTTAACTGAATGCGCGGGGACAGATGTTTATAAACAAGGGTTTCGGTGGATTTAGAGTGATTTGTGACTTTATTTATTGGCTAATCGATTTTTACTTAAATTTTTTTTATTGTTATGTTTACTGAGCCTGAAATATAAAAAAAAACTAAATTATATACTGCTGTGTGTCTGCGAATAGAATTCGTAATTTTTATAGAAACACAGAACTGAAATAATTTGCAGAAATCAATACACATCTACTAAATTTAGTGTCATAAGTGGTGATATTGCCACAAACTGCTATCTCTTGCAGGCAACCGTTGGATAGCAAGGAAATTTTACAGAAGCAACGTCAAAATGTATCGAAAAATCTTTAATGTAACGTAGATAGTACTTGTTGTTAAAGTCGAATCCGCAGAAATCTAAATAAACAAACTAGATTTCTGTGGTCGAATCTATTGAACACATAAAAACCACAAAAGTATCAGATAAAGCAATTGCGTTTTTATTAAGGTCAATTTTTTAATATTTTTTAAGAGGTTAATTCTAAATTCTTCCTATCAATCAACGAACAACTCGTGATTTCTGACACTCGACTGACTTGATTGGTTTAACACTGTAAGTTCCGTGTTTTTAACAATACAGAAACCACATAATACTAATTACGAATTTTAACAAAAAAATATTTTGATGAATACTAAATATTATTGCGTTCTATAAATTGTTCTTCGGAACGGAACGGAACCTCTACAACAAAGTTATTGCTGTAGAGATTCCGCGCCCAAATACTATAAACAGAATAAACTAAATGCTTTAGGAGCGCTCTCTCTTCTCTTCTGCGGTGGAGCCATGACCCTCAGTCATAAAAAAATAAGAGTCAAGAGAGACCCAAATACTATAAGACAATAAGATAAATGCTTAAGGAGACTCTCTCTTCGCTTCTGCGGGGGAGTCACGACTCTCAGTCATGGGGAAATAAGACTCAAGAGAAACCTAAATACTATAAGTGACTCTCTCTTCCCTTCTACAGCGCCACTAGTCATAAAATTTTAACTAGATGACGTATTCCTCACCTCGTTGCGAAAACCGAGAGTTTAATTCCTAATGAGTCTTTTCCTACTTTATATCACAACGCCGTGTCAACCGAATTACTTGTGCAAATTGCCTGTTGCATCAAACTGGTTCGAAATAAACCACTTATAGTTATATTCTTGCTATGAAGTAGAAACTTTGTCGCGACTTTTAAAAATAATTAAATATAGTTCTAATGTATACTTAAATTTAGTTATTATGAGTAGTATTTTTTAATTTGCTATCTGTACATATACTATACATACATGTTGTTTGAATATACATTTAGTACATCTTAGATATAACGTTATAGTTAGGGATGTTTTTGCATAATAAAAACAATTGAATCTGTATTTTGGATACTGATTGGCCCAGTATAAGTCCATCCATTGTGATTTATGACGGACCAATGAACATACAGCACACCGCTCCCATGTATTGTTTTAATGAATAACATACAATCATAGATGCTTATAAATTACATTAAGATCGTACCAGAATCGCAAACTCCAGCGTTGAAGGTTTTCAAGCCACCTAGTCGCATTTTTTTTAAACTAGATGTTATATGTTTGCACTTTTCCATAGTTTGCCTTAACTTTGGGCTTTTGGCTGGACTGCGTACTATGGCGACAGATCCAGATCTTATTATGACTTATTAGTTTTTTTAACACAGGCAAAAAGAGTTTTGGCTTAGGAGCCTCTGTTACTTAGTCTATGTCCCAATGAAAGCTTAGTCTTCACATAAACGTGTTCTAGATGCTATAAAGACCTGTCACCAGATCTGGTTGCGTTTCTCTCTGATTAGGTATGCACTTTCGAAAAGTTCTTAGCTTAATTGTAGTGCTAAATGAGAGACGTTATGAGTTTCTCTGCCATCTCTGTTTATTTTTTTTACAGTTAGGATCTTCTGTGCAGGTACAAAACTTCCGTCAATATCATCATCATCATCTTAGCCTGTTCGTTTGCTTCTGGATATGGGCAGCTTTCAAGGATCGCGTCATTACTAAAACTTTTTATTAAATTAAATACTTATAGAATAAAAAAGTCAAGAAAAAAGAGAAGAAATATCTCATTGTTCCTTTAATTTTTAACATGGCTTAACGTAAATACCTAATATCACGGAATTGCGCTTATTGCCTATACCATTGTATAAAAGCAAAACTGTACCTATTATATGGGACATATTTTAATATTTATTTTCTTGAATATAGTGGTATGGGAACCAAAAACTGGTACAAATTTTATGCTAAAACTACAAGTACCGGTATCCACTGGTGTCTAAAATCTTATACTACGTATAGCGAAAGTGTACATATATGTTGCTCTGTTTGTTCCTTTTTCGCGCCGCAACCGCGCGACAGATCATCATGATTTTTAGCCTGATATTAATTTGGGGTAGCGAGAGTATTAACTACATTTTTATTCCAATACAATGCACGTGCAAAATTAAAATGATTTTTATTGGATTACATAAATCCATTTTTGTTAGTAATACTTATAACTAATGTATAAAGCCACGGGCATCTAGTCTATCTCTACATATAATAAAGCTAAAGAGGGTTAAAAATCTGAACACAGATGTTATTGAAAAAAATGTTTGCGTATACCTTAAATCCATAAGTGAACAATTCAGCAGTTCTTAGGATTTTTGTTTATTTTATAAACGCTTATAACGCAAACATGGCTAAACGGATCATCATGATTTTTGGTAAGTACGTAAGGTTTAAGAAATGTCATAGGCTACTTTTTATCTCAAAATAATGCGTGCGAAGCCGCTGGCGTCCACTAGTTGTAAATGAATGTTCATATTCTGTGGCCGACTGTACCCAAGACGGGAGTGTGTAAATAATCATATTACCGCAACTCCGGCTTAATCTCCGTGATGTAAATAAGTTAGCCTAGTTACCAAAGTTTAGATTCGGCTGAAGTTGTACATTAACGAGTTCAACATGTGTCTTGGGCCCCTGTTAGATGCTTAGGTGTAAATAAGCTTGGGTACAACTTCTGCATGGTAAAAGGTAACATAACCGGACTGATACCTTACAACAAAAAAAAGTTATTAATCTACTAGAATAAGTAGAGAGTCTCATTTAAAAAACCCGTATCCCAGTACAGGTTTGCAACTTTGACAACATTGTCGTTTGTGCGGACACTTCAGGCGATTCGTCATCCTCGCCTCGTATTCCTCATAACTGAGGGCCATGACTCCCCCGCCGAATTAATTCATTAGTGAACATACATACATACATCTTGAGAAGTCTTAATTTTATGAGTAGCTGAAACTTAACAACAATTTTAGAGGGTTTAATAAGTACTAACGAACAAAAACCCTTTAAAAATTACAAGCAAGCATTTAATTTCTAGTAATATGTAGACGTAAATTGCTTTTAATTAGTTAAACGGACGAGCAAAGTAAAGACCCCAGTTTTATACTTACCTACCTACTTTATATAGGTAGCATTTGTTTCACAAACTTCATTATAAAATTTATATTCAATGGCACGAATACCTCTTCACCTGTTTCAATACAATTAACGCGGAGTGCTATGTGAAATCGACATTTCATAAAAATCAAATAAAATAGAAGTATATAAGATAGAGCCAATTTTTTTTCAGTTTATATAATTTTAAATCAGTGTTAAGACGACAAAAAACGCCGAAACACGATTACGTATACTTCGATCGATAGTTTTATTTTTTGAAAAATAGTTGTTTTGAAATATTTTTCACCATTTTTTCCAAAAGTAGTACAGAAATTTAAACCAATTTAATTATATATAAAAGATAATGTTATTATTTAATCCTTTAAATACTCCTGTACTACTCCTGTAGAAAGCCATAAATAGAATATTCTGAATTGCTGATTTTATATAAATTTATTTCGTCAAAAACGTCTGCAAAACTGCTCAAATTGTGCAAAATTGTTTGCGTGTGGACAAGACTCGCCGGCCGGAGCTATGCGCGCGATGCTCGCCCTTGCTGTCATGTAAATACGGCGTGGAGTTGCATGCGAAAAAGCAACTGTAGGCATTTTTCCAAGCGCAAAGCGTTTTCGGGTGAAATATCGTGGAACGAAGAGTTTACAGTAGACACCAAAAAAGGTAACAAGAAAACAGAGCTAGAAATATGTAGGAATTTGTAATGTTTCATCCTCTCTGAATTCATAGGATAATTTTTTTTTCTTTAGCCTCTGCATTATTTAAAGGCTACATATTAATGTTTATTATTGTAAAGCCTATAAATAAAATACTTATTTGTCAATGTTAATTTAGTTATATGTGTCAAAATCTTTGATCTATACTTTCTTGTTTTTTCCCCAATTTGCTCCTCTGAAAAATATATTCCGGTAACACGCAACCAAAATTCTTTCATTTATAATCCAATATAATCAAGCTAAATAAAATCCATAAATATATAATTCAATTGTCGAGAAATTAAAAAAATATATTTCATGCATAAATTATTGTATAATATTTATTTAAGTAATCGAAATCATATGTTTTTAAAACTTGGACAGTTATTTGATGTTATCAACATTATGAGGGTTTGAGAGATTGTCTCCCTCAACAGGTCTTTAAGAGTATGTTTGAGATTTGAACTATAATAAAATAAAAATAAATAAAAGATTTGAACTATAGCTATAGACTTATGTTTACATTTCAAAAGATGGTCAAAGCAGTTAGCAAGGTCCAACAGTGTAAAACGCTCATAGGTACTTATTTGGGATAAAATCTCCAAGCAGTACCGCGGCTCTATTTAAATCAGTTTAGCAAATCTCTTTAATAAACGTCTTTATACAAATAAGAGTCGGAGTTGTCTTCTCCTCCCAGAGTTGATTTTTCCTCATTACTATGGGCTAAGAATCCTTCGCGGAATTGATACATTCGGGAAGTTTTCTTAGTTTTGTTGCTGTTGTTTGAAGTCGGTTATGGAGCAGTCGCAGCGGAAAAGCACTATATTTCTCCAGAGTTTCATTTAAGTTTTCTTAGTTAAATGGTATATCGTGGAGGGCGCCCAGATGATTCCACGGACAATCAGAACTATCTGTTCAATACATAATTAGCACTAATAATAAACCCACAATAGCTACAAACTGATGTATCATTTGTACACATTAATGTGCGAGCAATCTTGAACAGCAATATTCAAGAAGATCAATTACCTATACACGTTCAATTGAATGTACAAGTACCAACATTTATTTGAATTTATGCGAACATTCTCGTAATACCTAATTGAAACGGACGATATAATACATAACATGCGGTAAATGGTATATTACGATCGATGTACCGCGATAGACATAATAACACGGCAATAATTTGTTATTTTTTCAAGTAATACTATAAAGGTGTTTCCGATATAATTTGAAGAAATGTGACTAACAATTTGCTTATGCCTAATATCCTTATTACAATTATATCAAAGTGTAAATGTGTACCTCAACTATCGTTACGTTTCCACGTTAATTGTGCGAACTGCCAAACTGTGGACCTCCTTGTCGGTTACTCTGTTCGGTAATCGGTTTCTTCTAGGCAAGCGTGACCACAACGATGTTTCACATCAGCCGAGTTGTAGTCAAGCGTGAACCACTATATATTGCACAAAAAGAATGGTTGCTAAAAGAAGCCAACCGTAGTGATTTAAATGTAGTCTCTATTACCATATTGTTGTTATAAACGCAATCACGCCATCTTTCAAAGCGAGAGCGTAACATCTTGCGGCTGTTTTAACAATGCTACTTCGTAACTTAGAGAGATGTGGTAATCTTTTTGTCACATTACACTAACTAGCAACCTACTACAGTAACGTTTGGTATACCTACCTATGGGTATAATATTCCATCTACATATAAAAAGAAGCACATAAAGTAGAAGTCCAGTTCGTTTATGTATCTACTTCCAATTGATATTTAATCAGTTCTTGTTGTTCAAAATCTGTTTTCTTCGGGCATAGTAATCAAACTGTCGAAATATTACCAATAATAAATAATCAACATTCTAATATGAAATTGACATTTTAATTGTTTGTTTGTAATGTTTGAATAACAGCGAATTTTTATTTTCAATGTTCTAGAACTAATAGTTATAGAATAAGACTGTATTTCTTTTTTTTAACCTTTTTATATACAACCTGAAAAGAGGTAAACATATGATCGGTTACGAGTATTTCCAACTTGCTGTAATGGTATGGTTAAAACAATAACACACTTCAATTTATTTCTGCCAAACACTAACAGATATTCAGAACACGATAACTAGGGTGTCAAGGTGCAGAAAAATATTTGAGCAAAACGAACAATAAAGAGCATTTTTCTCACGCGATGCAACAATCCATCACCTTGGCTTATGGCATCTACACAGGGTTACTAGGAAGTAAGAAACATAGTAGAGTGGGTCACTCTAGTGTCAAAGTTTTCAAACTGGTAATATAATATGTGCCGTCAAGAGCTCTATGAATATTGCTTTGTTTAGAAAGGTTCGACAATTTGTTCGATGACTGTATTAATTTCAATTGCGACTAACCATCCTTCAATCTCTCAAAAATATTGTTTGAAAAAACATATGTAAAGTATGTTTGTATTAATTTTGCGATTTATAACTACTTATGTCAATAAAATTATCTAGAAAGTACAGCAAATATGACAACTTTATAGATTGCGAACTCAGTACATTTTGAATACTAAATGAACAGATGATGATGATGATTAAGTAGCGGTTCCTTTTCATTCTGAAACAACATGCCGAAGATTATTTTAATATAGATAGATAGATATGCGCTTTATTAAAAACATCAGCATAATACAGAAATTTACATAAAATATGAATACCTAAGCCTAGCTGTCTTAACTAGCGACCTAATCGCCAAGGAATAAGAACAAAGAAATGTCAATAACTAAAAGGAATTTTTCGATTACGAAATAATTACTATCTTTGTATAGCTTAATATGTATGAAGATTTTTGCCATAACTTACAAAAATTATATAATATGTATATAATTTGGGTATAAAGAAATTAGAATAATTGATTAAAAATATGGTTCTACCGGTTGCAAATGAAATTGTAGGTAAACAGAAACAGTGTTACAAGGGGGTGTCACAGGATAGGAATGGCCAAATTGGCTTCTATTTCTTGCCTAACATGTAACAGTGTTACAAGGGGGGTGTAACTGATTGGGATACACAATTTTTTTTTTATTCACTTAATCTTTATTTACAATAACAGAACATAAAAACAAGTTAAGGAACACTTTACATACTACTTCTAACTACAACATAAAAAGGGGCACTTAGAAAATCTTTAGGATCTAAGTGCTTATTAATATCAATTGATTTGCATGCATAACATTGTATTTAATAATTGCCTATAAAGCTCTATACTGCATCTGAAGTACAAATCAATTACTTGTAAGTGGCACTGCGCAAATGTCGGTCCCTTTTCTATTACGCCACTTGAAAGGTAAATTATTATAATTGATCACAGATCTGACTTGTGGCTTACATAAATAAATAGTACATATATTCTTGTTATTAGTTACCCGCGGATTCGTTCTTATATGACGTCGGGTCACGTATTACGAAACTCAAGTGGCGATGGGCTGGAACTTGGCGAGACGTACTGACGGCAGATGAAGCAAAGCAATAACTGAATGGTATTCACGGCTTTGGTAAGCAAAGTGTAGGAAGACCTGTGCAAGGGTGGCTGGATGATATTAGAAAGTTAGAAGGAAACATCTGCAAGAACAGCGCAAGACAGAGAGTATTGGCGTAAGAGGGAGGAGGCCTATACCCTGCAGTGGGTCTCATTGGACTGTTGGGATGATGATGGATTCGTTATTGTTTTTATGGGAAAAATAGCGTGTTAGGATATGGTTGAAAATCAAATCGACCTCGAAATATCCTTCTGAGGAGACCCGACCCCAAATAATAGGACTAGGGAAGACGAAGATTCCTAGATATAAGATGGCCTATGCATTAATCCAGAGTTGACTAGCTTCAGTGTATAAAATCAGGTTGCTCCATTTTCTTTACATACAGACCAACTAACAAACATTACTTTGTATATTGATATATCAATGTACATCTATAATTAGTGTACATATATAAGATGATTGACTTTATAAAAATGATTTTATTGCAAATTTAGCATAACGTAAGTTACAAGCATGGATAATTAATGGATTATGTATTATCAGATCAATTTATTAAAACTAATTATATCATGGCAGAAGTATAACTGATTTGTTGTTTCAATATATTTTATATACATATAATATTTGTTTGTAATGATAAAATGTCAATTTTATAATAGTTATGTTTATAATTTTTCGAATAGTGTATTTAGTCATTTTGGGGTAATTTACTATATTGTGTACATAAAAGCTTGACCAGCTGTAAAAAACCCTAGATTTCTTAGAAATATAATAAAAAAATTGCAAGGCACCGTCTTGTATCAATACAGTCAGAAACTTTGCTTGAAAAAAGCTTGTGATTCACATTTCAATAGTATATACGCAACTGATATTGTTACTATCTTGGCACTAGATGTATAAAAACAATCAATCAAGCCTGTCTTCACAAGTGGCCATTCGATTTGCTAAAACCTTTAGCAAAGGTAGCCGATAATGCATAGCCGAGATGGTTTATATGACACGGATGCTTTTACTACCGCACATCATTTTTATGAAGATGGGATGGATCTCAGAAAATATAGACATTTTTATGATCGAATAGGTATTACTGATGACGTGTACTGGGGCGACTGAGGTGAGTCTTGAACAGTCAAGTGGAATAGGCAAACATCAGTCTAATACAGACTTAGTGGCCAATAGTACCAATTTTTTAGTTTTTTCTTAACACCGGATAGGCTTACATTTGACTATAGCCCGCCCACTGTTGAGCACAAATAGATTCTAAGATTTTTGACGCATACCTTGAAGAAACCTATTAGAAGACTTTTGACTTTATGCTAACCTCGGCCGAGGTTACACATTTGAGCCTTTTGGAGTCGAGACTTTGGGGCCGTGGGGTCCGGGAGCCCATACTATTTTCCAAAACCTCTCGGAGCGCTTGGTTGACGCGACGCATGACCAAAATGCTGGCCTTTTTCTGGCTCAACGTATCAGCATTGCCATCCAGCGTGGTAATGCGGCCAGTATGCTGGGCACGCTGCCCTCTGGTAGTGGGCTGGAGCACTTAGATTATTTTTAGGCTTTTCTAAAGATATTCTAAGTGCCCCTTTTTTGTAGTAGTTAGAAGTAGTATGTTTAGTTTTTCTTCCCTTGTTTTTATATTATATTATTGTAAATAAAGTTTTTTCAGTTATAATTTTTAGGTGTTCAGCTCCGTCCGTAGTTTTTCCGACTCCTTACTTAAATATTTGCAAACATTTAAGGATAGGTATCATTAATGTATATCATCGGCAATAATAACGATTGACATCTCTATAAAATTAATAAAACTTGATGATTTTGCATTTTTAATGTTTAACATAATATTGGAACCGAAACCCTCCCGAACTAGTTTGCACTGTGTTTCGGGAGACGATGGCTACTCTCTGCGTATACATTTATCTTTAGTTGCAAATGTGCGAAACTTATTGCTAGACGCGTTCAAATGTTTTTACCTATAAGTTAGATCTATTGTTAGTTCAAAACCTTGCTTGTGTAATATCCAGTTACTTTTCAAGACAGGATTAATGGATTAAATGATATTCAATTCAACAATTTATATTAAGAGTACGTGCTGTCCAGTCAATAAAATTAGTAAGTAAATACTATCATGCATGATTAACTAAAACAAATTCCTGATTCTATAATTTCTGAACACACAAGGAAAGTCTTTAGACTAATAAATACGTTAATGTGTTCCAATAACTAAGTATTTGAAAAGGCCGTATAAAAATTCCAATTCTGTTTTTTTTTCATGAAGCAATGGAAAGACCTGGGCGGCCACTACGATGTCTCTGCCCAAGAGAACTCCCCTAACGAATTAATTATATGGGGAGTCACAACCCTCAGTCATGAGAAAATACGACTCAAAAGAGAGAGAAGGTAAGAAATATTTGGGACTCTGATCCAACAATGATCGTAGCTTCTTCGTATCTGTGTTTATACGCTTCATTTATGCGTAAATGATCATAAAAATAGTAATAATGACCTTTAACCCCACGATAACCAGCCAACGTATTTACTGATTTGAATAGAAGAATGTCTTAAGCATAATTAAATAATGTGTAGAGGCGAAAATGAGACAATATATGTGAGTGAGTGTTTTAGTCAACGGCAAAAAAATATGCCCCACATTCGAATGATTGAAGCAATGTTATCAAAAATATTTTTAATTTCTCAATTTTTTTAAATTGCTAGACGTATATAATCAAGTATTTTCTTCGTAATTATTTTCTGTCTAATCTTATAAGATATAAAGTAGCAATTGATACATATAACCAATTCAAAAACTATTGAACGGATTTAATTAAACAGGGTCTCCAATATCAAAATTGTAACCCATTTTGGTTTGACTTTTAATTTTGGAGGAATCCGTGGAAAAACAAAGTACAATCAATAAAATCGTATTTCGAAACTTACATGGATCAACAAACCCATTTTTTTGCTATTCTGGCAATATCATAACCTCCTTTCATAAAGACGTTGGTTAAAATCACGGAACAACGCCAGTTGTGGTTATCATCATTCTGTGAAACTTTTTATCTCGGTATATTTAGCATATTTTCTCAGTTCTTAATGTAGAGGAGATGTCTTATTTTGATGAGAGTAATATATTAAGTTTAAATAACATTAGACAAAAACAAGTCTAAGGAAAACCACAAAATAGCTCACGAAACAACAATGGGACTTACATGTTTTATCAAAGCCTAGTATGGATGTGATATTTTATGCAAATATAACAAAATATTGGCGCGTTAAATCAAGAAGCAAAAGGTTGCTAATTTCATGAACAAATTTTACTCAGTAAATATTTTATCATTGTGCTACCTAGTCGAGTTTATTTTGCAGAACAATAATATTTACAGTAACTATCCTAGCTATGTATACGATATCTTTTCTTTTACTACATCAAAGTGTTTTGGCAATATTACTAACTATGATTTCATGGTGCTTATTACCAAATAAAGAAAGTATATATGGCGACTCGCTTTTTCAAATAAATTTTACTAAATTAATACCCTAATACCAGTTGTAGAAGTTTGAATTCTGTGTGCAAGTTGTATTATTTATTCTGTGGTGCAAGTAATAATTATACTAAACCGTTATATCATCTTATATACTTCGCAGATCTTTATATGCTATAAATACAATCTTTACCTAATTTACATCTTACGTAAATAGTATTTTCATAAAAATAAACTTCAACAAGTTAATCGGTCCAATTATCGCACTAAACTCGATTATATCCGACACTTGTTGCATCACGAAACAATTATTCGTACACGTATTCGATGATTACATAGTTATACCCTATTCAAGCAGTCTCCGAACTAATTAAAAAGTTCCGTTAATTAATCATCACTCTAAAAACTAAGACGATCTGATCGCACACATTTAATTAAGAGCTGTAACTTCGTCCGACGAAATCGAAGTAAGTACGAACAAACAAGTTTTGGAGTCAAAATCCGTGGAAATTGGAAAATCAGTTTACAGTCGCAAATAAAAGAAGGTCGCAAGCAGTATAAGATTTTGTTAAAGAAATGTTGTTGAAATGTATAAAATACTTACCTCATTGAACCGGGGGTATGTTGAATATGTTGGTGCTACGGTAAAGTTGCGCGCGGGCGCGGCGGCATGCGGCGAGCGTCGGGGCACGGTCGCGAGCGGAGAGAGACTGCCGCCGCTTGGCGAGGATGGAGCTGCGGCGCTGCGCACCTGTCTTCGGATACCTGAGTGCAAGTTGCTGACGCGGCCGCTGACCGCGAACACACTGAACCGCGATCACAACCTACCACCTCTTTTATATCCTTCCCCTGCTATACAGGCTCATGGCTACTTGGCAATAATGAGCAACATCCTAGCAGCGATATTAGGAATCAATAATTGTCTTCTCCTTTCTTCTTTACACAAGTAAAGAAGAAGAAGACTCTTAGAAATTCGTGAATATAAAATTTACACGTTTGTACAACATTGTTGAAACGAACGTCATTCTGTTAGTTTTTACAAGAATTTTTCGATTTTCTTTTCTCGAATACTTTGATTATTCTGTTTGTTCAGTATTTGCGTAATAAGAGAGCAACGGATCTACTTAAATTTGGGATTGTGATAGCATCTCTATACAATGCGAGGGAAACCACGGTCATCCACTACAACAAAATCTCAACAAAAGCTGAGCTCACAGCAATGCTGAGATCGAATTTTCTCGCTTTGTAGTGAAAGCAAAAGCCGGATCAGTAAGATATCATAGGTGAAATCCACAAGATGCAGATTTGAATCCTGCCGCTCGTGATTATTTTGTTTTTTTTTTTACAGTTTATCAGTAAAGATCTACCTCAGCCACAGAGCCCCTTAGATGGTTCAAATTATTTAAGTATTTAAGCAAAAAACTTACCTATGCACTATTGCATATGTTCACTGAACTCCACACTAGGATAACCTGTGCTGTGGAGTGCAGGCTCTTCCTTTGTTAAATAATGGTGGCTAATTAGTCCAAATAACCCTGTATAAAGTGTATAAGGTATAACCGACGTACATATCTTTCCTCGGATCCTGGATACCGTTGACCCGTGACTGCGCTGTCCGGTCCTGGGACATTGTTTGCAGAATGTTGGACAGGTCAAGCGCAACTCTAGTCGCCCTCTCTTACTCAACTGTAGCAACAACAACTAGCTAGATCAAAGTGTAGATATAATTCTAAAAATTTATACAACCCTTTCTTATCTTACCTCATTAACTTTTTAATTTATTTTAACTTTTTAAATAAAAATAATCTAAATATATAAAACTCAAAGGTGACTGACTGACTGACTGACTAATATAGTGATCTATCAACGCACAGCCCAAACCGCTGGACGGATTGGGCTGAAATTTGGAATAAAGGTAGATATTATGACGTAGGCATCCGCTAAGAAAGGATTTTTAGAAATGCCACTTGGGGGTGAAATACCCCTATTATTATATGCAAGTTTTAATGCAAGCTAAGCCACGAGCACCCACTAGTGATTCTATATAATAATTAAGAGACAGTATATTTTTCATTTAACCTTTCAAGCTTAAAGGGCTGAACCAAGTTGCATGAGTCTACTTTTTCTGTGCCATGAAATGGCTTCGCGGAGCTCTACTAGTGGTTTTATGTAATGAAGTTAAACCTCTTATAAGGAGCTTTCCAGCGTAGTAGTGTGCAAGTACTGCCAATTTCCGTTGTGAAGAGCAACATTTCCGGTGAAATTAGGGGTTATCTAGAGAGGCATCACCGTGGAAGGACCTGAGCGCCCACTACGTTGCATCTGCTCAAGAGAAATCCCCTAATGAATCAGTTCTGCAGGGGGAGTCACGACCTTCAGTCATGAAGAAATACGACTCAAGGCTGGTGTAGGGCCGGTTTCGAACCAGAAATATAAAGCCTCAGAAAAAATAAGTCATCCAAACCAAAATGAAAGAATCCAAATGCTATGAATGTTTCAGCACGTGCCTGAATTTCAAACACAAAATATCCAAATATAAGTAGCGTGGAACTAATTTTGTGTTTTAAAAACCCAAAAACAACAAAATAAAGTGCTCGAAAATATTGAAAGGACATTTTTAGCAAGTCCAATGAACGTATCTGTCGCGGACTTTGTGTTTCGAAATCTTTGTTTGTTTTGTAGGCCACGCTTTTCTTTCAGTTCAGTATTGTGAAAACTTTCTACGATATATTAGCAGTTGGACTATATTTTTATTTATGTACTAGTGGACGCCCGTAGCTTCACCCGTATTATTTCAGGATAAATAATAGCCTATGACACAAATCCTCATACTACCATCATCATCATCATCAGCTATCGCCCACTAATATGTATATATATTATATGTTTTGAAGTATTCTAGCAGATTTAGATTAACAAGACCTCTAACTTCGTCCGACAAAAATATTCTTTTCCTTTTCCAGTCACTTGGTATTGAAACCATTCGCCATCATCGTATGTGACTAGAAGAATCCATCATAATCTCCACAACATTGGACAAAACTGCACGTAGCTAGAGCACTCTGGGTCACTCAACAACACTCACTCAACTAGGTAGACCTAGAATCAATTTTAATAACAATGTGTAATTCATAATGTCATTTAGGGATAGTATAGAATCCAATTATTTTAGAAATAAGCATTTGTTGTTTTAATTAATATTGTAAAGTTGTTTACAACAGTAAACAACTTACGCAAAAACTTACGCAGTTGTTGCAAATTACACGTGAGTGAAAACCGTTTAGTTAACATATTAATCTTGTTAAGTGTTTATTTTTGAATTGTTTTATATCTATCTATCAAACGATTTTTGTCACTCAATTTCAATATGACTAAGATAATGTTGTTATTGGACGTTTCATGAATCTATGGGTACATTGCAGGCCCCGGCTATGTGCCTTAGTATACTATATAGTCAGTATAGTTCAACCATGA
The DNA here is from genome assembly GCA_964023185.1 of Macaria liturata. NCBI lineage: Eukaryota > Metazoa > Arthropoda > Insecta > Lepidoptera > Geometridae > Macaria > Macaria liturata. Next base: position 14,438,233 of record OZ026808.1, read on the forward strand.
TCAGATGAAAATCTCTTACCACTAGAAAGACCTCTTAACCTCATACTATTAGAAGAATATAGTACGGTTTCTTCTAGGCAAGCGCGCTGGGTCGTAGATTATAACGTTGCTCAACATCAGGCAAGTTGTAGTCAAGCGTAAGCCTATATCATGTAAAAAAAAAGAAGAAAAGTTTATTATTGTTAAGATTGCTTTGACTAAGCAGCTAATATAATATATATCCGGTATCTGGAGTAGTGATTGTGTGCTATATGAGTTCAAACCACCTATATATAGGACCGTTATATTATTTATTTTTATCGAAAACACAAACTATTTCTATACGTCAACTTCGCTTGTTTGCTTCGATTACATAAACAATTCCAATTATTTTACCATTCTACCAGTCCTAGTAGGTAATAGGTAACTATAACTAAATTTGAAAGTGCTTTTATTTATAATAAAAACAGACTATAGATACGCAAATTTTAGAGATTAACTTATATTTTTACAAATAAACACTATATTTAAATTGTAAACTACTATTTCTCAGACTTCATTGAACTTTAATTCAACATCAGTTCGGAATAGGAAATAACATACTATTTCTTAGTAACCCTACTGATATCCTTATACCTTAACATGTGTAAGTATTTTATTAACACGTCAGACAACTGGAAAGAAGATCTAAACAGACTCAGTAGGAATAATATGTACCAGTTGCCTAGATGCTAGGTTCCCTGGAAGAGGCTATCCCAAGCGATAATGTCACGCAATGGCTCAATTTGATGTACCGTGTTCCCACTACAATTAATTTTACGGTCATAATTACCATCAGCAGTCTGTTGAGCCCACTGCTGAGCATAGGCCTCTCTTCTAGTACGCCATTCATCCCGGTCCTGCGATACTCCGTGTGGTTTTTCTTATGTTGATTTTAGGGTACTATAAGTTATTGATTTGATTAATTGATCATATATGGCCTTATCAAAGCACCAACAAACAAATGAACACAACATAATTTCGCGTTGAGGTTATTAGCTGTAGAATTACAAATCTTTACTAATGCAATTAGAAGCTCGACATAAACCGGAAAAACCACTTTTGTCGCTGGCTAAGTTTCTTGACCTTTCGTATCGAAAATTTTATGTCACCTATGTTATCATAAACGTCAGTTTTGTACGCCCGTGGCTTTCTCTAGGACTGTTAAGCAGGATTCTTGGGCATTACATACAAATTGAAATACTTTACTTGACTATCTCTTGGGTAATCTTACTTTGACCACTTTTACTCGTATCGAAACGGGTCGACCTATTTGACGACCTCGTCAGTGCCTTCCTTGTCTGGTTTTTGAACAGGACGCTCGACCGGTTCGATTCCCGTATGGCACAGATATAATACGCCCAGCAGAGGTACAATAATTTCTTTCCCGAGTCTCAGACTTTACCCATACTATGTAATACATATGTGATATGTATTGTAGTATTAAATCCGAGGACATGTGTCTTCTGTAACTGAACCTGGGCGTCAACGAAGTATCTCCAAACAAAAGATTGCGGGGAGTCCCGACAATCAGTAATGAGGAATGTAACTCAAGGAAGACATTGTATTATTTCTAGCTAGCAACCATTCTAAAATCCCCGCCAGTCAAACTTGTTCAAGAAATACAAGAGAAAAATCTAAACATACTACTTATAACTAGTACAAAATAAATTGCACTGAAAATATTGATGAAAGTCTAAAGATGGTCTTAATGCTTCAACCCACTGCCAAAAAAAAAGGGCAGCATAGGTACTGGCCCCATTACCACGCTGGATAGCAATGCTGATACGTTGAGCCAGAAACAAACTAATTATATTATAAAAAAACACACTCACACCAAGTTAATCTCATAAACAGTAATAAATTAAATAAATAAATGTTTTAGGACATATCCCACTGCGCCATCTAGCATACGAAGCTTACGCTTGTATCATAGGTACTAGATAATGGATTACATACATATATACTTTACTACTTTACTGTATAACTAGACTAAAACTGATCATGTGAAATGACTATAACATGACGCTTTATATCATTACCTACTAAAAACCGCCTTATTATAATATGTGTATGGCATACAACAGAAGCAGTTCTTTTGCCGTTTTCAATCGACGTCTTATTTGCACTTGGTCGGTTATTTTTAATTAGTGATTGTTATGGAAATCATTGACGACAAAATAAATTTGACCTAACAAATACTAACGTTCTCATTGTTCTCTTTATTCACAAACTAAAAACTGCTATATCCAAAATATTATTGTACTAATTGTCTCGTGAAGAATGTTTTGTCATTGCAGAATCGTATGTGCGTGAAAAATTAAGGAATAATATGACACAATACAATACAATACAATACAATACAATATTCCAAAAGAGGTTTTTTAATGTTTTTTTCTTTATGTCTTTCAACTATTGAAATAAAAAAATCAAATCAATGCCATGTAAAAATTATTTATTCGCGGAAAATACCTATATGGAGATACAAGCTGCAAAAACGTTCAAGCTACGTGTACGTACTACGTACGTACGTACTAGTGTAATAGTAATTATTAAAACTCATTAATAATTACTATTACACTTATTAATAAGCTAAATAAGAAACTTATAAAATCTTCGAGTATAAAGAGTTCAACGAGGGCTATACCTTTTATTTATGCATTCGTATGAAAAGAGAGAGAAAATAATTGTCATTTATGATATTTCTAATTTCAATTATAATGTATACGATACAATGTAACAAACTTAAAACTTATTTTCAAAACATAGGGTGCTCGTGGCTTCGCTCGCATTGAGAAGTAAAACTTGTTAAAGTGACATTTCTTTCTGAGCGGATGTCTACGTATAATTAGATGAATTATGAAACGGATATCCGGTTACTATTCGGTATCCGGCCTATCGAGCCTATTTTCACTATCCGGCCGGATACCGGATAATAGCGCACTATCCGGCCGAATACCGAATAATAAAATAAATAAATATATATGTCACTAGATGTTTCCCGCGACACCGTTCGCGCTGAATTCTTTACGCCCTAAACTCGTCTATATCGCGCTTTTCCGTGGGAATACAAAATTTTCTTTCTCGTTGTCTAATCTATCTTTGTATCAAATTTCATCAAAATCGGTTCAGTAGTTTAGGCATGAAAGCGTATCAGACTGACAGACAGACAGAGTTACTTTCGAATTTATAATATTAGTAATGGATTATTTTACACAACGCAAGTATGAAATAGAAATAAAAATAAAAATAATACGACAATAGGTTATGGACGGACACCGTTTATTAAATTAAAATAATGTCATAAACTTTATTGTTTGTTAAAAAGCTAATTTTTGAAAATTTACTTAGTGTTAGTAGGTACTTAGTACTCAAAATTTACACAATACACGATTACACTCGAACGCCCCCGCGTCGTGCTGATCGGGCCGAACGCGTCCGAATATTTCCGATCTTAATCGCGCGTGCATATTCAAATCAAATTGTAACGCGATAAGCGGCCGAATAGCCTATCAAAATAAATAATTAAATAACAATAAAGTAAATATGAAAGGGGGACTCCCATACAACTTACTACAACGTAATTTTTAAGAAATTTTTACTCGATCTTAATAAACAGGTAGAAACTTGAATATTTGTAAGTAAATATTTAGAACATAAACATAAAAATAAACATATTTATTGCAAAAGCTTTACATTGTACATAGAAATTAAGGCTCTGCCTTCTGCTTTAGTTAACAACTGTGTTGCAGAAGGCAAAGTCTTCCAGTGGAACATTACTATACTATTAATATATAATAATAAACCTTAAAAAAAAGTTAAAAACACATTCAAAAGTTTGTATTTTTAAAGGTTTGTATATTGCCCATGTTTGTGAAATATAATTGTTGTGTATTATGTATGTGTGTACGGCCACTCTCAATCGAAGAAAAAGAACAGGGTCATATTCTTGCCAGCCTGGTCACGCACACTTGCCATTTCCTCTGTATCATAGCTATATTTTTTTCCATAGGGATGACTATATTTCAAATAGCCTTGTATGAAGTTTGTATGAGACGATTATATCTTCCGTTCCTAAGGTAAACGACCTCAGGTGAGATATTGGATATCGGTGATAATTCACCGAAAACTCGTCAAACGCAGCATGACTCCGGACGCCTTAAATTCTGTTTTGGTGTCTAAAAACGAACAAATCGAATAAAAAAGATCTATAGTAATCTTTGAGCACGTAATCTTTAATTACATAGATAGAAAGTAGTCCTAGCTGTGAACAAAATACATGGTTACTCGTAAACTAATGTATTTTTTTTTAGATTTAATTCCTTTATTTAAATACTGATATGGGTGAGGAATTAAAATACCAAATCCGCATTTTTTACTTTTGATTCACGACTTTTGGAATAACTAAAGAAATTGATATCTGTACGTATGTATATAGCTGCGGGTCAACAATCATCTTGTATGGTGTCTTTTTACTTTTTTTTTCCTCAGCGGTAAAAAGTTTAATGACAAAAGTTGTTGGTATAATGCGTCTTTGGTTATTGTATTCTTTACAAAGATTTTATTTTTTTATTTATTTTTCTGTGCTTTATTGTAATACATCATATTTTTCATTCACACTTTAGACGGTTTGTCTTAGCTCTTTCTAGCGCTTTTAAAAAGGATTTTGAGGTATATTTAAACAGATCTTGTTATAAAACCGCTTCGATCTTTGGGTCAATCAGTAATTTGACATTTTTATGTGCCTAATTGGCCTAATATATATGTAGATTAAAGAGTTCACAGTTATAATTAATTATTATTTTAGTTCTTGTTTTTTGGTTTCTAAAGTATATTTAATATATTCCACAACGGTATAATGTCTTCGACTGGATTACAACTTTGGCACCTGGCAAGATATTTTTATTTTTCATATAAAAAGAATGGGTTATTATTGGCATTCTGTCCAATTAGGTCTATTTGCTAGAATCTAGCGGAGAAAACAAAGATGTCTTATGGCGAACTATTTATGTCTCTAGATTCGACAGCTGTTTATAAAAATAAAATATATAGCAAAGATATATTTTCTTTGTTTGACCAGCGCAACAAATGCCCGATGTACAAACGTTAACTTATTAATTTGGATACTTATGCAGGATTAGATATTAAAACCCCACTTTCGTACCACATAAACCAATAAATTGACTTGTAAGCCAAAAGGTTCTATATGAATTATATGATACACCGACACACACAATTAACACACAACGTTAATACACAATTAGGACACGTTTGGTGGAAGTGACAGGTCTCCAGAATGCTGGCTGCTACTTTGCTCAAAAGGTGAGCAATGAGCTTTGCTATACAACGCGGAACATTTGGCATTTTGGGGACCTTTCCTTCTACTACAGGCATTTTAGATTAAGTATTTTAGTTTTAGAAGTAGTTTAAGTTTTTAATCTATTGTGAGTATTTAGTTTTTTAAATTAGGTCACTAATTCTTAAGTTTTGTTTGTTTTATTGTGTTTTTTCCTGTTCGATTGTGTTTATAATAAAGTGTTTTTTATCTATCTATGATACATAATGAACGATGTCAAAGCAAGGAGATCCGGTTGGAAACTGAGAAAAAACGAAAAGTTTTGGCTACAGTTTTCGATGATCGATGAACCCAACCTGAGCTCGCTCACTGATATTCCGACTTGATACCATAAGATTACTTTTTCACCTGCTTGTTCCTTATTAATAAACAAATATTTTTCTTACTTTCTTCTTTTTTCTTATAGTTATAGTCTGGGTAAAAAGGAACACCATCATCAAAATCCAAGTTTTTCAGGACCACATCAATACATACGTACTTAGTCATAGACATTCTGCATGTTTGATTACGTTCAAGTCAGTTTAGGTTTTAAGTTAAAAGTGTATGTAAATATTGTAGATAGGTACATATGTGTTTTTGTACCGGTCAAAACTTATAAAAACGATTAATCGTTTAAAAGGTCATTAAAACGTTTCACAAATTTCTGAGATGTCTATGAAGATCTATACACTACTTAAATAACTATAGTATTGTGTCAATGTAATCCGTTTTTTATCTACAAAGAGGTATCGTCTCCACAGGTGTTCGAGGTCAATGGTCAGACCACGCTTGGCATATCAATTAACAGCAGGTCTAACACTGCTGTTTTAGGAATCTATCTATCTATTCCGTTCTAAGCGAGTGTGGCTCGGCGGTTAAAGCATCTGTTTTTCATTCTGACTCACCCTGATTCAAATCCAGGCCTACACCTATCACGTGTTTTTCAATTTAGGTATGTGTAGTTTTTAATTTGCTTAATGGTGAGGAAAGCTATATGTTTGAGGACCACAAAATCCGAAGACAGGTTTCTTGCTGCCCAAGAGAATTCAATTCTGCAAGCAATTCTGTAGGGGATGTCGTGAGTTTTCATCCGCACGACAAAGGGCGACGGCCATTCATTACAAGAATTAATACAACATAATTTGTAATGCAAAAAACTGATTCACAAATCAATTAGCTGTGCTAAATCCGTAGAGATATGTGTTTATACCACAAGCAGTCTGCCAACTTCCGGAAATACGAGTACTTCCTTACGTGTAATGCCCGCCAATATATTGCCCGCTAATCTAGGGGTTGCGGGTTCGATTCCCGCTCGACACAAGTATTTATGAAATTTATAATTACTTGTGTTGAATCTGGTCGTTTGTATGTATAATAAGTATGTATATACAAAAGAAAAGTATATAAGTATTATATCCGTTATCTAGTACCCACGACACAAGCGTTCGCTTAGTGTGGGGCTAGATGGCGCTGTGTACAATGTCCCGGAATATTTATTTATTTAATTAAAGTGTGTTTCTTTCTAGAACACCAACAAGCCATGGGCCTGTATCTCGGTGGTATTATGAAATTGAAGTATGATTTCCAATAGGTTCAGCTATAGATATTATTTATTTATTTGATTTAGAAACGATTATATTTATATTTCTCGGTCTTCAAGTCGAAAGTAATCCGGTTTCTTCTAGGTAAGCGAGCTACATCGTAGATTACAAAGTTACTAAACATCAGGCGAGTGAGCCTTTCAAATGTAAAAACAACGAGCACCATATTTAATAGTAAAAAAAATGTACCAGTGCATACCTACTTAACATTTAACGTAACTTATCATTATGTACGAGTACACATGAAAGCGTGCTTGTTGGTTTATTGGTTTTATTTATTGGTTATCTTATTGATCCTTTTATATAATAACAAAGGACAGATTACCTACGTGATTTTAGGTAATGCAAAATAAAATTCGGTACTGAGAGTAAAAACTTTGCTACTAAAAACTTTCGGAAGAATTGTTAACCTCCTCTTTTTGAAATCGATTAAAAACAAAAAATGCATAAACAATATTAAATAGCTGCCTGGAAAAAAATCCACTGATTTTTTACCATCTTCATACAATATAAAAAATAATAAGTACTTACTTATATAAAAATAATAATAATATAAAAATAAAAAAATAAAAAAAATAAGTACATTATTTTTAGTCTAATAAATATTTTTTATTTAAATTGCTTTCAATTAAGCACTGTGGTCTTGAAATGGGTAACTATTTACCTAGTTCCTTCATAATACTACTGAGGCTATCAAACTACGATGTGCAATAAAAACGTATTTCTATTGTAACACTTGTATACGACGACACATCTTAATCATTTGATCATTTCCCTTTGATGAAGCGGAACTAAAGGGTAGTTTGTAGTATATTAGCATCGGTAGGAAGATCCATGGTACATCCTCACACTAATCATTCAGTAATTACTTGACAAGTTCCTTGAACAGTACTAATTATTAAATAAAAATAATTATTTCAGGACATATCACAAATAGCCCCATACTAAGCTTACGCTTGTATCATGGGTACTAGACAACGGATTTAATACATATATACCTATACTTTCTTTTATACACATACTTATTATACATAGAAACGGCCAGACAGACATTCAGGTCATATTTCACTAATACCTATAGTTGCATCCATACGCCAAGCTAAAGCCATGCTAATATTGAAGTTGTATACAGAAATGAGTCTATGCTCCCCTTTCAAAAGTAAAATCTTCTAGATGATCTTATCATGATGGCAGATACAGAGGGAGGCCTATACCCAGCAGTGTGGATGATGATGATTGACATGCTTTTACTTTTCTTAATATAATTTACAGTAATGTTATTTTTAAATAGTAAACTGATCATGTATATTTATATTTATTGAATGTATAATGAACATGAACATTATATGTAAAGAATATGACGTATTTATGAATAAATTAATATTATGATTATGATTATGATGATGATGATCTTATCATTGATTGACTGTTAGGCGTGCTAACAGTAGTACTAAGAACTTATGTACCTATATAGAGTAAGGAGATCTTCTTCTTCGTGTCGGTGATGGAACAAATAACTAAACTAGAATTAGAACTAACATATGCCTCATATGCTATTTTTGTATATATATATATATATATATATTTAGAAGATATTGGTAGGTAATAATGTTTCAAATTAGCGTCGGCTCCGTCAGCAAATATATAAAAACGTTAAATATAAAAAAAATACAGGTAGGTAAGAAATGTGGCAAGTAATTTTTCGGGCCACTGTTAGGTGCATTGACTTTGAGTGACATTTTGTGCGACACCTCCTCACTCCCACTGTCCCATGGTTTGGTAGAAATGACAGCTAAACTACAGACATGTATTTAGAAGACTTGTTTACACATATATACATGTATTTACAAAAAAATATTACTAAGGAATAAGTGTATAAAGCGAGAGTGAACCGGTTCTTGTCGGGTAAGCTCGCTCCATTTAGGCCATAACTTTTGGTTACCATCAGGCAAACTATAATCAAGTGCAAACCAGTTTTATTAAAAATAATAGTAATATAAGAGGTTTTTAAAATTATTGTACTTAACTAAATTAATGTTGGCCGCGGACACCTATTTATGCTAGATTTAATTACTAAATGAATTTCTCGTTACTGACTTATTCTATACGAAAAACTAGAAATAGAAAGGATAACGTTGTCAGTCGTTAAGCCATGTCAGAGGCCTTTGGGGCGATAAAAAATCTCTGACACCAGAGTTGGCCACTCTCATACGAATTTACTCATTTACTTAATGAGACTCTGAGTGAGGCTGAGCCGTTGACTCTAAACAATGAAAATAAAACGGGACCTGGCATGTAAATAGCTATATTGTATATTCAATAAACTTATACTGTATCTCTCGCTCTTCAAACCGAGACTTAACCGGTTTCTTCGAGCTCGCCGGCTATTAAACCGAGTTACTTACCATCAAGCGAGCTGTAACCGATTTTATTGAATAATAAAAAAATACCTTTTGGAAAAACTAAAATCTATACTTAAGTACCTACTCTTTTCATTTCATTTACAATTTCTATATTGTTTAAGACTGCCTGGTGTCTCACAAAGTCGTTCTCAAAAAAAGATCCTTCTTTTTTGATTGCATAAATATGATATGCATCTTATACACATAAGAATTTGTATAACATTTTAAGTTTCCCGCGCACAGACAAATGGACAATTACCGCGAAAGCTGAAATTCTGATAGGTTACTGCACGTTTCTGTAATTAATTATCTGTATCTCATATTTACATTGTTTAAAATATTTAAATAATTTAATAATGTATGATATTTTCCGAAAAAATATTTAAAATATCATTTGACTTTTGTCCTTCCTCTAAGTTCTGAAGCTGCTACTGCCATCTGTTATTATAGTAAGATACTATAATCATCACATCCGTACTATTCAAGAACCTTTTACTATCACTAAGGTGCAAAAGCGTGTAAGCCAAGAAGTTAGTTTAACAAAAATGCGTTAGGTGGCGCTAAAATAAATTCTTACATCGGCTCTCCCGCACGAAACGGATGCGCGGCGGCCCTCTGCGTTTACCTCTCAAGAAGTTCGCGAGATGGCACCTCTCGGAAGTTGCGCTCGCTATGCTATCTAACTAAAACGCATAGCTTATGTTAGTATACGCTTCCGCCCGCAAGCACAGCACGTTAGTTGGAGTCAAGTATTCCACTACAGACCGCGGTCTTTATCCTCAGCCGTATTGAAAAAAACCTATCCACGAATCCCTAAATTGTTGACAACAGTTTTGTATTTCTAGCAATCCTTGTGATAAGAATTAGAACATTTTTGTCTTGTGTTTGGATTTGTTTGATTACGGAAAGTGCGAACAGATTTCCTAGCGTCGTGATAGCCGGTCTTTGAGGTGAGTGTTTTCATTGATTTATTGATATGAATTTGCTGGCTTGTATGAATAAACATTTTGATTTGATTGCTTGTTATGATAGAAACACTTATTTATGCTATTACGTATTTTTATTAGCATTTTGCAGCGGTAGGTACGTTTTAGAATAGGTAGGTAGTACTTTTCCGGATGCAACCAAGTAAGAAAATTGTTTGGTACTCACGGAAATTCGTTCAGAAAAAATATATCTTCTCGGAAGTGTGACTGTCGATGAAGATTTAATTAATTTTAATCGGCCACTCACATTTTTTATAAAATTAAGTATCTAAATTATTTATTAGTAGGTATCTAATAACATTTATAATTTTTTAATGATGTAATCTACTTACAACAGGGTCTATTTTATTCATTTAGGTATATTTATAATTTCACCGAAACATAGAAGATAGTGTACTTACAAAATAACTTAAAACAACGTATATAACTTCGTACTCATACAATTTATTAGAGTACTTAGTGACCTTATATTAAAAAAGCACTATGTGTTGATTAAATAATATTATATAGCTAGGGCCATTTTTGTTAAGATCATACGCCTTCTGATTCGATCCCAGCCCTGCACAATAATGACTTCAAATGACACATACCTACCCTGCAAAATCTATCGTAACGTAACCATCACTATTTTGACCATAAAGAAAGACCATGATCAAAAATATAGATAATTAATGCCATCATTAAATATATATCTCTCTCTCTCAGTGGGTCGTCTTTCCTCATAGCTGAGGGTCGTGACTATCCCGCAGAATTAATTCGTTAGGGGAATTCTCTTGGGCAGATACATCGTGGTGGGCGCCCAGGTCATAACATAAACATGTCGGTTTCGATGTTTTCCTTCACCGCCAAGCGAGTGCAAATCCGGCGCCCAGGTCCTTCCACGGAAATATATATAATATAATAATCATTATCATCGATTGCCATCTTCATGTTGAAGTTTAGTTTAATTGGCATAATTTTCTGCTGAAAATTATGCAAAATAATCCCATGCTGTTTTTAGCTGATGTTTTCGAGTACATTGTATTTGTTTACTGTATTTTTAAATTTATTTTTGAATTTTTTAAATGGTAAATTGATCACATAAATTTAAGTGAATTGAATTATAATGAACATGAACATAATTATATGTAAAGAAATTGACGTATTTATGAATAAATGAATATTTTGATTATGATTATGATGCAAGTAGCTAAGTTTAGTAGGTACCTATATAGCTCAAGAAAATCCGCAACAAAAGGATAGCCGATTCCGGCCGGGGTCACGACCGCTCGTGGACCGTAACGACTGAAAAAGTACCTATATTATTCCAGTGTCGCTTTTATACATAGTGTTCTTATTACCAGAACGATATTACAGCTGTCCAAACTCGATGTTGCAATCTGGGTTCATTGTGTATACGTTCTTACTCGCATACATAACTATATGTAGGTACTACTATTCAAAAAAAGTAAACCAGATACGTTGCTTATTATTAGGACTAAGCTATGACTATTTTCTTAATAAATGAATGTAATGAATAAACGTTTATTTGACCTTTTTACAAAGATGCAGGTACAGTAATAGTGAACATTTGAAATAGTACTATGAAATAGGGCTTAGGGCTATACGATAGTTAATGAACCCTGGACATCAAAATAAGTCAGCACCAGCTGTGTGATGATGTCCAGATAATTCTAAAATGTTAGGTACTATGCTTATTGCCCACTAATTATAACCCAGGGGTCTTCAAATCTATAGTAAACAGGTTTCTTCTAGGCAAGCGTGCTACTTCTTAGACTATAGTGGTGCTTAACATCAGGCAGGCTATAGTCAAACGTAAGACTATTAAATGTAAAAAAAAATGCACTTCCGCCAGGTTATGATGGTGGTAATATTTACCTATAGTCTGCTGAAATACTAATATTATATTGCGGAATGTAAATTCATTTCAATTTGAGACACAGATGAGGTAAAAAGGTATGCGCATTTTGCAATCGACAGTAAGTAACTGTTTTCGTAACCGTCAAAGAAAATGGAAACCAACAATGTTTTGCATTATCTCCCTGAAAATGTTTGCTAAATTTAATACTGTACTTTACATTATTCATAACCACACCTGCAGCATTGCGTAAAACGTTGAAAAATAATACGGAATATTACCCATCATATTATATTTCTGTTGTAGGTACATATCAATAAGGTTGATGCGGTCGATCATTTCTGGAAAGATTCTAGCAAATTCTCAACCGAGCTACTGAAGACTGCATCAAATGAAGAACAATGCATTGCTTACATATTTTTTTTCTAATAATACGTACGTACGTAATTGGTCATAATATACATAAAATAAATACAACATTCTAGAATAATACTGAGCTATTACAATTGCATTAAAAACAATTGGAACCGACCAAAGATTCTACACTCAAATAAAAACATCAAATTCAGCCTCATTTGAGACATACGCTGCCATAAGTAGACATACAACTTCATAGACTCGAAAAATATAAAGTATAACATATGTCGCAGGTTAAAAAGCTGTGAATTAAAAGGCACAGAAACATTTAGAGATACTATAAAAATCTACATGAAAATTACACTGACGTACGACTTCGATATGCAAAACAAGTGACAATTACTTCTTTATGACAAACTAAAAAAAAATGCTATCGATGAGTTTATTGACGCCATCTATCGGAATAAATCTTTCACTAGTCTTTAATATACATAACATTAGTTATGGTTCTAGGATGAGTCACCAAGCCACGACCCACCCCTGCCAGTGGCGTGCTGACTGTGTTTAGGGAGTGCCTTACCCTAAACATAAATTAGAATTATGTTCTCTGCCGTTTTTATTTTCTCTCTGATTGACCAATGACGACATACTAACGATTTATGGTCGTTCAATGAGCCTCAATATAAGTTCAAATTCAAACCATTTGTTTTAAAAGTTCAAAAATATTTAAATGCAACTACTATGGTCTAGTGTACATATTGGAAAACGATTACTTGTAGTTAGCCTATTACGTGCAAATGTCGTTCACAATACTTACCCAATGTATAAAGCTTACATAGACGATTTAAATTTATGACTACTTACCTACCGATTTTTGAAACAGTGTTTACGAAACTTTGGATCACGAGTCTCTTGAGAATTACCTACGTAGGTTTTTAAAATAAGGCATGAGTGTAAGTTATATGTTAATATAATAATCATTTGTGTTGAAAATATTTATACATAGATTATTGTTGTTTTCTGGACAAGTTGAAAGGCAGCAAAATCATGCAAATTTTGGTTGAACATTAAAGTTTTTCGTAATTACAAAATGAATTAAATACAGAAGATGTGGTGATTAGGTACCTACTGATATTTCAAACCTAGTTTATCAATTGACACCATTGATAAAACTCGCCTGGTTATGTGTCCTCCCAATTGAATAAACGTATTTCTGCCCATTTAAAAGTTACTTTCACGGTGAGGTAAGTTCATATAACGACCAAAAATCGATTAACTATAGCATACTAAAATTACTTACTTAAGAGCACTGACATCTTTCGAGGTGCCCAAATTGTTATTTAAAAATCCTGTTGGAAAGTGCTTATAACGGACCAGCCTGCAAGAACAAGTGAAATCATTTTAAAAAAATTACTAAGTAATTAGAAAGAAGTAATATTTTGGTCAGTTGTTTTAATGTTTGAAACGCAAAAGTATCACGTAATTTATATGCAACTATACAGATTGACAGATACGCATATTCTACACGGTTTAATTAATTAATCTGAAATGGAAAGAATCAACAAAAAAGACTCTTAATTTGACATATAGATTAAAGATTGCAAAAGGTATGGTTCCTGAGACACACGCTTGTCCATAAGCACAATGTCACGCTTGGGACCCTATAACACCATTATATGCTATGATGATCATTAGCTATGTATTTTATCATGAATAAAGAATTTCGAAGCTGTATGTTTATCATAATATTTTTGTTTCAATATAATAAATAATATTGAACGAGCAGCAGAATATAAGTAGGTTATTTAAAATACTTGAACAAACATAATAGAATGCTACCCAAATAAATCATACCTATTAGAAAGCCATAGGTTTTACAACGCGTAGATAACGTGCAACAAATTGGGGAATGATTACATGCGATTGCTAACAGCCATTTTACAAGGTTGCCAACATTATAATCATAGTTGCCTGCTCATAATAAGCGTGTCAAATACATAATAAAAATCTGTAGGTTCTAACACGATTCCAATTTGAATACTAACTTAATAGGCGACTTCATGCAATAAAAGAAAACATGACATATCACATAGCGCCATCTAGCCCCATACTAGGCTTACAATCTAGCATATTTCTTATGCTAATGTTACAAAAATTATGAGACTTGACAAAAGCTTCTTATTATATGCATACATTTTATTCACAGAATGCAATAATTAATTATTTCGTATGCCTATGAAAGTAAATAGAAAATAGTAAATAGTAATTCAAATTCTTTGTTTATCTAATGAGTACCTCATCTGTCGATAGTAAATGTATAGATTAGAACAGCTTACTCGTCATAATATAAAAAAACAGCTTACTAATTCTGAGCAAGCTCAAATTTTTATTTAATGGTTTTTTATGTTTCATGTGACAATAAATGTATTTTATTCTTATTCAATTATAACTGACTACGTGTCAAAATTTAAATCTAAAAACTCAATTCAAAAATTTAAAATAATTAAATCAAGTAGATAAACTTCTACTTTTTGGAGGTTGTTTAGAAATATGAACTAAAGAGCGTACTCCATCAACACAATATATTAAATTCACCTAACACACTTCATAATGTCTCTAACAATTCATCCAAAAGTCTCGCATTTGTATGAGTGCTGGTACTACAGTCCGCTTTAAGACGTTCGTTCACCTCGGGAGGGACCGGGCGGGACCGGGAGGACTTCCGACTGAGCTCTAGGTCGCCTACACACTTTCCTCTATTCCATTTTATCTACGAATAATTCTTACTATAGAGTTGTAACTCAACAACAACACTAGAAATTTAATGCTTATTACTGTCACTGCATAGTATAAAGCAGACGCTTTCCGCGTCTGTCCTTATGTCTGTATATGTTTAGATCTTGAAATCTACACAACGGATTTTTATATAGGGTTTTTTGATTCAAGAGGAAAGTTTATATGTATAATAATGCGGGCAAAGCTGCGGGCAAAATCTGTAATGTGTATAAAATATATGTAATAAAGGAGAACTGTATTCTAATTTTGACAAATAATTCCGACAAATTATGAATAAAATTGTATGTCTGTTTACAAATTATCCTTCCAAATGAAAATCATTAATTTCCACTAGTTACAACATACATTTTGGCATATGCTCAGTAACAATAGTTATATCTGGATTATAATATGGTTTATCAACAAAAAATATTTTCTTTATGAATGTTTAGGAAAAAAGTTCTGGTAGATGTTTTGGTGCAGTTACGTTTCTATTGTATAAATTATTCGTAGCATTTTATATAATATTATAATCTTTCTAAGAATCTTTGGTAAGCGCTTAGCGGTGCTTCGCTCCATCGCCTTAGAGTTTATTAGATCTCTACTATAGAAGCCTAATGAAATGCTCTGCAGTCCACTGTAGATCTTTGAGCAAGCTGAGAAAGTGTTTGCTTTATTTATTAAAATAATCGCAAAAGATTGTTTAAATTAACTTCATTTAAGTACATTTTTGTTCCCTTTCTGCACTTTTTTTATTTGAGTAGTAAGCTGTAATAATGGGCTAACCGGATCTTTTCAAGGGGCTATGATATTTTATATAAAAAAGTAATGCTTTGATTGAAAAATTAGCACCAAAAGTCCTTTTTATTTCATAACTAGCTGTCCCGGCAGACTTCGTACTGCCGAAAGAATCGATAAATAAAAGACCTAAACTTTTGTATAAATTAATATAAAAAAAAATTTTTTTCCCTTTTAAACCTTTCCTAGACTTCCACGAACATTTCAAGACTAAGATAAGATAAATCCGTTCAGCCGTTCTCGAGTTTTAATCAGACTAACGAACAACAATTCATTTTTATTTAAGATGTATGTATATTGTTATTATAAAAAATATGTGTTAATGATAAAAACTCTTTATTGTAACACACATTGAAAAAAAAATAAAGACAAACAAAAACACAAACGACTTAAAAAATAGTGCCACAACTGGCGGCAAATGATATATATTGAATTTTTATTTATTTTTATTTTTATTCTTATTTATTAATATTTTTTCAAACAGTTCTTAGGTAGCTCCAGCCAATCAATGCAAATATAACATTAATATCGTAGACCTTTGAACCCAAACATCATGGAGGATGCTTGTGTCTGATCGATAACAATATTACTTTCTCTTGTCTACACATGAGCGTCTAATAACCAATAGTCATTTTTCCAGAGACTGATATGAGTGACAGCAGTGTTCTGTACAATCTAACAGTGCCTAAACTATGCAGTTTTTAAAATAAAATAAAATAGTACCTTAATAAGGTAGATACGCCCTTACAGCAATGGTAAGCATCAGGCAAGCTGTAGTTAAACAAGAACATATCACAGATAAAGAAGGCTATAAAATTGCCTAGCTATACGGTAGCTTGTGCTCGTCTACCAAAAGCAAACCAAATTCAACTGTGAAATAATATCAATTCAGTAAATCTATAAAATAATTTCAGACTTCAAAATGTATAGTTCGGTAGAACAGTAGCCTACTGCGTTGCGATGTCGTGCGGCAAAGCCTTTATTTGAATGACCAAATTGATCTTACAAAGCACGCCGCACGGCATCGCGACGCAGCTAAACATCACGCGTTCATGAAGCGGAACCATGAAGCGTCACATCGTGTGCGATCCCTACAAATAATAAATATATACTATGATACTTCTAAGAAACTGGTCAACCTTAGTCACTGCACCGCTATCTTTTAGTGATGTATCTGACAGCGGCGCCTCGGTTATCGATAGAAGCACAACAAAAGGCCAACCCTTGACCCGAGTGCCGAGTAACGCGCAAATGCGTCTGCAGCGCCGGAAGCGACCCATTAAGGCGTCTAAAAGCATACTAAACTAAAAATATTGTATGTAGGGAGGAACTTGGTCATAGAACTTTCTAGTACACCCAAAAGTCAAACATAATTAACTTCTCCTTCCCCATACTTTTAATTGATCCACAAGTTATACGAGCATGTTTTGTTGTTAATACGGATTTGTCAAAAAAACAAACAATTATGAAACGAAAGTAGTGACTTACTTAACGTGAGGATTGTTGATTATAAAGTTTCTTTTATCTGAAATACTTTTTTTTATTTTTTTTTATCCAAATGCGGAAATCAAACATGGGAGTGTTATTCTAAAAAACATTAAATTTCAGCCCATTCCATGAAGCGAAGCAATAAACTAGTTATGAATGATTTAAAATCATTGCATTGCAACCTTTTATCTAAAACACATTCGTCGTCATTTAAGGCATTGTCATAATATAGTGCCAACTAGATGTAACCAAACTAGGACCTCTATTCTGTGTCAATACCTCGAAAACAAAGTTAATTTGCTCTGCGAATACCTATCATATTTTGCAACAAACACAAATATTTACAACAAATATTGCAAAATACAGGTCTTATACTTGGTTCAATTTTTTTTGTACAACGTGTACTCCACGGAGCAATGCATTTAACATTTTTGTCATATGTCCTATGTACTTGCCAGCTTTTATAAATTAATATATAAAAAATGATGTGTTTTTCATTTAACGCATCAGCATTGCATCATCTCATCATCTAACGTGGTAATGCGGCAAGCACGTTGGGCACGCTGTCCTCTGGTAAAGGTATGGAGCTATTTAGACTATCGTTTGGCTTTTCATCAAAAAATAATAATTAAAAGTAGTTTCGGAGTTTATTTTGTAGTAGTAGTTGTTACCTAGTATAATGATAAAGCTTCCCATATTTTCCCATAAATAGAAGAGTGAGTAGTATGTTTAGTGGTTCTTTTCGTATCCTTGTACCATAACAAAATCCAATTTTGACCTTTTATGCAAAGCCATAATCTAAATACAGAAATGCGTCACTACGGCATGATGGATGTGCTGACGCCACTACCAAGACAGTTAATATCCCTTTCGTATAGCTTTTCTTGTTATAAGTAGGTAGGTATTTTGTGGGCAAAATATTGCGTCAAACCTAAATGTTCTGAATATCCTTGACCCGTTTCATGATAACATTAGTAAAAAAGGTTTACAAGTATATACGCACTTGATCGTATAGTAGGTAATTATATAAGTACCTATTATATCCGTTATCTAGTACCCACGATACAAGCGTTTGCTTAGTGTGGGGCTAGATGGCGCTGTGTGTAATGTCCCGGAATACTTATTTTTATTTATATCATTATTTTTTATCAAGAATAGGTACGTATTAAGTACGTAAAGAAAATACTTTTTCAGACGAGGCCTATAAGTTTTCAAGATAAAATTTAAAGCAAATAGTAAAAGGTATACCTACTTACCTATATCCTTTTATTCACATAAAGATACATTTGTTTTACTTTCAAAATATTTCGTAAAGATTGTAATCTACTTGTTCTGTAATTAATCTGTAAAGAGTACTTGTATGAAAGAACAAGATAGTTGCATGCCTAATATGTCTTTCTCGTCGCATTGAACGGAATTTTTCAGAAACCCGAGCTAGGTATGTGAACCAAATGGATAATGTTGATTCCTTACCGATGTCACCCTCTTGCAATATGATATCTTCAAGCTCCCCTTTGTCAACAAAAGCACGCAAGAGGCTTGCTTACAGCTTGCAATTTCCCACAAACGAGGTACAAAGATGAAGATTATTAGACGACGTGAATTTTTCGATAAAACTTGGTTCAAACACAAATTTGCTAAACATTAAATGTGGTAGGCGATAAAGCACAATGTAACCAACGAATGTAGCCATTTACAAAAGTGAAGACTTTATTATCCCCCGCACTGCTATCGTCATATTGTCAACACAACAGCTTTAAAAATGCAGGGCAAAAGCTACTGACGTGTGTATCTTAAGTAAGTAAATAAATAAATAAATTTAAAAAAGAAGTCACGCGTCATCATTGCTATTATACACATAAACCTTCCTCTTGTATAACTTTATCTGTTTAAAAAACTGCATCCAAATCCGTTGCGTAGATTTAAAGATCTAAGCATACAGACATACGGACGACGCGGGAAGCTTTATACCATGCAGTGATAGTAAAGTCTCAATTAGTTGTATATAAATATCGCTTGGGAATTATTGGACTAAAATAAATTAAAGCCGTGTGTAACCATAAGTTTTACATAAATATCAATAGAAATATAGTATAGGTGTATGCACGTCGCTTGTCCTCTGACGGAAGTGACTTCCGCCATGAGTCACGGCGCCGACACGCCCGGCGAATAAAAACTTTCTTAGAGCTATCGTACAGGCCGCTTCCTGGAGCACACCTATGTTAACGGTGATTGGACTATCTATTGACAACTGCCTCTATGTCTAGTCCAGCATAGGTTAAGGAAATCGAAATACTGTAGAAGGAAAAGCAATGATTTGTATCGAAATGACGCGCGCCCCTAACTGAAAGCATACTGAGATAATTGATCAGGCTACTAGTTTCATCTGCAAAAGGTATATAAAATTTGCTAATACAAAAGTGTCGGAAGTCAAGTTCATACGCTCCATCTTTGTTTACGGTTTAGTCTATGAAAATATCAGTTAAAAGTGATGTTTTTAGATACTGCTGTTTCCGGAAAACAAATCCGCCAATCACAAAATATTATATCGTGAAAAATTTAACGAACGTGTCTTACGTAAATTAGCAAAAGGAATCAAAAAGTAAATTGAAATACTTTATTTCTTTCTGATTCTTTCTGTGTATTTGATCTATTGGCGAAATCTCAACGTAAAATACGTGAAGTACTCGTAGTTGTGAACCACATTGAAAGAAAAGTGAAAACAGTGAATGATCTAAATACATACAATGACAAAGAAAACAACCAAAATAGGCAGATGCAAAAAAGCGCCTTTGATTTCGAGCCCCTCAGTGCGGAAGACAGTCTTCTATTTTTACGCCGACTATTTTTAGCAGCGCACTGGCGCCCAATGGTATGCCCGCTCGACTTATAACAAGCGCAATTGAATTTAGTCCTTTGGAACGAAGTGAGCGGAATGGGCTGAAAATCGGATATTGAAAACCATTTTGGGTATCTTATCTATCATTAGGATTCTACAACAATCATGGCAATACGATAAGGCCACTTTTGTTAGTCGATACCACTATATAATTTATGATGATGGTATTAAAATTGGCTGTCTAGTTAGATAAATCTAATAAATAAAAGTAATTAAAGTTTCTATACTAGGCGAAGTACATAAGTTCTTACTTGTTGGCGTTTTTTGCATCGTCATTCCCATTTGCGCCATTGCTTGTACCAGAATCCACGTACATGTTTTAAACTATTAAAGACATAAAAAAACATTCACCTACCATACTTAAAAAATCATAACGTGGCATGTGGCTATTAAGACATTTTTGAATTGCTAACAAACTAAACTTTAAATGGCAGAATGGCATGGCGAATCTATGATCACGCCAATAAAAGCCCATAATATGCCGAAATAAATAGCTACGACCGTAGAATTGGATTTGGAATCAAACACATTACAAAAAAAAACATAGAATCATGTTAAACCTAAAAGACATTTTGTAAACCAGTGGATTAGTGCATAGATAACACAATTCTAGCCTTCTATGTATGTTTGCGATTGTAAATACGAAAAGCATGTATATTTTTATTGTGTCATTTATTTTCTTCTTAAATTTCGTTCAAATCAGCTAAGCCATTGAACACAGAGGGCACGAGGAAGGAACGCACACACACAGACACAATCACAATCTGAATAATATGAGTCAGTAAAGGGCGGTGCTTTAATTAATAAAAATTGTTTGAAAAATTTAAATCCCATCAAACAAGTGGGTAACAAACATCAAATAAAGTACCTAGGTACCTACTTATCATAATAGTCGCATTACCGCGTTTGATGGCAATGCTGATAATAATCATTTGTTGACACAAATTACTTAGCGTTGATGACGATGATACTACTACTGTCATCTTCAACAAATGTAGAAAGTGTTCTACTTGGTCTACTGTTCGCACAACTAGATTGTATCAATTATATAATGAGTACGATAACACTGCGTCTCAGCCAAGGGCAATGACCCTGGATCGGGGCCGCTCCACATATATCCCAGAAGATAAGTTCTATTCGCCATGTTTGACTACACTACATACTAGCTGTTCAAAGGTTGGGATAGAATATCGAACTAAAGAAATGCGTTTAAGTGAGTCGAAATAAAAATAAACTAGTCGATAACAGATTTTTTTTATACATTTTGTTAGAAAGGTAAAAGTCAAGGACTGCTTAAAATGAAACCATAAGTATTGGATCTGCGGAATTTGTTCCAGAATTTTCAAAATCTACGGCATGCAGTAGCTTAATGAAACTGATGAATAATATGAATTAGAGTAAGTCTTCGATCAACAATACCAACTAGATATCGGGTCGGCGCACAAAAAACGTCTCGATAAATAACAGCGCACTTGAAACGTGAGCTCTTATTTTGTTTAATTCGCTTGTAACACGGCCAATGTAAACACGTTTCACAATGCCGCAATGTGTATTCAAGAGTTGCAAAAATAATGCCCAAAAAAGCAATTTATCAGCCGGAGTGTCTTACTTTCGGTAAGTACATGTAAATTAAGTTATATTATAATTTTTAAACTAGCAAATAATATCTAATTTTGAACAAAATTACCGATTTTAAACCACCGCTACAAACGATTGGCCACGGTTTGGCCAAGGTCGGCCAATACGTGCCCAAACTTTGGTGTAACAGAACAGTAGACGCATGGAGTAGATTTATGTTGTAGGTAATAATTTAAAATTGAAAAATATTAATATTAATTGTAATTTTTTTAATTTGAACAGTGTACAAAGAACTTGTGTGCAACAGAGAAACAATTCTTTCACAAATTAATAGACCTAAGAGACATGGGTGGTTTATTTTATGCCTCTAACGATGTATTTAATATTTGCATGAAAACTGAAAGCGTGATCCGAAATTGTATTCGCGTGAGTGGAGGTAAATCCTTACTAAAAAAGTATGATAGCAACTTTATATGTACAGCAGTTTTAAAATTATATATTCACAAGAATGTGTTACCTGGAGAAGATGAACACAATCACGAAATTACTTTACTCAAATCAGTAGTTGAAAGGTTTATTGACTTTAAGGTTAGATTATATATGTAAAAAAGAAACAGGGGATATCAAAAACAAATCAAAACGACAATTGTACAACAAACTCAACTTATTTAAAGGAAATTAATCCAGGTACGCAGAATGGAAAAAAATCTCCAATGTTGAGTTTTTTATAAACGTTTTGATTTTTGATTTATTAATTACATTGAACTGTACTTGTATTATGAAAGTGTAAAAATGATTATAAATATATGTATGTGTGGAATCACTTGATATTTTTATTTGTGTCATCCAGTCATAGACACCTTTGCCAGCCGCCGACATTACATACATTTGAAAAACAACAAGCATACTTACATTTTTGTGTACAACACATTAAGAAAAACACATTAAAAAACACTGATCAAGAAAAAAACATATTATACACAAAAACAACCCTATTAAAATAATAAGTACTAGCTTTTGCCCGCGTGGCATCGCTCCCGCTCTTCCCATCTCCAACATACTCTACTCTACAAACAATTTATTATAGGATTAAAACAATTAAAATTAAAACGGTGTAAGTATAGATAAGTATGTATATTAACAAACGTAATCCCCAAAACATACATAATTTAAACTAAACTTTTACGTTCATATTATAAAATATTTTAGTGTTGAACGCGACTCCATAGCTCCTGTAGTAATATTCGACAAAGCAATGAAATGACATATTTGACTTATGTCATTTCATAAATTTTCGCGGACAGCATTTGGTTTTGATTTTGTACGTGACCCGTTATCTAGTTGGTATTGTTGATCGAAGGAGTAAGTATATAAAATTTTGTACATTCTATTTTACATCATATTTGATCGCTTGCTATCAGGTGAATTATGGTGAAGTGAAAGACTGCTTGTTTTGTTCACTTTCTTTTTGTTTTCTATATTATAACCAAACATGGTTATGTATTATAGGTACGAGTATATATCTCTATACTATAATATTATAAAGCTGAAGAGTTTGTTTGTTTGTTTGAACGCGCTAATCTCAGGAACTACTGGTCCTAATTCTTTTTGTGTTGAATAGCCCATTTATCGAGGAAGGCTTTAGGCTATATTACATCACGCTGCAACTAATAGGAGCGAAGAAATAATGGAAAATGTGGAAAAAACCGGGGAAAAATATTCATCTTTAAGGGCTTCCGTTGCGTGCGCTGCAAAAACGGTTCAAGTTCATGGGTAACAGCTATAATTTATAAAGCTGAAGAGGTTGTTTGCTAAAATAAATATGATGTCTAAAATAACTAATCCACGCGGACGAAGTCGCGAGCACAGCTATATATAGGTACATACATTATCTTAAATGTCGATTTCTAACATTTATTCTTAGAAATCCGTCACAATGATTAAGTCATATGTTCGTAAATAAACGAATGCTTCAAAATTCCTTGAACTGCTAACAGGCATTTTGGTATTAGATAGTATTTAGTATATAATAAAGAGCATTATACAATACTAGCTGTGCTCGCGACTTAGTCCGCGTGGAATAGTTATTTTAGACATTATATTTATTTTTGCAAACAACATCTTCAGCTTTATAAATTATAGCTGTTACCCACGACTTTCTGAACCATTTTCGCAGCGCACGTAACGGAAAACCCTCAAAGATGAATAATTTTCCCCGTTTTTTCCACATTTTCCGTTGTTTCTTCGCTCCTATTAGTTACAGTTTGATGTTATATAGCCTAAAGCCTTCCTCGATAAAGGGTCTGATCAACACAAAAATAATTTTTCAATTCGGACCAGTAGTTCCTGAGATTAGCGCGTTCAAACAAACAAAAATACAAACAAACAAACTCTTCAGCTTTATAATATTATATAACATAGTATAGATTAAACTATGGTAAAAACGAAGGTGTATTTGCTTGTTTTTTTGCCACGCTACAGCGAAGCAACCGATTCATAATTTCGGATATCGTGGCAGTATCGAGTCCAGAGAGGCATCCACTAGTAGATTTAAACTGAAATCGATATATATATACCTATATAACAAATCTCTACAAGGAAGTAAATATTTTGTTCATTATTAAATAGCCGACCAAATTCTACGTTTCAATCTAACTTCACTTTATTTTTACTTCCAAACCAGTCAATTGAATTCGTAGTCAAATTTTCTGTAACCCGGTGCTGCGGTCGCTCGCCAATCCGTCCGTCCGTCATTCGTATTGCAAAAAACTCTCACAGTGAATGGGTCTGTCTGTTGCTATCAATAGCTGCTATCTATGCGATAACATGTCACTCGGACGTGACAGACACGGGGACAGGGGGCGGAACGTAATTACTTTTAAAAGTAACACCACAGCTGCCCAGACCGCCTTTTAATTAGTTTAAAAATAAAAGGGACGCCGAAAAATATCACTGCTTTTTGGGAAATTATGCAAACTGAAAATAAATGAAAGAAGCCTCTAAACTTGACAAAGTTTTGTGGAACAAAATATATATGATAGCTCGAGAATTTCCATACCTCAGCGACAAATTGAGTAGGAGACCAACTTGAAGCATGTTGCAATATGGTTGAAGATGAAAGGCGTCGTTAATATGATTAGATGCGGGGCAATTTCGCAATGGCTGACCGTCGGCTGCCTTCGCTTGCCGTCGGTTGCCTTCGTATGCCGTAGGATGCCATCAGTTGCCGCCGGCATGCCGGAGCCGGAAGCAAACCCCCGACACAGACCACTCAAGCACTTAATCAAAGTAGTGTCTGCACGTCGCTTTTGATCACTTTACGTCTATTTAGGCCTACTCTATTGATGTTTTGATCTTAATTTAGAGGCATAGATCACGTTATATGGGTGAGTTATGCTGCCCAACAGATTAACTTTTTTTCTTTAATGAGGTCTGTGGTTTATATATTAATCGTAGTCTTGCAATATTTAAAACTAAACTGAACTATTTTTGTGTAAAACATTGCCGAATTATTTGCGCCCAAAAGGTATGGAAATATTTGGTCATTTATCCAAAGACGGAACAAGTGAAAGCAGTTGCTTAGATTGGTTTGGCATTCGTCCGATACCTAGCAGAGCTACGGGAGCTTCCTATAATAACTAGATATCCATTGAACCCGTAGTCTCTTCATCCGGACAAGTATCTATCGACTCAGACCAGTCCTCTACCCGGCGTATAAATTATTCAGTATTTGCAAAGTCCTTGCCGGGATCGATTTCATTTAAATTTGATTATCTGGTCCAGAACATTCCATTTGCGGGGCGAATCAATAGAAGCAACTGGGCGAACAATGCAAATTGGAAGTGCTACAAACACTCCAACATTTAGCGCTCCAGATTTATACCGAGGTTCATTGGATACGTCAGGTCGTGTCCTGTGTTTTGTGCAAAATAGAAAATGAAGAAGAGTTTAACCACTTTCTGAAATGTTATGGAAAAAGAGAGATTAACTATTGTTAAATCTTAATCTGTTCTAGCCATCCTGAAGACCTCTAACAATACCGTGTTAGAGGTCTTCAGGATGGCTAGAACAGCTTTTTAATCAGAGTCCTCTTTTGATAGGAAGAAGATAAAACAGATAAACAGATAAACATTTTATTGATAATTTGTTCGAATTACATGTCAGATTATGATTAAAATTAAAGATAAAGTATTCTAAATATGTACACTTATATAAACATATTTAATTATTTAAATGAAGATCTCAACGGTGTGTGAAGTTTTTTTACCTGAACAATCAGGCATTTGACCGCTAGCACACTTAAAGTGATTCGATACGGTTTCCATCTACAGTACCAATTTATAAAAGCAAGGAACACAGCCGACATCTTGTCAGTCAATACAATTTCTCACATATAGATTAGAAGATAAACATAATAGAGGCCTATTATTGCTGTATCTGTCATCGCAACAATAGGTGAATGTGATGTAACTGCAATAAATGTCTTTTGTTTGTTGTTCAATTTAATTTTACAAATATATAACAACTGTTGCAGTCGTATTGTTATCTCTTACATAATACGTATCACTCACTACTAATAAGAAAACGAGACAGGTATAAGAAAATTATATAACTCTGGCTCAACGTATCAGCATTGCCATCCAGCGTGGTAATGCGGCCAGTATGCTGGGCACGCTGCCCTCGGGTAGTGGGCTGGAGCACTTAGATTATCTTTAGGCTTTTCTAAAGATTTTCTAAGTGCCCCTTTTTGTAGTAGTTCGAAGTAGTATGTTTAGTTTCTCTTCCCTTGTTTTTATATTTTTTTATTGTAAATAAAGCCTGTGTTATTAAAAAAAAACTCTTGTAACATAGATTTAGGTGTACTTATTTTAAAATGTACTCTGCTTTCAACTTATGGTAGCTCTTCTAGCTTGGATGAGCAGACCATGGATTGTTGTCCAAAAAGTGCCATTAATATTATATATTTTTTACATGTTATAGGCTTACGCTTGACTACAACTCGCCTGATGTTAAGCAACGTTATAATCTACGATCTAGCGCGCTTGCCTAGAAGAAACCGGTTTACTCTCGACTTGAAGACCGACAAATAATAGTTCAAGGGGAATAGAGATTCGGGCAAGGAGTTCCACAGTTGGGCTGTTCGCACGATGAAACTCGAAGCAAAACGCTTGGTGCGAGTCTTTGGAACCTCAACTGTATAACGGTGCCTCCCATCAATCGCATACGAGTTTCCTTTTTTTATGATGGCCTTCATGAGTACCTGCCAAACGTATAGTTATTATATCTTACTATCTGTTTGAATTGCCTGTGACATAACAAAAACTAATTGCTGTTTGTATGATAATACAATCCCAGATATAAATGATATAACGTATATCAAAACGTACATGGTCAAGCGACGCGGCTGGCCACGAATACATAAGTGCTAATATATAAGTAGTTACTTAGTTAACGTATAGAACGAAATGTTAATTACTCCCTATGCTCTGCCAATGTGTAGGATTCCTCTGATTACGGATTCAAATCATGTCGCTGTGAAGAGGTACAATACAAACAATTACAATAAAATTGTGTACAGTAACAAGGTTCATGATAATATGTATAGTATAAGGTACCAATATACTTTTGGAGCTATGCACCTATTTATGGGAACGTATTTTTGGACTGTCTAGTACAGTGAGCTTTGTACATATAATATCATTGGTCTAGTAATTTAACTATGAATTGATGATAGAAGCGATAGACAGGTAACAATTGGTAGAAAAATAAACTTGAATTGCCTTGGGACTGGTTTATTCAATAACGTCTGAACTGATTTTGCTAATATTAGCACAGTTCTGGAAGTTGAACACATACCTAATCTCTGTATTATAGTTCCCGTAAGGCATGATTTAATTTAGTTGTAATAACCGGCTAGCACTTACGTTAATCATTACGTCGAAAAATTAGCTCGACAAGTTTCGGAAAACTGAGGTTTCCATCATCAAGAGGACGAGTCGTAATTATTAACGTAAGTGCTAGCCGGTTATTACAACTAAATCATACCTAATCTGTTACAACCAAACTTCATGTCGATATCACTAAAAGTGTAGTTAACGAGCAATTCACAAAAACGCCAATTTCCAAAAGTCATAAATCAAAAGTTATCCGAGCCACCAAGATGACCATGATTTTTTAAATATGCTTTATGTAATTTTAACTCTTTATGATGTGACATGTGTAAGATCAAATGAGATCACAACACCAAATCTGTATGCACATGTAACTACTATATAGGTACTATCTATAACATACCATGTTAACATGATATGATATTATATACCTGTCTAAAACGTGCATGTATATGTATATAATACATAATATAAGTCCAATATATGTAACCTACAGCAGACTTAGGCGATATATATCGTACTACTACTAACAGCGCCCCGCGGTGTTACCCGGGTTAATCTGGTATAAAAAGGAACCTATGTGTTAATCCAGGGTCTAATCTACCTCCATACTAAACTTCATTAAAATCGGTTTAGCTGTTCAAGCAGGAAAAAGTAACAAACATACACTACACACTTACACAGGCACAAACTTTCGTCTTTAAAATAATATTGTGATAGTGTGATGTAATAAAATAAACAAATACTTATTCCGGGACAAACCACAGCGCCATCCAGCCCCACACTAAGCAAACGCTTGTGTCATGGGTATTCAACCCAATGACCGCCGACCGATTATCATGAGAAGCGTCGAACAAAATATTCAAGTACGATCCAACAAATGCAGTTCAGAGCCCTGTAGGAGCGCCTGCGTGGGAGAACTAGTCGCGAGGGTGGCGCCTACATTTCACTTCTTGCTTCACACGAGTCAGGAAAACTATAACTATAATAAGCTTGTAGACATGTTAGAACGTACATATAAGAAAAACGCACACATTCACTTAAAATAATAACTCACAAACATAAGGGAAGAGAAGTTAAACATACTAAGTACCTACTTCTAAATACAACAAAAAGGGCACTTAGAAAATCTTTGGAAAAACCCAAAAAAATATCTAATAAGTTGTAAATATTACGTAAAAAATGGTTTAGTAAAGTATGAGTTGACTATGAGTTTAATCTGGTTGAATGAACATAATTATTACACGCTTGGCTATAAACTTTTTTTTTATATGCAAAATATGCAGAGTAGAAAATGTTTCGAACGTTACTCAAACCATTAGTGAAAAAAACACCATATGTTTTTCGTATGCAAATATTCTAAGGTAGTCATACTTAAAGGGACAGAAACATTACCATTGGTTAGTAAATAAACAGGCAGTGATTCAATCAACTTTCAATCAACGGCTGCATATTATAGAAATGCTATCGTTTATTCGTAGTAGAAATCTAGCAATTTTTCAAACAATGACTCGCAAGCCTAAACACACGCATTCCTTGCCTGTTTCCCTTCATGCTCTATACGTCAGCTGCTAGGAACAACGACTTCAAATAATAGACGTCTCATTGTAATAAATATGACACGAGGCACAAACAATTAATCTATGCCATATTTTTTTGTTTTTGTTCGCAATATGAATTGTTTTACAAGGAAATCAGGAAAAACAGTAATTTATGAACAGTTAATTCACGCTTCTTTTGTATTCCGATTAGTCACGTTTTTTCCAAATTTTTGACATAAATACTCAAAAATAAGTATTAAAACTTTTTAATTTGGTATTTTTTTAACCTATGTTCGAGCTAATGCCATGTTTTGTTGATTTCAATTATTTCACTTTGGCTGGATTAAACAATTGACGCATACCCTTTTAAAGACCATTTTACCTCAAAGGAAACAACAAATTTTTCGTTGTCCATACATTTAAAAAGCTGTATTCTGCCAAGTCAAGTAAAGCGGAGCCTGAACCCTATGAGTTTGAGAGCATGGCTAAGATGAAGAACAACATATTAGGGCGAGAAACTTTTTGTATGATTCAGCTGGTTTTCTCTAGAATTCCCAAAAGTCGTAGAATAAAAGTTCCTTCTGTAGTACTAAAACCACCTTCAAAGACATGCATTATATATGTAGTGTGTATCTAGTTAGCAGTCTCTAGTTTAAATCGTGTGTGGGTAGAAAGTAGGAGCCACGGTCCCGACAAATAGGTTGCATTGGACAATAACATCCCTGTAGAAAGTCAGCTGGTCGTGAAACTAATTAATGAAACTGAACGTTTCTACTAATACCTTTCCTTAACAAAATATAGGGTTACTGATAACTAACGTAAAACCTTTTAAGTTTGCATCACGTTTTTGGGTATCTTATCAAACTTCATGCAAACTTACATGCAAACCTTTAAATATATAAAATACTAGCGGACCTGACAGACTTCATCCTGTCTGTTGACTCTTTAGTTAGTTAGAAAACGTTTGTATGGGAAAAAGAAAAGGTTGGTTTTAGGGATTTTCCGGCATTATTGCAATTTTTTCTCATCGTAAAAGCCATCCTTGAACTTCAACGAATATAAAAAAAAAAATATGCCCAAATCGGTCCAGGCGTTGTTGAGTTATGCGCTTACCAACACATTTTGGGATTCATTTTTATATACATATAAAGAAAGAAAGATGTTGCCAACTTAACGGTCTCTTCCCATTAAAAAGTCACATCCATTCCAGTACAGGTATGGTCCATCCTGGATTAAGTGTTGTTGTCGCGTGGGTGTCGCTTCTGGTGATCTGCTTGTCAAATACCAGACAGTCCCGCGTAAAATTATTATGGTCAAATTTCAAGAAATCAATTACTCAAAGCACTTACTATTGATACTCAGATACGATAGAACCTCAAAGACAGCTGGTCTCATAAATTTGGTTTCTATCATCACTACCTATACCTAAACCTGTATATATGTATTCATGCGTTCAGCGACCCCAATTAGTTAGTGATAGCTCTGTATGCTATCTCTGCACAGTTTGAAGTCACGTAATAATAAATGACGAATAAAATACAATTTATCGGTATTGACGATACGAATCGATCGTATTTAGGTCACTCTTATCATGTAAAGACTTTCGTTCGACGCCAGACAGTGAAATTACACCTAATAGATTCCTCCTTATGCCGGAATAAACGAAGATCCTTGGGCCTTGAAGTTATATGCCTCACTATAGCTGCGTCTATTTAAATTATTCTAGCAGTTCTGATGGCCACAATAACCGGTGGCTGTCCCAGCTCTTCCTCCACTTTTCCGACTATGTTTTCGTTCATATATAAGCGAGTGCAAATCCACACACAACTAAAAATTAATTATTGATTTAATTTTGAATTGGTTAATTGGTTTTGTTTAGGAATTGAATAGTTAATCGCAACATTGTCTATCTAAGAAGTAATATGATTTAATAGGAGCGGCGAGATAGTTTTGAACCATTTGTAGTGGCGTCGCTTGGTATCAGAATCTTGGGTCCAATTTGAAGTCACAACCCCAAATCAGTATCATATTTCTATCTCTACTTGTATCTATTCAAATTATAGATACACTAGTGGCTGCTCGCGGCTTCGCTCGCATTAAGAAGTAAAACTTGCATCCTCTATTTCACCCCTTTAAGAGTGGCATTAATCCTTTCTTAGCGGATGCCTACGTCATAACATCTACCTTCATTCCGAATTTCAGCCCAATCCGTCCAGTGATTTGGGCTGTGCGTTGATAGATCACTATATCAGTCAGTCAGTCAGTCAATCAGTCATTCACCTTTGAGTTTTATATATTTAGAAGATATGTTCTTACGTCCTTTCGCCATAAATGAAGATCAGGGATTATGCAATGAGAATGCGGCGCACGCGCAGCACAGGACATCCTTCCGGCAAACAGCGCAGCGACAGTTTTTGGGCGCGGCTCGCTCGTGAGCGGGATATAAAATTATATGCCTATAGATAGGCACTTATGTGTCATGTATAGTTTGAACAGTTCCTATAGGAAGTCAACTCTACACATGAGTTTTATCAGTAAGTTTAAAGGAATTTGAATTCTAATGACAAGTGGACATTTTTATTTTTACTCACAAAGATTACAAAATTTGAATATTAATATATAAATACAATATAGAACTTGTACCAGCGTGTTGCATGTACCTATATATTATGTACACAATAACGAATATAAACCAAAAGTTAAAAAACTGAAAAACTGCACCGGTGGCGGAATGATGGTGTTAAATAATTTAATTATATCCATAACAAATATATCTATAGGTAGAAAATTGCGATAAAGATTTGAAAAGGCATTCAATTTAAAAATGATTCCTACGTTTGGTTGATAACAAATTACATAGACAAAAACTCATAATTTAACTTCAATAACAAAAAGAAATGTCTCAGAGATCTCTGTATTAGATGGTACATTTAAAACAAAAGACGAAAGCAATATGGCCACGCATAATATTATATCACATCGTAGGAAGATTCCTACGCACATTTTTCGTGGCCTGCACATGGTCGGCCAATCATAACAACTGCGGATCACATGAACCCACGTCATGGCGACACAGCTTAGCTTTGTAGTCTGTGGTGCAATGCTACACATAAAATATTAGTTCCTCTACAGAGATATAGGTAATAAAAAAGTGGACAAAGTATATCAGGAAGCGAAATTTTTTTAATCGATAAACAAAAGTTAATGTAATATTCCCCCCGGTTTACGAATCGTTAAATAGTGCTGCTTCTATATGTTTATATCTTATATAGAATTCCTATTCCAAAACAATGAATGTAGTAGGTAACTAACTTTTTACTTATAAACGGAACATTTCCAAAATTCAATCGACTTTTTAATAGCGCCCGTAGCCGAGCTAGAGGCATTCGCATGCGATTACCAATGTTAAGCAATTGTGACGCGATTCAGGCGAAGTCAGTCCTAGGATGGGTGACCGAAAATTCGCATTCCATTTTGGGCGCTTCCGTGGGTAGGATTACACGTTGAATTGTAAGTCCCGGTTGTATGTCTAGTACGGCAGTTGTTGTCAGAGGCCCTTAGGGCGGCTTGGCCATTCTCTTTCGATAAGAAGAGGAATCGGTTTTTAGTAATTTTGAGGATATCGTAGTACCTGACACAAGATTGAAGGTATTTTATATTAAATTTCTCGTTTTTTTTTATCCTACTAATCCTGTATACTAATTACTAGTACGTACATACCGAACACATCTGCTCCTATTTTATGTTAATAATCGCTGCGACAGCTCAATTGATTTACAGAGTTATGTGTTACAAGGCCATATGATGTTTTCTCTATGTTCTATAGATACATAGTAATTGCATTGCAAGCCATGACTTTTAATCGTTTAGCACACTTATGATATTGTTATAAAATAAAAGATACTTTCACAGTGGAAAGTAATAATTCGAAAATGAAAGCGCCAGCCAAAGTCGCCTAAATTTAATTGACATAATGTATGTACTTTGATAAAAATCGTGATGAATAATAAATATTCTTATCCATGAGAATTTAATTAGAGAGTAAACAGTGTTTAACATCACTTGCTAAGGTAAAGAAAGTATCTTAATATTCTTTGTAACCTAAAGGTGACATTCATATACCAATGGGGTTGCTTCTGTGGCACACTCTTCATTGTAGGGCCCAGATGTGGTTAGTAAAACAATCTAATGTCATTTCAAACTACTCTATTGATGTAAAATTGTTCCGAAAAAATCTATTACAAATTTAATTAATTACATATTTCTAAATCTATGAATACTGAATGAAATATTGATATAATACAGTTTCTTACCAACTTAGCTTAGATATTTTAATTTTTATCACTAAAGTTACTGTAAAGGTCTGTCTGTAGATAACCTATGATATTCTAGAATACTACATAATATACCTACATAAACAAAATAATCTCACAAGGAAATTGTCAATTGACCAAGTTGTAGCACATTAATTAATTTTGTTATATGACAAATAACTGCCTAGACCTACAGTTTGACTTATATAGATATATCTGTTAATGCCTGTTTCGTCACCCATCCAAAAATTGACGAATCTAATTAAGTTTAACTTTAAGTACTTAAAATTTCCGAGAAACCGTCGTTTAGTTAGTTTATAATCAATAAACAATGGTAGGTAATCAACATTAATTAATATAATATTTTGTATACAATTACATATACTTATCGGTTTGTTTAAACAATAATATCAGTCTGTGATAACTATTTCGTGTTTACAAAATAATATTGCTTCCCTACAGAGGAAATTTACCAAACAACAAATATCTTAGTTTCGAGGTTTGTCAGTACATTTGTATTATGTCTGGAGTTA
The DNA here is from genome assembly GCA_964023185.1 of Macaria liturata. Taxonomy (NCBI): domain Eukaryota; kingdom Metazoa; phylum Arthropoda; class Insecta; order Lepidoptera; family Geometridae; genus Macaria; species Macaria liturata. Next base: position 14,472,606 of record OZ026808.1, read on the forward strand.
GCTTAATTTAGTTCAACAGTAAATTATCACATTGCACTAACTAGTGGGTGCTCGCGGCTTCGCTCGCATTAGAAATAAAATTTGCATCCCCTATTTCACCCCTTTAAAAGTGGCATTTCCAAAAATCCTTTCTTAGCGAATGCCTACGTCATAACATCTACCTTCATTCCAAATTTCAGCCTTATCCGTCCAGTGGTTTGGGCTGTGTGGTGATACATAGATAGTCACTATATCAGTTAGTCAGTCACCTTTGAGTTTTATATATTTAGATAGTTTTTGTTCCCAGCTTTGCACGCGTTATTATACATAATATATAAACCTTTCTTTCTACCTATTGAAAAACTATGAACATCAAAATCCGTTGTGTAGCTTTACAGAGCTAAGCATACATACGAGTACATAGGGACAGACGCGAAAAGCGTCTGCTTTATACTTTTGGCAGTAATTTTTATATTCAATGTTATTCTGTTGTGTTTTATTTATCCTGTGTTACCATAAATAATTATCTATCTATCTACTGCTAGGTATTTCATAGATGATGGTTTAATATGGTTATGACATAAAATCATAACAATGTTCGCGATTCAATATACCATTATAGCATTAAATGCAACTAAATATGGCGCTAGTGCAATTAACCGCATATTACATGTTTTAAATGTCTTTAAAATACAAAGACATCACAATCAATAGACGTTTCAATATGACTAAAACACCACACATAAGCCAAGTAACATTGCATGATAGATCTTCAACAAATATGACATATCAATTCGCTGATTGGTTTATCGCCAAGGGTTGGAAGGTTAAGAAATCTGGTCCTAAAAGGTAACAAAATTTGGATAGTTGATCCTAGTTTCATACAATATTAAGTAAAATTATAAAGTTTTTCACTAATAATATAATAGTAATGTTAATTAGTAAGTTATTGCGTACTATTTGACATGCGTCTGTTTACTTTACTAATTCTTTAAAAAAAATGTGTAAAACTTTTCCTCCTTCTAAGCTTGTATTATACAAAATTCTGTCAGTTTGCTGGCGGTGGCTCGCGTGATTCTTTAGCCCTCTTTTTTATGTAAGTATAGAAAGGAATCTCCGTGTTATGTGGTCTGTGTTATAATAATATAAACTTGAATCGTATAAGAAGACGGATATAAAGAAATATGCTAACCAAGGTCCAGACAATGTAAGACACCAACGTAATTATAATCCTTCTTTATTGCATCCAGACTACTCTGTTATGCTCGTCATGATACTTATAAATTAACAATATTTAATGTCCAAGTAAATGACTAATGTTAATAATATATATTCCTATAAAATTTTGAATAAAGAAATTCAAAAGCAATTATCAACTTACTTACTTTGAGACAATTTAGCTCCTAAAGTAAAAATAAAGCTCACCTACAGAAAATCAACCACAGATGTTGGTTATGTACTTTTCGTGAAAAAACGCTAGGTTAGTAAAACATTTTTGATACAAGTTCTTAAATCTTTCGGTAAGTTATCAAAAGGTGAGCTGTAGTTTGGACACTTATAATTTAAGATAATGTTTATGACATCTTTTTTGTTTTTTGATTATTACTAAATCTATAACTACCTTATTTGTATGAGATTAAAAAATAAAATATGCATGTTTATTAAATATTTTTTGTTACTGTATACATTATCCACAGAGTCCAATAAAATTGATTCTACGGAGGAATCAAGACCCTTAGTAATGTGGTATACGACTAAGGAGTGCCATAAAATAACAAGGATCATAAAATCAGTTCAATATGGAAGCGAAGCGACGACGGCCCTTGTGAGTGAGGAACAAAGTATATATTATATTTTATCAGTAGCGGTATCTGTCTGTCAGCAATGCAAATATAGGTGTGATTCGCATACGTAAAGCTTTTCGTATTAAAGTTGATGTCCTCAGCTACAGCACATTTTTTTAAAAGTTTTTTAACATTCTGTATATAATCTTATAGTCTCGAGAGCCAATTCAATAAAAAAAACATCAGATGAAGTCTTTCAGTAAATGGAGGTCAAGAAAATACTTAAAATGGGGATCATTCATTTTATTTGAAAACAAAGATAATAAACTGTTTATACCTTATTTGAAAACAAAGAGAATGGAATTTCATAAAGCCGACGCTGGCGACCCCGCTTCTAAAATAATCTCATACACTTATTCACTAACTGTCTAAAGTAGCTGAAGATTTTACAAATACTTGGAAGAATGTATAAAATAGTATTAGTGTTTATTTTATCGCGATTGCATTCCAATAGTATTGCAAGGATCCGTAGGCGGTGGCAGGTAGGTGGGTAACCTACGCACTCGTTAGTTTCAGTTACGAGATTTATACAAATGTATATTTAATTTGTATATTGCTAGTGGTATGAACACGATGGCGGTGAAGGAAAACATCGTGAGAAAACCGTCATTGTTGAGGACCACAATATTCGAGGACATGACGTGTCTCCCGTGGCCTTCCAGGGGGGACACGCCATGGTGGGCGCCCAGGTCCTTACCTGGGCGCCCACCATGATGTATCTGCCCAAAAGAACTCCCTTAACGAATTAATTATGCGACCCTCAGTCATCAGGAAATACGACTCGAGAGAGAGAGCGGTATGAACAGAGGAAACCGGAAAAGATAAACAAAAAAACACGTAAAACTATAATCCTCTTTAGATGGTTTCGAGAAAATGAACAGAGAAAAAAATAGGGAAAATATAGACAAAAGAAAAATTATAGACTACCCACTTTAAAGCCATCCAGAATATAAACATTGCTAGCATATATGATTTTTAAATAGGAAGTTGTAAGAACGTCAATAGATAAAACAGGATGACTATGGTGATGTCTCATTAGTAGTATTGAACCTACTTTGAGAGGTGCTTAAAATTAGTTTCTCCTTCGCTTCTTGCTGAAATTACTGCTTTATATAAATGTATCCCAGTTAAAGATAAAATAATGTAATTTAGAATTAATGCGTACTAGCAGCATCGGGATAAAAAATATCCTACATATAAATAAAGTCTAATCTAACTCCATAACAAATCTCTTCCAAACCGGTCTAGCTGTTTAGGTGCGAAGAAGGAACAAATACATTCACAAACTTTAGCCAGTATGAAATTAATATTCTTCTTACAATATATTATATAAAAACATTAACCGTCTTTATTACAAAACGTGGTTTAATATTAGTCCAGGACATTAAAAATAAAAAGTAGGTTCTTGTTGTTCAGACATCACATACAAGCAATCAAAATGTCAACTTCAAATTGGAACTTGGATTTAACATTGGTACATTTTGACAGTTTGACAATTATGACAGTAGGCAGACAATTTTCGAACAACTAAGACTAAGGATCTACGTGTGGAAATACGAAAATACTCGTAAAACCAAAAAAAAGCATACAACTTTTTTTTTTACACCGGCCAATCCATTCAACGTTTGTCTTCAACACATCACGCGACATTGCCAAAATTGCGGCCATACCGCAGAGGCCACAACCAAGTTTAGAATAGAATGGAACGGACCTGGTCTAGACTAATATTTAAACCACGTTTTGTAATAAGGCCCTTAAAGTTACAATTTCCCCTTTATTACTTGCTATCTATGTATGTCTGACTATAGTGTGAAATAAGCGATGGATACTTCCTCTATGAATCCGTGATAAGCGCTCGAGTCGTTCACCGATAAACCAAATATTTATCACGTTAATACACCTCTTCATAACGATTTATATAAATGATACACAGGTTATATACATATATAAAATAGTATATTTTGGTTTAAAGTTAAACTGTACTTTTATTTACATGGTTCTTTTTTACACACGTACATACACTTTTATGGTGATTATGATGAAACATAGAACTGATAAAAAAACTGAAGTTAAAAAACAAATACCTTTTACAAATGACATTACAAACATCTTTTTACTTTTCAAATACAAGTATAGTTTTATCCGATATTGATGTTTCTCTTTTCCTATTGCTTGTTCTCTATTTTAATGAAAATATTAGAGAAAGAGTCGTCTAAAATATACAATGCTAACGTAATTCAGATGAGCATATTATTTTCGTTTCAAAACAAAATAATACACAAAGAACTTCGCTCGCTTCGCTTTAGCTCAACAAGACTAAAAACAAACCAAAGTAGACATATCTAAATACTAAGGTCTATATTTATAGTTCCCGAATATCTCCAAAGGACGAAAAGTCACAACCACGACAGGAATTCTCTTTCTTATACCTTAGAATGGTTTGCGGCATTCTATGTGGATTTAACCAACGCCTTCAAAAAAGGAGGTTATCAATTCGATCATATGTATATAATTTTGTCAGAATTAAATAAAACTTCAGTATTAAGAAACCACGGCTTAGAAACTTTATAAGATACATATGTGCAAAATGTATACTTAAGTACCTACTAACAATAAAAATCATCTTGCAACAAAAAAAAAGCTCTATATAATCTTCCAATCACGTGAGCAGAGTATTGTGATTTTGTATCTTTATATGTTGGGCCACTGATTGCTTGAGAACTCTTAAGGAGATCGATTAGGCTCTTTTATATTTGATCAGGTATGTTTCAATTTCAGTAACAGTGAAATATTCATCAAAATAGATTCAGTAGTTTATGAGAAATAGATATTTGCGCATTCTATGATTGCTTATACAAAACGCATACATATACATTTCTCAAAAAACTTTAGGTTTAAAAAACTTTATTTCACACAAAGATACATAATCACTTACGTGTGAAACAATAAAAATTTAATATACTTTCCGTCTTATTACAAAACGCGGTTTAAATATTAGTCCAGGACTTTAAAAATAAAAAAATGTGTTCTTGTTGTTCAAACATCACATACAAGCAATCAAAATGTCAACAAAAATTGGAACTTTCATTTAACATTGGTACATTTTGACAGTTTGATAATTATGACAGTAGACAGACAATTTTCGATTTACTAAAACGGACTTGGTCTAGACTTATATTTAAACCACGTTTTGTAATAAGGCCCATTGAGTTCTGAATCGACTTACTCATGTAAGGTCACAGAAAGACAACAAAGATAGACTGAGATATACATATAAGATAGTTCTAGTGCTAGTCGCCGCGTCGCGTCGGTTTAATTTTTCAAATTGCTCTTGTCCTTGTGGGTCCAACAAGTCGGTTCGAGTGTGTCAGTCTGGTCTGACCACTCGACCCGATTTGGAAGCTCGCTCGCTCGCTCCTGTGGGAATGACGAACTGAACAATACAAGGCTACTATTAACTAACTGACGCAAAAGTTTACTTAGTATGGGGCTAGATGGCGCTGAGTAAAATATTCCTGTATATTTATTTGTTTCTTTTTTTAACGAGACAAATATTTTATATTACAAGAACTTAATGACAAAGCCTCTATTAAAAATAAACGTTTCTATTTATTTGGGACAGCTCTTTTGAGGTTTGAAGTAACCTTCACTCATATATTTTTAATTGACATGACTTAATTCACCTATAAATAAATACATTTCTGACACTATCAAGTAATGACTATAATAATGAAATTATTTGATAAGCACTACAAATGTTAGAATACAATAAAACTTTAACAGGACGTATATTGCCTAATTTATGAGTGTAATATTTGTTCTAAGCAAGCGTGCTACTTCTTTCACTACAATGGCTTAACATCAGCATCATGGGTCATGTTTAAATTGTTTTCAAATCTATACATATATATAAAACTCAAAGGTGACTGACTGACTGACTGATGTAGTGATCTATCAACGCACAGCCCAAACCACTGCACGGATTGGGCTGAAATTTGGTATGAAGGTAGATGTTATGACGTAGGCATCCACTAAGAAAGGATTTTTGGTAACGCCACTTCGAAAGGGATGAAATAGGGGATGCAAGTTTTACTTCTTCATGCGAGCGAAGCCGCGTACACCCACTAGTCATATATAAAATTAAATTAAATTCGAAAAGTAAAGCCAGTTTAAAATATTGCATATAAATTGCAGCAAGCATATTGCGCGGGCGGCGCCGGTTGAGTAGGCCTGGCATTTCCGTTACCTGTCTAATACGCGCCTACGTCGTCGTTTCAATACCTAAGTTAAATTATAGCTTAACTCTTGCTGGTTTGTACTGCCTATTAGAACTTTACTCTCGATTTTTTACATTTTGCAACTGGGGTATATGTGATTATATTATGATTATGAGTCTTTTGCATGTGATCTCTATGTAGTAACAAAAATATGAAGCTACATAATACGAGTATAATGTATATTTCTTATTATTTCGGCTAAGAACATAATTTTGCATATTCGTCAAGCAATGAATGGTTTACGAGGATTTAGCTAACTTGCCATTATTTTCTAATTTAAAAGCAATGTAAAATGTTGCTGTAATTATTGCACAATACTTGCATTTTAATCATCATTATTGGCCTAAATGTGTCTATATAGGGTATCAGATGTACCAGTATGCTGGGCACGCTGCCCTCTGGTAGTGGGCTGGAGCACTTTTAGGCTTTTCTAAAGATATTCTAAGTGCCCCTTTTTTGTAGTAGTATGTTTAGTTTTTCTTCCCTTGTTTTTTATATTTTATTATCTATACTAAAATTATAAAGCTGAAGAGTTTGTTTGTTTGAACGTGCTAATCTCAGGAACTACTGTTGCGAATTGAAAAATTATTTTTGTGTTGCATAGACCATTTATCGAGGAAGACTTTAAGCTATATAACATCACGCTGCAACTAATAGGAGCGAAGAAACAATGGAAAATGTGGAAAAAACGGGGAAAATTATTCATCTTTGAGGGCTTCCGTTGCGTGCGCTGCGAAAATGGTTCAAGAAATCAAAAAAAATTTAATGAAAGAATTATTCCTCTTGAAATGATCTACCAAAATGTCCGCAACAGTATATGTCTATCTTTTGAGGTTAACTCACTAGAACCGCAATAACTATTCCACGCGGACGAAGTCGCGCGCACCAGCTAGTTGTAAAGTTATGATGTTATGTGATGTCCGTAGTATAGTTTTTTATCCTATAAGTATTATTTTGAAGAATCAGTTGGTGTGGATAGTGTTACTGACTGTCACATTTGCTAAAATGACTCTGTTTACTCTAAACATTAGAGTTAGTCATTTATTCTTTTATTAGTCACCAATGATATAAAAATAGTCGTTATACAAAATGCCTAGCAACTTGTTTATGCCATTCCAATCTACCATTACATACCATTTTCAGTCTATAGGTACCTATATATATTGTAGGCATATAATATACATTTATACATACATACAACGGACGCTTTTATCAGACCAGTGGTAAGCAACGGATGTCCTTTTACACTATGACCTTCGGTATAATCCTTGTATGATAAAATAAACATAGATAGCAAAAAAGTTTGGCACTTTTTAGTTTTTTTTTAGTTTTTGAATCGGTATCTAACAGTCTCTGCTTATTGAATATGTATGTTTGTCCGTTTTAGCGCACCTTTTGGATTAAAGGTATGGAGATAGATTTTTGCAGGTACTGTAAAGCTGAGACGCACTCAATTCACTGATAAAAAAAAATGTTGCTATTCTGGGTATTAAAATGCACAAAACTCAACTTACTACTTACTAATATGGCGCTGCGACCCAAAGTGGATCCTGGCCTCCGACACAAAGAAACGCTCTTCTCTCGGTTCTGCGCCTTACCTTAACTTAGCCTCATAAATTATTTTTAGCTAGAAATTAAAAAAATTAAACACAGATTTTCTTATTTAAAATTTTTCGTTTATAAAAATGATAACAAACTGTACTCATAACGCAACAATATTTTTGTGTTTATATAATTGTATTAGGATTACATTTGTCGCATTTCTTTCTCTGTAGCAACAAGGCGCCAGTACTCCGTCGTAAAAGCATATACCTCTACAAAGTATAAAATTACGTCAAACCTTAACCATAGAGTTGCCTCACCCGGTTTCCTGTCCTAAGAACCAGTCAATGTTCGGAGTTGTTCCCCGAAAGGAAACTGCTTCTTGTCTTCGCCATATCTAGGGTCGACTTGCATCCAGTTTATTTTCCGAGTAGAAGGTTATTTGTATACTCGTAGCTAAGCACGGGCCTGCGGTGTTACTCGCATGAAGGAATAAAAATAGCCTGTGTGTACAATTGTACATATGTAACCAGTTTTTTTTCTTTTCATTATTCACGTGTGATTCTGTCAGAGACCTTATGTAACTACTACATTTGTTTACAATTTTTGTTTATTTATACATTGTAAAACAAAATGTAACTAGTTGTTAAGTGCAAATAAATAAATGATTATTATCGTTTATTCAGGTTAACAGTCTCTCGAGCTTTACGTTTGGTATTTTAGGGCATCAGTGGGGCCGTAGCCAACACTGAGAGACCCTTTTCAATTTAATACTTAAGAATAAGTAACATATACAGAAAAGTTACTATGAAATAAATAAATAACATATTTATATTAATTACAATAATTATATTTATAAAACTACTCATTCTGAAATATATAAGCCATGTAGGGTGGTTGAATGAAAGAAGAAAGCTTCAGGCTTCTTATTTACTGTAGAACATGGATTATAATTACATTGTTTACATTATCAAGGTTTGTTTGTACATTATACTCGACCTAGTCTTACGAGAAAGAATACATAACCTCGGGGCAGACTGCTATCTGGCTATCGAACCCGTTGGTGTCCTATCATAGGTTCAGAAGTAGCCTGACTAGAACTGTCCGCGCTCCTTTACCAAGCGAGCACCTGAAGACTGCTATATATCAGGTATCGCTGCCCAGCTGCGAATGATCTTGTCCGCATTTTTTGGAAAGGACTATGCAGCTGGTTGCCATATGCTACCATTGCTGCGTCCCCGGAGGATGGATCTGATCTGATGATATTGTTCGCCAATCAATCACAGTCGGTCGTCTGCCAGTCCCCAAGAGGGAGCTGGTAGGGCCTCATCAAGATTGCTCTCTTGAGAGGGGCTGGTCTCCGGGGTACACTGATCCCGGGGAAGTCACGACGAGTCGCTCTGTCTGGCGGCGTTCCATTGTGGACGGCGTTGCTCGAAGTGGAGATGTTGATGGTGAAGTGCCTGCCGTGGCGACGCTTTTCTATAGCGCCAGGACGGACAGGCGGTGGTTCTTGAAGGTGGTGCAGGCGCGTCGACCGCGCCTTATACCTATATAAACACAATCCATTATGTAGAAGTGTAGAGTGAGAGAGGTAGTCGGTGTGCGAGCGAGAAAGTATTCGAACCCGTGCGTATTGTCCAATCACGTAGCGGTTTTGTATGAGCATAGCAGATAGATAGTGTGCGAGCAAGAAAGTATTCGAGCTCGCGTGCAACATTGCGTTACAGCCTTCATTTATGTATCGCAAATTGTCTATACCTGTAGAACATTTTATTTGTTGGTTTTTGTGTTAGTTACCAGTGACACAGTTTGTACATATTTACAAAGATATTTGCTGTAACTGTACACATGTGGCAATTCAAAGTTTAATCTATTTACATAGTAAATTTAGAGCATCTAAATCCATGGAACAAACATACGATAAAGCTTTCGCCTTTATATTATGCGATGATACGGGCTTGATTTTTTTTGGTTTTGGTAAGCGTTTAGTACTTATATTTATAGGTATATCACATATGTATAATTTTGCGTCCTCACACCTACCTTTAAACTGGTATTGACTTGCATGACTCTTTGATCTTGCCTTCTTAATGCCACCGGAGTAAAAGCATGATTTGTAGGTAGAAAGAGATACTTAAACTTAAAGGTATAATTATTTATTATTTTGTTACAGATAAGTACCAAGATGCAGCCACGATAAATAGTCAAATTAGCGGGTAAGTACAAAATAGGAAAGAATAAGGAAATAAATCTTACATCACGCAGTATTAGTAACAATCAGTATTTTTTAATTACATTGACTTTATGGCTAAAGGTCATGGCAAACATGACCTTTAACCATAAATGAGAAATCATTGAACTGATTTTGATAAAAATTGGCACTTCTTCCGAAGTTAAATCATTCGCCTAATCTGTTACTAAAAGAACTACCCACATTACTTTTAGTTACATAGAAATCCATGGATCAACATAATTTTTGTAACTATAATTGGATAGTCTTACTCGAACATTGTCGTAATCTTTCAGATACATGTAAACAGGTCCAATCGATAACTCTGCTGGAATACAATATCCTTGTCTCCAATTCTAATCGTATACTTTCAATCGAGTAGAATGAAATCACCCTTGACCAATATAGGTACAATATCTGCGTAGGTACTAAACACCGACCTAGTACTCGTATAATATAGCCTAACTATTGTGTCATAGATTCCACTGCATTGTTGTTGAGAGCAAGTCAAGACCACGTTTGTAATTTGCAGTTGTTTCTATTATGTCCTCGTAAACCGCAATACACGCTGTACTAAAAACAGTATTTTATTTACAATAATTAAATATAAAAACAAGGGTAGAAAGACTAAACATACTACTTCTAACTACAACATAAAAAAGGGAGGATGCACTTATAAAATCTTTAGAAAAACCTAAAGATAATCTAAGTGCTCCACCCCACTGCCAGAGGGCAGCGTGCCCAGCATATTGGCCGCCTTACCACGCTGGATGGCAATGCTGATACGTTGAGCCAGAAAAAGGCCAAAAATACAGTTATGTACATAATATGTATTAATTTACGCACGTAAAATTATAGCAGCAGTCGTTTAACCATGTCAAAAGCCTTGTGGTTTGAATACTCTCGACACCAGAGTTGACCACTGTCACACGACCTTATTTTTTGTAACTACATTGTTGTCTAAACGTCGTGTCATATCGAATGGATACATGTCTAAAATGAAGCACATCTCTAGTCCAAGTAGATTTGAAAACACTTGACACCAGAGCTGGCCACTCTCATACTAACATACTTTAGGTCTAACATGAGATAGATTCTTATTATATATACGTGACTCAACAACTTCAGTGCAGAACATAAGCCTCCTCACTCTTACGCCAGTGAAATCTCTGTCCTGCGTTATTATACATAGTTAGTGGTAACTAACGTGCTAACCTTGCAAAGAAGTGTATAAGCATAAGCAGCAAAAACTTTTGCCGAACGTCTTTTGGATTTTCACGTAGTAATATTTCTGATCTGCTTACCTTTTTTTGGGGGCGATTATCCTTTAGTTAGAAATGTTCGAATTTAGGAAAGGACAGTTATTTTTTCACAAATGTTTTTCCTTTTGACAAACTTGCATTTGAAAGATTATACGTTAGTTGTGTGTAACCCTGAATACTAAACGTATGCGAATGCAGTTGCATACACTAGTTTACGAGAAGAATATCATAAATAATGCATTGTGTGCCACATACTCACGTGTACCGCCGTTCTCAAGGGAAATAGGTTTATTCATCATTTTACTTGCCTAGGGTTAGAAATGTATCTAAGCTATAAACAGCATCGCCATTTAACAAAAAAAATAACCCACTAATATTACGGCGAAGGTATGAAGGTATGGGAAGCGTAAGCGTGTACGTTGGTTATTTCTTCACAATCAAGTGGTGGAATCGATTTAGATGATTTTTTTTATGGAGAGAAGACTCTCTACTAATTCATAGGCTACCACGCGTAATACCACGAGCGGTGCGTGGACGCGGTCAGACTATGGATGAGTGACCAAATAGTGGTATTTAATTAGAGAACACCAGTTCGTCACAGTACGGAAATGAGGCCACTATACTGCGCTAGGGACCTGTGATATGACAAGCAGCCGGGACCTACAATTTAAGTTGTCATCAAACCCACGAAAGCGCCCAAAATAAAATGTATTTTTTTGTTACTAGAAGTCTTGTACACAGACAGGCTCTTTAAGTATATTAGCTTTACGTGAGTCATTTACCTTGAGTTATAATAGTGCAAGTGTATTTTATTATAACTAATGAAATCACCCGATGACGTCACTTTGGCTTGTTGTCATTTAATTTTATTAGATCTATTTCTACATTTCCCACAAATATTACAATATGATTTTTTTGCTGGAGATAAAATATATCTTTATTAATTTTGTTACTTAAGTAAAGTTGGAATTTGATTGTATTCATAAAACAAGTGGCAATTTAAAAAAAATACCTACTTCTCTCAACGCCTAATAAAATTATAGATATATTGACATCCAACTGCACACGTTACACACTCACACACTGGAAGCTTGTATATGGAGACCGCTGTGAGTGAGATAGAACAGAAAAAAAAATAAGAAAAAAGCTGTGAGAGATCTATAGTATTTTATTCATCAAACAACTTGACTACAGACATTTCTGATAGTAAGCACTTACTTGTAACTTAAATGCTAAAGGTTGCATATTATTAAGTGATGATTTTATTTTCTTTTTATATTGTAAAATTTAAATGAAATACCTGAGATAAGTTATAATAATTTTATTCATTATATAATAACCAAATTTGTATATAATGTAAGTTCTAGGATTAAATGTACACTAGCATTGTACTACAAAATTGTTATACCTACTTATTAATAAAGAATATTTGAAAAAGAACTACTAAAAACGTGTAACTTAAAAATACACCCAGACATTTAGCGAAAACTGATTCAATCGTCGTAACTTTGTTTTAGATAAGATAAATGTTGTTAACTTTGTAGGTGCAAAACGGTCTTCTAGGTCTAAAGCGAACTAAGATAACTTAGGTTTCCTAGGCTTTGTAGTTCTGCAGAGTTATCAAAAAATATTATCATACAAAAGCTTTTTTAAAGAGTCAAGCTTTTTTGTGACCTTCAATATGAGGTTAAACTAATTGTACAAATATTTCGTACTTTTCGTTACTTTCTTTACAAAAGTTTGCACGTATAAAAGTGGCATTCCATTTTGGGCTTTTCGTGGATCAAATGACACGTTAAATTGTAGGACCTAGCTATTTGTCATAGTGCGACAGTCGTGAAGCCATGTCAGAGGCCTTTAGGGCGGTTCGAAAGCTCTCGACTCTAAAGTTTGCCACTCATACGAAGAGAGAAGTATGACTATGTGCTCGGGCTGCACCTTAATTTAATACAATGATAATCAAATCCGGGACTCATTGAGTTCATTGAGTTTCGTCAGTTTCGTGCTTGTCATTTCGCAGCGTCCAAAACTCGAATTAACATAATCATCTAGTCATGTTTACTTTCAATGCTGTGTTAAGTGTCGGTGTGCGCCGCCGCGTCGTTAATATGTCGCGGTGTATTGTGTGCTTAACTGTGCAACGGCGTGAGCGCAGGCGTCGTTTGCATCTTACTGCATTAGTCGAGTAACGGCACTTCGCCCCTTTTTAGGTCTGTCGCTTTCGGTATAACACTACGCTCGTACGGCCATGTACGTAGCATTAATAGTGTAGTATCTTTTATGGTTTGCGGTAAACGGCTGCAGTTGCTCAACTGACAGTCAGTTTCCATTATATGTCGCTAGCGACCCGGCCCGGCTTCGCACGGTCACATGCACGATCTACACATAAACACCTTCCTACTGCAATACTCTGTTAAAAACAAATATATCAATTCGTTTTAGTTTTGAAAATCTAAGCAAGCGACAGCCGACAGACCGACTTTGTTTTATATTATTTAGATACTGTATATGTACATGTGTATTTGTCTATACGATGTGTAACAAGTGGATGCCCGCGGCTTTGTCCGCGTTATAGCTTAAAACTAGCTTTTGATTCAATTTGATGAAAATTAGACTATTCTCAGTCCATATATTATATAAACTTTGGATTTCTATACATCAGTAGTATTGTATTTCAGTACGAACTAGCAAGTGACAAGCACTTTAAAAATGTTTGCTAAAAAATTGATAACATATGAATCGAATATGGCGGCTCGGCGCCATTGTTCAAAGGATCGAGTCACACAATTCGGCGCGTTATGCAAATAGAGGGGAGAATCTGTTTCAGTGAGTCTGCCATCCGGTCTAAATATAGGAGACAGTTGGAAGGAGCGGGAGGGAGTGCCGGCCGACGACCCAGGCCATCCCATCCATCCAGACCTTGCGAGGCCGGAAGGACTTACTGACAACTCGACAAACAAATCTTTCGATAGAATTAGACCAATTAGGCCGAGTTGACAATCAAAGGAACCTTAATCGACACTTCTGTCGCTAAGTTCTGTCATATAATATTCGTTAATTTCTAATGACCAATAGGTACAACTGAATAAACTGAATAAATAAAGTAGATAAATAGTAAATATGTACAATTACTCAAATATATAAATAAATATTTTGGGGCAATAAAATATTTATTATCTGTTAATGTTTGTCATGTCACACAGCGCCATCTAGCCCCATACTAAGCCAATGCTTGTGTCATTATATATAATTAACATATACATTTAGCTATATCTAATATAAGACGTATCTAATGAGCATCTCATTACGTGTAGGTCAGTCAGTCAGTCAGTCGATGGTCGCCTAATCTGAGCCTTCACTGTTCCACGCTGTCGTCTCGTTGCGTACTCACTCCACTCTGCAAACAGTGACTAAACTTCAAGCAAACAACTTCTTGACTAGAGAATGTTGTTGGTCCATAGATAATGTACGATAAAAACGCCTAACTATCCGTCTATCGTCAATGCTCAGAAGGATGCTAAGATCCTTTGGGTATTTATAATTCTTATCACATTGTTGTGCCCGCGGTCCACGTTGTGGCACGGCAATGCACCAATCATCACACAGATAAGTGGTTGTTTCTCGACATGGGTATTTCACACTCTAAATTTACACAATTTTACGTTGATTAAAACTACCTTAGATTAATTTTCAATTATCGCTTTGCTTTTTGTCGCTAGAGGAGGTCCCTAGATTAGTTTGAAGACTCTCTATGTTGGTGTAGCGGCCACTCTTATAGGAGCTTACTTAATAAATAAAATTGGACCTTTCTGTCTGTTAGTCAAAGTACCGCAGTCATTAAGCTCCGTCATCAGAGTTACCTTGTAATAACATCTAGCTGACATATCACGTGAATTTCTCTACCATATATGAGTATTAAGAAGCCACAATGAGTTGTCTATCATTGGTGGAAAGCGCCTGTACTGGCCGCTCATGTCATGGGAAATGATATTTCATTTTACATATTTATTCACTCGCGCTCAATGAGAATCGCCGGAGCTGTTGGAAAGTACAATATTAACATCACGCTACCGGCTCTTAGTTCTGGGAAGCTAATATTGTAGTTTGAGCGCAACTTTGATGCTGAAATTGATATTTATTTATTTATTTATTTATAATGGTACACAAAACAGAATGTGTTCACAAATAAGCTAAGTATACTTTCAAAACTTTTATATTAAAATGGGTACTAGCTTTAACAAAATTAAACAGACTATAAAGAAGATATGTACATTTTGGCACACCCGTGCAATACAGAACGTATCGCCGAGTTGCGTGTATGGATCTAGGTATGTCAATGTAAAAACACCATGTGGAAAGCCTTGGATTCTGTCCAGGATACCGAAAATACTACAAAAAAACAGTTATTAATAACGCTGTAGTACATTTTGTTCAATTCACGTTTAATTTTTTAAAAGTGTAATTAATTGTAAGTATTTATTTCTAAAAAATCTTACTTACTTTTAATCAAAGATAAATTACAAAATTAGTGATCTCACTTTAGTATCTATAAAACCATTATGACCTGATCACGAACACAACGAATGGAGTGGAGGATATTTTATTCCTCTTTTATTTACATTTACCCTACATCAACAGCTTAGAACAAAACCTTTAAATAAATTTCTTGCTCTACATTTGCATTAACAAAGTTTACCCCAATCAGAATTAGCCAAGATCCGATACTGTTTGAATCCCACACGCCGAATGCGAGAGGTCAATAGCACCGTTCGAAGGTCTTGGCCGGAGCCACCCGGATTGCACCCATACTCCAGCGGACGCCCACACCCACCGCGGCAACTTTACTTTTTAAACTTGCCTACCCTCTACTATTTTATAGATCGGGTAAAAATATCTTTAACAAAATCACATATTAAATATAATACATTATAAAAATGTAATAATCTACTTAATCTATATTTAGCTAGAGTTTTTCTTTTAACTTGCCATTCTTATAAGTTTTAATTTCTAGATTGATTAGAAAAATATCTTTTTAACTAACCTACCTCCTTTAGTAAGTCTTATTTTCTAAATTACAATTTTCATCTCCTTAACCAGCCTATCGTTAGTACTATTTGCTTAATTGCTTTTAAATAAAATATATATACCTATATCTAGTATTTTTGACTTGCGACTACATGTAAGTCCTACTTATAACCCTTTTACTATTAACTTGCCATCCTCTATAAGTTATATTTTCTAGATTGCGTAAAAAGAAAATTCTGTTTTTAACTTGTGTATCAGTTCTTTTTCTAACAATAGTCTTTAAGTTGTGTTTACTTTTTTATTTGTGTGCAACTAACAAAATGGATCCATTGTTGTCCAATAAATGAAATTTTGAATTTGAATTTGAATTTTTATTAGATTGCATAAAAAGAAAACTTACCTTATAACTTTCCTGTAGATGTAAGTCCTATTATCTAGAGTTGTTTAGAGGAAATTCTTCTACAGGGTTATTTTGACTAAACTAACATGGTTCCTGATATCCAACGCTAACGCCTTAGTTTAGTAATTTTAGTTCGAGTATAAGTACCTACATGAACTTCAACAATTTTATTCCACTCTTTTCGGTAATTCGCGAAAAATTATCAAGCAGCTGTTCCAATCAAAAAGTTCATTGCCCCGTGACGGAATGGTGTGGCGGAACGAAACATTTTCTCGGTGATTCTGATATTACTAATGCATATCCAGACCAAAGAAAATGTAATGTCATTGGCTAAAATAAGCCAATGTGATTATTTCAAGAATAAACTGTCGTGTCGGTTATTAACGGAGATCATATCATATAGAAATGACCCTGATTACCTTCAGCATTTTTATGTAAATTTTATTATTTATTTTGGTGTACATAAAAGTATATTTGATTCGGAATATTGTTAATGCAATAAACGCATATGATTGTGCAATATCAATTCTCTTCCAAAAATATGTTGGTTTTACCAATTCGCAAATAACAAATGGGTCCAGATGCAACGATAAATGTTTCCATGGATATTTAGGTTGTGACCCGAAGTACCTGGAGGCGATTGGTACGAATTTATAAAACAAACGGACTGAGTAAAAGCCATATTATTAGAATACGTTGTTAAACATGTAAAACATATGTTTGAAATGGCATACTTACTTATATCAGAAATAATCTCCAAAATTTTGAAACTAACAAAGAAAATATATGTTACTAATTTACCATTTTACTAATTTTGATGTATTTTACGACAGAGGTAACAAATGAAATCGAAGGCAAATGCATAGCGATAGTTTCAATTACCCATTAGTCTCTATATACATTCTGGTGAAAAAGCTCTCCAGCGATAAAAGCTCAAAGCTTTATAATGAAATCAATTTCGCCGGCCGCAGTTGCCGCCATTTCCTCGTTTAAAGCCTGCCGTCTCTGAAGCAGAACCATTTTATCGAATAATGCCGAGCTGGATAATTTGATATCGCCCGTTGCGTAAATATACCTTCCTTAGACAACATAGGTAATAGAACACTAAAAGAGTGTTTATATGAGTGTGGCAAACTCTGGTGTCGATAGTTGTCAAACTTGTCAAATCTCTGAAATCATCATGTTCATGTCAGCCAGTGTTCACCCCCTGCTGAGTATAAGCCTCCTCTCCAGCGCGCCACATAGTACGGTCTCCAGCTTGTCAGATACATCTACTACCAACGTGCATAGAAATGTCATCTAACCGGGCTGGTAAATGGAGTTTCTGGTATGAAATGAATATAAAAAAATAGAAATTGCTGTCAATTGCAACTAAATTTCGTACATTAGGTACTTTTACAATAAGTATTTTTAAAAGCTTTAAGTTAATTTTTATAAAATAACATCT
This sequence comes from Macaria liturata, assembly GCA_964023185.1. NCBI lineage: Eukaryota > Metazoa > Arthropoda > Insecta > Lepidoptera > Geometridae > Macaria > Macaria liturata. The sequence continues at coordinate 14,490,615 of OZ026808.1, forward strand.
GGATGCTGTTATTTAATCAAAAATACGGAATTTGGAATGCATGGCAGTAAAGTGAATAATATATGTAATGTATTGTAACAAGCGTCATCGTTGAATTTTGAATTTGAATTGAATAATTTGAATTTAAATTTGAATTTGAAGCCGGTCGCGTGAGTTTATTTGGACATAAGATTGGTGTGGATCCTATTGTTTATGAGTTGTTTTAATTAGGTGTCTTTGAGTTAAATTGTCGCTGATAACTACGTACCTTTACTTCGTTTCATTTTAAAACGTTTCCAGCGGAAATACCCTTATTGGGAAATTTGAATTATTTTATTCAGGTCACAAAATTACAAAGCGAATCTGCGTTATTGTTTTAGGCCGGAAAATGTGATACGGAAACCAGTCGCTTTGAAAGGTTCTCTTCACTAAATGAAATATTTAACTTTTCGTTAATTTGTCGTTGACGTTAATTTGAGGATATTATTCGTATTATATTATTTCCTTAAAAATGCGATGCTTAAGAAGATGAATAATTATTTATTATTGTCCAACTTTGGAATAATAATATATACTTAATAGTAAAATAATAAACAAGAAAAAAACGCAGTCACATCAATCCTATTGTGTTGTAATATGATGTTAATGAAGATAGAAAACATTTCATTAAGCGGTAGTTACTCGAAGGAACACATAAAGTGTCATATATAAATAAATAGCCACAAAACGCAGTCACTACAATTATTATTTGAGTCACAAAAGTAGTAACTGAATCCTAAGAATTATTTCTGTTTAGGTTTAAAACTTAGGTTAACTTAGGTTTAAAACAGAAATAATTCTCAGGGCTTAGTAAAAAGGATTGTTTTATTTATAGTTCACATGGATCGCATATCGAAATCGAAATAAATTTTCATCATCATCGTCATCAGCCTACAATCGTGTACTTCTGGTCATAGGACTACCTAAGGCACACCAAAAAATATATAATATTGTTTGTATGTGTTTACAAGAATGTAATAAAGTAGAGTATTAGAAAAAAAATTAAACATATTTATTTACAATAATTATTCTTAGGGGAAACAATAAACATAAGTACTTTTTCTAACTACTACAAAATAATAAAAAGGGGACACTTAGATAAATACAATACAAAACAAAGACGTCTATTGCGTTTAAAAAACTTACATCTAGGTTCACTATGTTAAACATATAAAAATAAGTTGGTAATTTTAACTGAACAGTGTGTTGTCACCCGGACGAGATGTTTCTGTTTCCTGGGAAAATAAATTAATATTTAATTAATTGCCTACACATACATACTACGTTTCCTTATTGAGTAAAGAAGACCTTTATAGAGTGGTTAGTTGCTTAATAGTGAGAACACAAGGAGTGGAGCGAGTTTCCGAGTTGCACCGGCAGGTGGTGCAGAAGCCACCCTCGAGCGATCAATACCTCCCGCCCCGCGCCTCGCCCATCCAACCCCAACCCGCGCAATATTGTGTATTGAATCAGTAACTCAACTACAGTCACATTTTTTTGCCCTAATCCGATATTAAGATTACTTTTTAGGCGTTTGCGGAAAACCATTGCAGATGAACACTTTGGAGATAGAAGCGCGCTAGATCGTAGATTGTAACGTTGCTTAACATCAGGCAAGTTGTAGTCAAGCGTGAGCCTATCTCAAAAACACTTTGGAAAAATATGTAGAGTTGTTCCGCTATGAATGCTCGCCGATATCAAACTACAGACTTGTTTGTTTTTATGTGTTTGTGTCTTGCTTATTTTATAGATGGTATTTAAAGTCTATTTGCATATCTAATCTACCATATTATTATTGTGTTCTATTACAAATCTTTGTTCTATCAATTATTGTTTTTTGAGTTAAAGTTTTTGTTACGTTATGTAAGTTTTTTTAATAATAACTAATCATTCTATAATTAGTCTATAACAACAACAGATTTTAGTGATGCATCCCACTTAGCGTAGAGCCTACAATCTATTCTTACTACCTTATCAAACGCTTTGTCGGATTTTCCAAACATTTGTGCTCCATGAACTCAAATGGAAACAACTGCTAGAGTTAAATAATTGCAGGTAAATTTTGTAGTTCATTTGTCCGCGCAGAAAATACACTGAATAATTAATGATCTGGCAAAACACTGTGCTTTTGTACATCGGAAATGAGCTCAAATGCATGAATTTATAGCAGTGCTTCATATTTTGCTAGCCTTTTGCTGTATTTTGTCCGCTTATATTTTGTTTTTACATCTAATCCTGAACCATTAGAAAAGTTGCCTTGGGCAGATGCGTCGTTATAAAGGATGAGACATTTACTCGGATTCTATGATTTGAGATTTAGATGCCTATTTAAAAAAAAAGATAGAAATCACATCGTACTATAACATGCCGATATCTTGATATTTTCTTTTGCTGCTAAGAGTCAACTCTACACATAATTTATTACAAATAAATAATAGGAATTCGGAATCAAACCAAAAGGCCATCGAATCATATGCAAAAAGGACGTTTTACCTAAGCGATTTCTATGGAAGGATCTGAGAGTCCACCACGATATATCTGCCCAAGGGTTCTCCTCCAACAACTTGATTCTGAGGGGAAGTCACAACCCTCAGTTAAGAGGAATACGACTTAGGAGGAGGACCTACGCAATTGATACTATTGTCGTGTAGCTGTTATCAAATCAACCGTTTCACCGGGCTATTTTGACAGAACATTACGAAGTAGATCGGAACGCACTGGCGAAAATAAATAGCTGTCCGCAATTGTGCCTAATTCGCCTGTGGATGGACGAGTGGCCACTTGTCCCGTTTGCAAGGAGGACGTGGCAATCGCTCGCGTAAATGCAGAACAAACTCTTGGAAAGGAAGTTGTTGGTTAGGATACACTACAGAGGCCACACACCTTGTTGAGGAATTGATACAATAAGAATCATCGTTCTAATTTCAAATTTCACTGTGGGTCGGATAACATGGAAAATAGTCTTGGCCTATATAATATATTGTTCTGTGTCCCGGCTGTCCGTCATATTAAATGCAATCGTTAAATCATGTCAGAGGTCCTTTGAGACGGTTTGAAAACTCTCGATAGAGAGAGATAGTGAGAGAGGGTCAGAGTTTGCCACGAACGTATACGTAACGAGCTTACTTTCTACAACATACTTTTTTTTATTTTACATGTACATAATTAATGCAATTGAAATGTACAAAATCTCTAAATACACCAATCATAACATTTATCACTCAACGATACAGAGATTAAATTTCATAATACTGAAACTAGCCAACAAGCTTAAAACGAGAGAAACCTTATGTAGTAATAATTAAAATGTAAAATTAATTAACATTATTTTCCTAATCTCGCTGCTGGGTATAGATCTCTTTTTGCGTGAGCCAGCTGTGTCAATCTTGGGCAGTACTATGTCGACCCATCTCGCTGTCGGACGATCCACTCCTCGTCTGCCTGTTCTTGGCCACCACTCAAAGATACAACAAAAAGGTTTCAATTACAAAAATATACTTAGTTTGAGACAAGTATAGCGCATTATCTATATATATGTTACGGCTAATACCCGAAGTGCGGCTACACCTAGTTTTAGCCGGTTAGAACTAGGTGTAGCCACTTAGTCTTGGTTAAACCCCGAATCGAGACATGTTTTGAAATAAGTTGGCTCCTCCTCGCTTCGCTCGTCGTCGCATGTGCGTGGTAGAAAGCAACTTAACGAACCTAATCTACCTTCTGTCACAGACAAGTGACTTCGAGTCCAACACTTGCACTACAACAGGACTTGAGACCTAGTTTTACCCGAAAACAATCGGCTCGTACTAGGTTTAACCAAGACTAAGTGGCTACACCTAGTTCTAACCGGATAAAACTAGGTGTAGCCGCACTTCGGGTATTAGCCGTAACATATACATATAATAAAACTGTAACTGGTCGGTGTCTGTACGTGTACATGGAAGATAATGAAAAAAAAACATAGTTGAGGGGTCCTTTATTGATCAGTAGAACACAAAAATCATGTTTCAAAAATAAATTTCTATTTGTCGGTTTGTCTGTCGGTATGTTTGATCGTTATAGACTCAAAAACGGCTGAACCGATTTGTCTACGATTACACTAACATGTTGGTGCATTTTCAACTTAACATTTAGTGTTTGTTTCATTTCAATCGTTACGTAAATAAAAAAGTTATGTTCATTTTAAACCTTTTTATCTCAAAATAATGCGAGCGAAGCCGCGGGCATCCATCCACTAGTGACAAATAAAGTGCTGATTATATCACCCTAGGAACCCCGGACATACATAGTTCTACAATTAATATACCTACTGAGACTAACTTACAGCTGAAACTTATCAGTTATTTATAGTACCATCCAATCTGCGACAGTGTCCAAAAAGTAAGGTGTTTACCTTACAAGATGCATTTAGTAACTCATGGAAAGTGAAAACCTTACCCATCCTAAAGGAATATCGACCGGTGCTTCACTTTGGTAATCGCATACGAATGTGATATTTGGATAAGTATGTAAGCTTAGTCCAGGTATTTACGGAGCGGTAGACGCATGTAGGGTGGATCCATAGATAAAATAAGCCATATACACATATGTATCTTTCCTACGTAAAAACTGTTTAGCCAACTGTATGTTCTGCGTTGAACAATCAGCGTGAGATTTTTACGGAGAGAAATCGCTTTAGCCAAGAAAGCGCTGGCAATTTTTTCTAAAATGATTTAACATGGTTTATAAATGTATGCGTGTTGCAGTATATATCCATGTGTCATATGTATGTATTGCGAAATAGGTACTTGTGACGTGAATTAATTGGGCATATTTATATTTTTTTATTCACTCTAAACCGTCTACTTGGTGAAGTGTCGTAGAGAAGTGCTTTAAATGGAGGGTCCTCAGTCCTGGTGCTTGACGAAATGTCTAGACAGTATCGATGGCGTAGACCTAAGTCGGCAATTGCAACTCCCATAACTTTGTTTACAGTATTTGCAACTAACTGTGCCTTGCAATTTTGCCTCTCGTATACTCGTGAATAACTGTTAGTAAACAGTTAGTATTAAATATACTACACTATTCTGCCATATCAAGTGGATTGGGAGGCGACACTATAAATTGGGGTCGTGGGTTAAGAGAAAAACTACATAAAAAGCTATTTTTATGAAATATTTCAACGTATCTTTCTGCCATTGCTTGTTATATTGTTCCAAATTTGTTCAACATAAGCCTCGCTCTATTGTTTCACCATGTTTCTAATTTTTTGTTTTCCCGATTGATTTACTTTAATTTAGAATACTTTACTAAAGATTGTCTAAGTGCTCCAGCCCACTGCCAGAGGGCAGCGTGCCCAGCAAACTGTCCGCATTACCACGCTTTTACGCGCGGTTTTGGAAAATAGTGTATAGCTATTCAGTATCTTCACTTTATTACTCATTGTATTGATAACAGGTATTATCATTTTCCTCGTGAAACTTATACACCTATAACATTACAAATTAATTATAGTGCTAAAAGTTTAGGGACTTAGCTCGTGCACCAGAACTAACGAATTTTGACCGTATCGTGACGTGACGAATGGATAAACAGCGCAATTTGTCGTTTGCACAATGGCTACCATTTTCGAAGATTAAAATAAAGCAATTTCGTAGTTGGTGTTGAGCAATAACTATTATTTGGGCAACCGCCATACTTGTGCCAATAAACTTTGCTGTGACTAATTAGATTCCTCCGCCATTTGATAAGAACTCCGGTCACCAAGACAATAAAGTCGTGGTTAGGCTCTTTACCAGATCATTAGCAGTTGCTTTTTTTTCTTGTTTCCTAACGAGAGCTTACCAAAAGAAGACTTGTGTAACGGTGGCTGGATGATATTAGAAAGTAAGAAGGATACATCTGGGCAAGAACAGCGCAAGGCAGGGAGTATTGTGTAAAAGGGGAAGAGGCCTATACCCTGCAGTGGGTCTCATTAAGCTGATGATGATGAATAAGTGCCTGTTTGGTACTTAGTTTTTTTACTACCTACTAGTGTTAAAATTGGATTAATAAGAGTATGATTTATTTAGTCTTTCAAGAACATCAGCTAAGTTTGACTGACCAAAGTAATTAATGCTATAACTTATAATTTTCAATATTTGAACCCTTTTCTCTCAGCCTGGTAGAAATCACGGTTGTGCAGCTTAGTAAGATTAAACTTATGGTAAATAATTTATGCTATTTTTTTTAATTTTCGTTGCACTTGGTTTGATTTGTCATACACGTATCGATTGAAATTGTAGTACGAGTAAGCAGCGAGATATTTGCAAAACAAGCTCGTTTTACAAAACATTGTTACCCAACGTAACCTTGGTGATGTAACGTGTAACCTCCGCCAGACATGCATATAAGAGTAATAATACCACGCCGGTGCACTGAACGCTGTAGACGGCCTAAAATATGCAGTCACACGCGACATAAGCGCATTATATTTGTTTCTCCTTTTAGTACGAACAAAACACTTTCTTTCGTATACGTGCCTTTATAATTGCAAAGTAAGTTCAAATCAACAGCCAACGGGAATCTTCTAAAATGAACTGCAGTGAATTATTTCTAAATAGAATGAACTATCTAAAAATCGATCCAAATTAGCGATGTAATCGCGTAACAAACACAACAAAACATAGTTTAATTGAGAACCTTCTCTTTTTTCAGTATAAAAATATACATACGACATATGCTTTACTAAATGATAAAATACGTTGTAAAATAGTACCAGTTTTAGAGAAATCCTCTTGCGAAAGCTCCATAACGAACCGAATCAATATATGAGGCGAAACCTTATATCGCCGCCGGCAACCGAGCTTTCTGTGCCTACTTAAAGCTTATTATTAGAGTTTCGTTCTACGTCTATCCTATCCTGAATCAATAGATTTTCTAAAAGGGATTTAGTTCCTAATAACAATTGGAAATTTACAAAAAACCGACTAAATAAATAAATAAAATCGCAAAGGAAAACATAGTGATGTAACCGACAAAGCGCCTATCACGATGTAGGTATGTACCTATTTATGTTTTTGCCTAATTTCCCCGCGGAATCTCCAATGAAAGATGAAAATGTATGTAAGTGCCACAACAATGAAGTTGGTTTGATTTTGTCAAGAGCAAAATGTATTAATAAACGAACATTCAAAACAATTGAGCGCCTTCTCTTTTGGAAGTTGGTTTAAAATAATTTGCTCTTGAAAAGACAATAGAACGTAATTCTTATCGACGTCAATAGTTTCTTACGCTTAAATTAATAATGTTTATTAAACTGTTAAGTCGTGTTTCGTGTGTCGCATTGTCGTGTAATATGACAACCTTGGCTTCATATTGGAATTGCACGTTAATGCAGGTTAAGTAAAAACAAGTCGATTGTTACGATACGCCATTTCCCACCGACGCGGTGAACTTAACTTGCCGACTTAATACACCTGTAGGCAAGAGCCTTTAAATAACTGCCAGTTCGGCCCAATAAGGAATTCACTAGGTATTTCGCGATATAATTTATTCTGTTTGACAAAATCTAACATGTTAAAGTCTGAAAGTCTACTGAGCATAGGCCTTTCTTCTTATACACCACTCATCCCGATAATGATCTAAAATAGATGATGCATTTTATCGACCTTATTCGGTTTTAAGCCCATCAGTTTTGAAAACAAAAAATCTTTAAGAAAGAAAATGAAAAAGGAATTTGTAATTAAAATAATTGAAAATTATGTTTTTAATAACGCGATAGTTCTTTTTTTTTTTTGTTATGGCTTTAGCGAAGATATAACTTCGCAATTCTGCCAATGTCAAGTGGGAAGATAGGCCATCAACCTCGAGCATCAATCAACGGAGTTGACAAGTAATGAGCGAGTGGGACAACTATATCAAGAAAACCTAAGAGCGAAAGAGACAGGAATCGGATTTTGTCTTTGTCTAAATTTCACTTTTTGTTTCGTTGGTCATTACTCGGTAGCGCCCAACATGGCAGTTGCGTGAAAAATATTTTTGCTTTTATATGGTGATTACGAGTGCTAAGTGTGAAAAAACTTGATTTACATAGTGAAATATTGAAGAAAATTTCATAGAACATGGTGATTTGCTATGTAAAAGGCTGTAAAAGCCGTAGTGAACGGAAAGATGAAAATATATCCTTTCATACGTAAGTACGATACTTTTACGACAATGTGACTTGATTATGACTAATTTAGGAGCAATGAGAGCCCTGCTTTATTGAAACTCTATTTATATGGATTATAAATAGTAAAATAAGACTAAAAACATGAATTGTTTTTATGAGATTACTCGGCTAAATTTAAAGTATAGTAAACTGTTTTACTCGCAAAGCGTTTGTCAAACATAGTTGTCATTTTGCAGTATTTTGAATTTGATCGGGTTAAACGGTTTTTGGTGATACCAGTTTCGTTTTGGCAATTTACCCAAGAAATTAAGGCAAAATATTTTTTTATAAAGATGATTTGAGTCGAAATAGGCATAGCAACATATAGGCATATCACTCTGCAAAGAAGCACTACAATAATGACAAAAAAAAACATTTAGAATTTTTAATTATATACCACATATATATTTATTTTTATTTATATAGATTTCCGATGGATCCAAGCGTTCGTGAAATTTGGATTAATGCAACAGGGCGACATAACTGGGACCCTCCAAAACATGCACGCATGTGTTCTAGACATTTCGACCAAAACTGTTTGAGAAAAACTCCAAATAATAGATTTTTTTTTAAATATTCTGCTGTACCCACACTGTATATTAATGAAAATGTGACAAAGGTAATAAATATATTTTTTATTAATTAAAAATGAAGTTGAAGTGATCTATACTTACTAATAATTTAATTTTCTACTCGTAATAATCTAGGCTGCGCTGAAATATGATGTTGCTCCAATGGAGACGTGTACGTCTCCCGTTAGGATGAATGTCCCGTCCACGTCCAGACAATTGACTCCATTGATTAAAGTTGTGAGTTTTAAAATAAATATATTATGATATTATTGATGAAGATTCTATTCTATTATTATTATTATTTATTATATTATTCTATTCTATGAGTCAACACGTCCTGAGGATGCCACGTGGAGAGGCGAAACCCGTGTCGACGAGAATATCTTGCCGAAGGAGAACTACAAAACTTGAAGACACAAGGTACGGTGTTGGTAAGATCTTAAGAGCCACGGAGGCCACTTTGGTTAGGAGGAGAGGTGTGGCGGTAGTATATGGAGGAACACACCAAAAAACCATCAAGTTTGTTGTTTGAAGTCGGTTATGGAGCAGTCGCAGCGGAAAATCACTATATACATATTTTTTCCAGAGTTCCATAAATAAAGTACTCTGAATTAAAATGAAAAACAACGTAATCTGAATTTAAATAACAAAAAAAATTGTTAAGAAAAATACAAAATAAAAGTTAAAAATGAAGTACATGAATTTAGATATTCCAAAGGAAAATTTCTGTTATTTGTAATATTCATGTACAGTTTTAGTTAAGACGTTTTGTAAATTTGTAGATATGTTTAAGTAGTTTTTTTTAATATTCTTACTTTAAACCAGAAAAAATATTAACAAATTATTTAAGTAGTTGGTTATTACTTTATTCTTTGTTTTTTCAATGTAAATAGTTTTCCTTGAAATAAATATACATATAGTTATTTTGTTTACAAATCCTACTTAGTATAATTTATTCCTGCTTAAAATTTTATCGACATACTGTGTGTGCCATTTTTATATGAGTCCCTTTTTCAGGTGATAATAATGATTACGTACAACTTTTATACGTGTGTGTATGTGTGTAAGTATGAACAAAAGTAGGGGAATTTTTATGACTCTGGCAGCCCTGAGATTCTACGTCATTTGTCGTCGTCCCTTTCGGGTATACGCGCTTTTTCTGGTCCACAGGATTGATCGTCAAGGGCCATCAAACTGAGAAATGCGATAGTTCTAGTTCTTATATTTATTTTTTGTGTTATGACTTTTGCGAAGATTTGATTGCAATTCTGCCAGTGTCAAGTGGGAAAATAGGCCGTCAAACTGAGAACTTCAAAGTGAAATATCGATATGTACGGTGGTCTACATTGCACAGTTGAGTGTACTTTCCCCCTTTTATAAACCTGGCAATATTTTGAATCTTCAGCTCGTTGTCAAAACTATCAAAGTCAAAACGTTGTAGAACTAAGTAGCTGTTTTAAGTATGGTATAAGTAAGTTTGTCATCTTCTCCCTCTTGTATATACTCCATTTGTTTATATTCTTAACAAATTTATGTTAATTAATAATATTAAGTTGTAAAATATTTCCCTGTGTTATTGTTGCTTAAACGTGCTTTTAGTTTATTTTGGTTAGCTTTAGAAGCTTCTATTTAAGTTTTCATAGTCATAATAATGACCGTTTCTTTTATAACTTTAATATGTTTAACGTAATAAGCTTGCTTTTCAAAATTTTTGCTTTTGGTTTTATTTTATCGACCGAACCATTCAGCGTTTGTTTTTTAGCTTATCCGTTACGTGAAATTGGCAAAATTGCGGTAACGCTGCAGAAGCCATATAAAAAAACTTATCCGTTAAGTAAGTTTGTCTGATATAATACTCCCTCGCTACTAATTATTTTCTGTCTGCTATGTCAAGCAAACCCCGTCTTTGAGGAAGTAATCAGGTATCCTATCAGATACATAGGACACCTAAGTGATTGTGTTGCTGCGCCTAATGAAAGTACTCAGGTATTCAGGGCCACTGATAGAGTAATAACTATTGTTTGCTTAGTGTGGGGCTAGATGGCGCTGTGTGTAATGTCACGGAACATTGCTTTATTTTGGTTAGGTTTTAAAAAGCTGTTATGTGGAACAAATTTGTTAGTGTTGAAAACAATTGATATACTACTATAAGTGCGGATAAAATAATTATTAATTCCTTTTTAAATAGTGTTTGTGCGTTGATCTGTTTTTTTATGTGTTTTATATTTATTGTGTAATTTTGACTTAATAATTAATTTGATATAAAATGTAAATAATGTTTGACTAAGTTAAGTTTTTTCGTGAGTTTCCGAAAGCCATAGTTTAAATGTTGTTAGGACTTATATACTAAAGCCACATTTTAAATGTTTTGCTTTAGTTACTAATAAGCCGCTAATGTTATCAATCTTATTTTACGAGCATATACGGGTGCGATACCTAAGTTCAAGCGACTGTATGTATATTACATAGAGAGGAGATTCTGTTTGTGTTGTTATTATACTGTATATAGTAAATATATATATAAATACATGATTAAAGCACCACACATAAAAAATATAGAAATTAAAATCGACATTTTAATGTGACAGTTAATCATGTTTGTTGTAAAGTTATTATTTGATAAATGTAATTATAATTTTCAGTGGACGTGTAAATAGGCTTTACGAAAATAAGTTAATAAAGCACTTTTTAACATTGTGTAGAGGTTTTGTTGTAATTTCCCAGAGCTTTCAAATAATAAAAAGATTCGTAAACAATTTAAAGTTATTTTAGTTTTAATAGGTTTATTGTTAGGTATGTTTTTGTGTATAAGTTAGTTACCTATTTTAGTTATGTTTTGTAAGTGGTTTTGAATACATACGTATTCTTACTTTAAAAGACGTGTTTCAAAAGAATTTACAATTCCTTTAAAAAAATATACTGTTTTATTTACCTCGCTCTAGTCTTGTCTTTTATATTATAATATGATATGTATCTAGCCTTCATCATTTAACTCAGGTACTTTATAAATGAAAAAATATATATTTCAAGACATATCACACAGCGCTATCTTGCTCCATACTAAGCTTACGCTTGTAGCTTGTATTGTAAAGACCAATTACAATAAAGTTACCACAGAGTTAGTTGATTAAACAATAAAAACATGTTTATTAGACTGAACAGTGAGCTCTTGACTAAGCAACTATTCCCAATTGTCTGTATTTCATCCTAAGCAGAAAAGTTGCTAACAATCCAGCACAATGGCGTCACACACGACGCTATTCTCGAATAAAAAAAGTAACTAACCCTAGGGAGTAAAATAAGGACATCGTACAACGAAACGGATATGACCCTTTCCAAACTATTTCGGGATCACATAACTTGCATTGCGTATGCGCCACGCTTGTTTACACCAAGTGCAGTTTACGGCGAAACCATAGCTGTTTTATTGCCCAACTAGCGTCTAAAAGATGCATAAATATAACAGCTGCCTTTTAGGGTAGTCTGTTGAACTGTATTTAGACTAGTAGCAACACTTCTGCTTCGTTTGCCCTCATCTCTTTGGGATCTTTTTAATTCTAATTTTATCCGTGTGTAGAGTTATATGCACTGGTTGCACATTAAAGTGTTACGTGATGGAAAACTGTGCTTTTCGGTGCTGGTAGGAAGAATGGTATGCTGTTGAAAACGGTTGATATGAACATTGTATTATGTTTTTATTAGAAGGGTGAAAAAGTTAAGCCAATCAATTGAATGTGGTCACGTTGGTATTGTTGATCGAAGGTGGTCACCAACGTTCACATTAGTATATGCTAACTAGATAACCAACCTAATCTAAATTGACCATAGATCGTTCCAGTTACTTAGCAAAAATGATTAAAGAATAACACATCTAACAAACGCTTTAAAACGGCGAAGGGGTAGTACAAGAAATGTTTCCTCTTTGAAAAAACTGCAAAGCATAACTTAAAGTAAGTAAGTCGCTTCAAGCAATAAACGCTAGTAACAGCTGTGGTAACAGTTCCAACATTAACCGCTTTTAAGAAACGGCTTTTGTTAAACAGATTCTCGCCTTCTTTTACCTCTCTACCGGCCCAGTATTTAATCCAGGCTCTTTCATTTGTAGGTTTTCAAGCTACGCAATGTTCACTCCCAGTTGGAACTGCTATTTCAAAGGGAAACGCTCCAACACCACGGCTCAGCTCCAATTAGACTAACAAGCTGGCTTCTCAAACAAAAGCTCGATATTTTCATAAATGTTTCAACCTAGTCGTCATCATTATTGGTTCGTGAAATTATCGGCACAAATCCATAAGAAAAAAGAAACGAATTATTATTAACAGAAGTTTGAAGAAATAAAAGAAAAGAAGAAAGAACGAAAAAGACAAAATCTTCACTAAAATTGGTACATGAAGTATTAAACTTATTTGTCTAACCGGGTAGGCATTTTTTATTACGGGTTACCTGAAAACACCAGCAATTATTAATTAAATAACAATAAAGTAAATATTAAAGAGGGGCTCCCACACAATAAACGTGTTTCTTTCGTTTTTATTTGCTCAATATTAAAAACGGTAACAGGTAGACGCTTCTAATTTTCACAGAATATTATTAAATAAATAATTAAATAACAATAAAATTTAATATTAAAGGGGTGCTCCCATACAACAAACGTAATTATTAAGCAATTTTTACTCGATTTTAATAAACAGGTAGAAACTTGCATATTTGTAAGTAAATATTTAAAAATATGTTAACTATAAAAATAAATACCTAAACTAATACATAAAATAGACGATAGTACGGAACCCTTCGTGCGCGAGTCCTCGCAATTGGCCGGGTTTGACGTATATTCGTATTATAATCAGGGAGCTATGGAGTCTTTATATAAACAACTAGCGGACCCGACAGACTTCGTCCTGTCTGTTGACTCTTTAGTCAGTTAGAAAATGTTTGTATGAGAAAAAGAAAAGGTCGGTTTTTAGGGATTTTCCGGCATTTTTTCGAATTTATCTCGCCGTAAAAACAATCCTTGAACTTCAACGAATATTAAAAAAAAAGAATTGGCTAAATCGGTCCAGGCGTTGTTGAGTTATGCGCTTACCAACACATTTTGCGATTCATTTTTATATATAAGAAGATGGTACAAAGTCTTATCATATATGTAACCCATTACTTAGTATCATAGAATGATGTTTTTCACATACACTGATTTTATATTAGTGTGCAATAAAATGACTAACAAATAAATTATTCAAACTTCTTATTAACTATTCTGCCCTCTGGTAGTGGGCTGGAGCACTTAGATTATCTTTAGGCTTTTCTAATGATTTTCTAAGTGTCCCTTTTTGTAGTAGTTAGAAGTAGTATGTTTAGTTTTTCTTCCCTTGTTTTTATATTTTATTATTTTCAAACTGATATTCTATTGAAACGTTCCTCACATTTTCCCGATTGAGGTTTTCATTCAATTGGCGTAGCGTTGCAATCATACGCCGAATTATGTTAATTACTTTTAATTTGTATGCTCATATTTATCATTGTGATAAATGAACATTTTCACCATTAACCAATCGACTCTAAATGTATGGTCTAAGTAGATATCTTTAATAAAATAATAATAAATAAATAATAAATTTCTTTATTGTCCGACACATAATCCATAAAAATAACTACAGATTTCTCCGGACTATAGTAACATACATATTTTTATAATGAATGATTAAAGTAGCATATGCTAGTAGATAGTGTTAGTTTTATTACAATTAGTTCAGCAGATTTTACATGGTCTTTAGGTCTTTAGGTAGGTATTAAGTATTTGCAAAAGAAACTTAAGAAATGTTTCAAACTTTTCTAGGCGGAATTATCATTGTACGCATAAAACGATTTGTATATGTTTGTTATCATCATCATCAGCCTAACATAATCCAAATCCGTATTCAAATATACACATATCAAAGAAAAAATATATTAAGAAAAATCTATGATACAAGCGGGTTTATGCCGCATATGTTAATTTTATAAAACCGCTATGACTCATTATGAGTAAACAATAATAAATTAGTATTTCCGCGGCACGTTTTTAGCTGTGGAGGCATGAGACATTAACTGTGAGGGGAATATTATTTGCATTTGTGGTCTCGTTTCTCTCCTGATTCCTCCTCCTCCTCCTCGCGTCGTGTTCCTCATTACTGAGTGTCGTGACTCCTCTGCAGATGTTAATCACTGGAAAATATTTTTTGGACAAGTTTTATTAATTATATCCAAAATAATAATCCTATTATTGTCATCTGATAGCGAGACGGATAGTTAAAATAGTTCTAATTGCGGGTTCTCTATGAACGAGTTCTGCACAAGATGCCGCTGGCATCTGAAAAAAGAGGCCTATACCCAGCAGTGAATTGAGAAAGACTCATTATCATCTACAGGCTTCCTCATTCCACGGTTTTCACCGGTTACTTCTAGGCAAACGCGCTAGATAGTGGACATAAGGCAAGTTGTAGTCAAGCGTGAGTTTATCACATGTAAAAAAAAACAACAAGTGTGGTTAAACTACAACTTGCCAAATAGTTCGTCTTGTATTATGTTTAATGTCCAACAAAGCATTAATCTATCCATAAGCCATCTCCCCTTATAAATATCTGGCCTACGCGTTAGATGACGAAATGTTGTTTATCTACTGGATTAGTCATCAAATCTACGAGAATTTGATTATTTCGCGTAGATGATGATCGCACGCCGTAGCACGCGTGACACAGCGCTTGTATTTAGCCAAGACTATCGTGACGTCATATTCAAACAAGTTGTATTACATTATTCATTCGTACAAACACTAGACGCCGGATAACACGGTCTTATATTGATACTTTATATCGTATTTTTGTGATAATCGTAACTAAAAAAATAAACTAATATTCTGGGATTACAAACCACGCCATCTAGCGCTATACTAAAGTGTCTTATTGTTACATGCAGTGTAGTCTCAATGAATGTGCTTAGTGAGTGAACCAATATCTTGATAAATGTAGATATACAGTTTTTTTATAAATAATATTGTTATTGTAAATTAATCAAAGAAATGTGGATTTGATAACGTGAGTTTGTGCAATATTGTGAACATTTTGCCTTAACTATAATATGAGGTGGGTAGATGATTTATATTTTTAAATAAATAAATATCGTAACTGTCATCCGTTATCATTGGTAAGTCTACCGGAGTAGGGAACTGCGCCCACCTCTAGAATAAATGGAATTGGTGCGAATCACCAGCTTGCCGGTGTGGAGCTCCGAGCAGACTGTCCAGCACGTAGTATTTGACTGTCCTCTAACCAAGTATGATGGACAAATGGAGGATTTTAAAACCTTAACTGCAGATGCGATTGCGTATTTAAAAACTATAAATTTATGAAGGAGAGATTTAAAAAAAAATGCCATACAATAAATAAATTGGTAAAATATATACAGCAAACTAATACAACATTGATAAGAGCTGCTTAGTAAACATTTTTTTTTTGTTTTATTCAGCCAGTGCATCAAAACTATCAGATATAATTAATGAGAAAAAACAACACACTTCACAACTAAATCTGATTTTTGACCATTGATGAAATTTTCATAAGTAACGCGGACGCTGTTACTCCTTATGATTGATCGGATAAAAGATAGGACAATGCATATTATTCTAATTCTCTTAGATATCATCTCAATTAAAAGTGATGCATTAGTTTTTAAAGTTTATATATAAACACATACGAGTAATGTTAATACATATAAAAATCTGGAATGATTAATTAATTTCTATTAATTTAAGTTAGTGTTAATGTTCAAACTTAGATAAGTGTATATCGTTTATATTTAGGTGTTTTGTTCGAATAAATTGTAATTTCGACTTTCATCTTGCGATCAGCCAAACTGTGGAATTCCTTGCCCGATTCTCTATTCCCCTTGAACTATAGTTTGTCGGTCTTCAAGTCGAGAGTAAACCGGTTCCTTCTAGGCAAGCGCGCTAGATCGTAGATTACAACGTTGCTTAACATCAGGCAAGGTTGTAGTCAAGCGTGAGCCTATTTCATGTAAAAATACTGTCCAAAATATCACATATGCATAGAGCATCGTAAAGTACGAGCTGGTCAAGTCAAACATGTCTGGTAACCATCGCGTAGTGATTCCGGCGTCTATTAACCCAGTGCTCATCGACCCCGCACCGAGTATGTGATAGTTAGCATTCAGGGTTACTAGCAAAGAAATATATATATTAATGAAAACGGGCTTGCACTTGACCATAGTTTGCCTGATGGTGAAGCTATGGCCTAAAATGGAGCGTGCTTACCCGATAAGAACCGGTTCACTCTTGCTTTAGATCGGATTATAGTTCAGGGCGTCAGGCAGGGAGTTCCACAACTTTGCGCGATTATATCTGCTAAGCTGTAAGGTCATTACTATTTTTATCTGTCCATGGGAAAAAGGTATCGCTATCACCTGGCATAATTCGCAACTGCCTTCCAAAAACGTTACAGTATTAAATTCACCATATTTTTGGTTAGATATAAATTTAAAAAAAATACCTTTTAGATCTATTCTCTAGTCTGTTGCATTTTGATGTAAATAAACCATTTCAATATGTATCTAATGTTGTACACTACACTTATTATAGCATTTTGCAGCTTAAGATACTTTACTAAAACATTAGTGTGTTGATAATTAATTTCTTAATTAATGTAATTGGTTGTTACCATTTTAATTAAGTAAATAAATTACAATATCAGTTATATATGAAACAGTCTGAAAACTATCGAAAACGGTGTAAGCCTTTTAAAACCTTTTTTTTCTCTCTCGCTAAGGCCTAAAACAATATTGAAATGTTTCTTTCTTTCTTTCTAACCCAGTAAGATCACCACATGCTCTGCTGCCACTATCATTTATTCTGTCTCTACCCGCATGTATACATAGGAACTCGCATTAAATTGAAACAGTTCATTTATCTTCACTCCTCTACACTTTCCCCTAGCTAAGTAACTCTATAATAGTTTAGTTTCGGAGAAAGTTGTTCAGATGCAATGTGCGTACTGTACTGTAACTCAAGGCTTGCCGTATTGAGATTTGCATTGAGTAAACTAGATATTTGCATATTGAGCTATAGTAGAGACTACGAGGCTGGGCAAGGCTATATGTATGCATATGTTCTTAACACAATGCTTTTTTGCAGTACAAAGATATATGTGTATGTCTTTATCAATAAACGAGGTGATGCGACTATCCTGTTTCTAGGTCTAAGGGTAGAGTTAATCATTACTATAATTTCTAAAAAAAAATATTGCTACTTGACGGTATTGTTGTTTAAGTTTCAAAACCCTTCGTGCGCGAGTCCAACGCACTTGGTCGGTTATATTTATAAAGTAACAGTAAGCAACCAGCATGTCTATAAAAGGTTACAAAAAGTAGGTGAAAGGTGATTTTATCAAGCAGGAACCACGCTTTTGGCAGCACAATTTAGGAGACAATTTTTCTATTGTTAATCTGGATTTAGACAGTCACGAGCTTGCTTTTGTGCATTCGATATTGTATATAAGTTACGTAAACATCAAACCAACTTTCCTTCCCGTCTATGAATTATGATAACAAAAACATAATGCGAAAGGTCCATACGCTTTGAAATTCCGAGACTCCTAACAATCCTACTTGCTGCTAGTCGTCACACATTTGACACTGTATCAGACCCTCTGCAGAATCATTTTATAGAGACTTCTTCCGGAACAAATACAAAGTGCTGGTTACACGAAATGATTTTCCCTATGATTATGCATAATCTCGGAATATTACACTATTGGTTAGGAACTGAAGCTGAATCTATAATGATAATTAGTATTTTTATGTCACTCAATTGAACTACGAGTCCAACCAACAAATCTATGACTCAAATTATAAAAAAAATAGTCATAGCATCAATGTAGGGGTAGAATTAGAGCGAAATTAAACCCCCCATATCTGCTTTCCTGCATATACACGGTCTCTTAAATAGTTATGT
The DNA here is from genome assembly GCA_964023185.1 of Macaria liturata. Classification (NCBI taxonomy): domain Eukaryota; kingdom Metazoa; phylum Arthropoda; class Insecta; order Lepidoptera; family Geometridae; genus Macaria; species Macaria liturata. The sequence goes on from OZ026808.1 coordinate 14,509,372, forward strand.
TAATACTATGTGTTTAGTATGAAGTCAGAATCTTTCATCTCAGTGTGTCGTCTTTTATTTCATATATCGATGCAAAGGGCCAAACGACTCTGCGACGTGCCTCGCTGAGTATCAATAACTACCTAACGACTAAAGATACGACTTTCGACTTATCAGTCTTAAAATAGACTGCGCTTTCAATCATTAGCTCGGCTGTTTGAATTTCTCCGATAATGCACTTTCTGTATTCACCAGTTGTCGGCAATGACGTGGATTATTTGCATGGTTAGTCTCAAATGTTGCGAAAAGTTTGCGATCAAATAAATGGCCTTGGATTCAAGTCCTGGAACTAAAATCTCGAAATTATGAGGTTAACGCACGACGGTCTTTGATATCCGCAACTATAACAAAAACTGTAGGTAATATATTATTTTTGTGTAGTTAAAAGTTATAAACTTTTGCTGCAATTTAATCCCCAGCAGCATTGGTACCAACCCAATCCAAGAAATGGAATGCATCTTTTGTTCCATGTATTTCTAGAAAATACTTATCTCCAACTGGTCTACCTCGCTAAGTCCATTTTACACCTAATTGTCGAGATAAAGGATTACCTTATCTTGAACTCCGAGTTTAAAAAGAAGATTAAACAGATGGTGTTATTTTATATTAGATTGAAAGGATTTAGCGGTGTTCAGTCGTAATCTGGTAGTCGTAATGGTGGGAAAATCTTAGTTAAAACTTATAATAATCTTCGTCCAAGAGTATATATTCTTTAGAATTTTAATGATATTTATATATATGTATTTGATATAAGTTTGTCCGGATATACCACCAATATAGGTCGTCGGCACGACATCAGGTTCGAACCTGGATGAGGCTGGCGCAAAGGCAAGCCCAATGATAAATTAAGAGAGACGACTATACTTGTATTATTTATTCTGTGACTATACCTATAGTATTGGAATAAAACCTGTGACCAGACTGTGGATGATGATGACCAGAGTGATAGGTTTACCTACAAAATTATGCCATTTAATGTAACCGAAACCTTCGGTTTTACCCTCAAATATAAAAAAAAATGGTGAAAGCTCCATTCATGATGAATGTCACTCGATATTTTCATTCATTGATCCGACTAAAAGATACATTTTTTTTTCTAAACAATCGGTATGTTTTCTTGCAATCGCACAAAACATTTAGAACTGAGAAATTAAGCCGGATCAACAGCTACAGTTTGAGCGCAGATTTGCAAAACACATTGCCAAAATCAAGATAGGGTGACAGTTTTTGTAACAGGAAACGTTTTGCAATCTGATAACAGTTAGGCTAGACTGGCATAGAGTGGTTCAGATAACAAGTGCAAGTTACGCAACGAGTCGGTTCACTTTGTAATAATTGCTGTGATAAGACACCTGAGACACCTTAATGAGATATAAGCAAAAGTATCACTACAAAAGACGGACAGATTTCTGATAATCTTTGTCTTGATTTGATTGTCCGGTTTTTAATTAAAAACAATAACTAATTATGACTTTCTTTATCATCAAGCAATTGTTGCCAGCGACGAAGCTAGAAGTCTAGTTAGTCTAGTTGAAGCTAGAATTTTTTTTTTCATTACATGCGTGTTGAAATACAAATGTATCTCTTTAAATGCCTTCTATACGGGTATAAAGCAAGAATCGAATTTAAAAATGTTTCACTGAACGTAAACATGAAAACAATTAATACAAATTATGTAAATTAATTTATGACCAATCCTTGGATGGGACCGAAAAGTGGCATACTATTTAGGACACTTCCGTGGGTCGGATTACACGTGAAAATGTAGTTACCGGCTGTTTGTCTAGTACGGCAGTCGTTAAGCCATGTCAGAGGCCCTTAGGGCGGCTTGACAAACTTTCGAAACCAGAGTTGGCATCTCTCATTAGATAAGAAGAAAAATTTTTGAAATTTTCAAAAATGAGCGTTTTCCCAAAAATAAATATCATATTATCCCTCTATTACCCGTTAATTTGATCGTCGATCCCTGAGCACTCGTTTATTTAGACGTTACTTTTAAAAATCTATTGTGATTTTACAGCAATTGGTTACTTGTAGCAGTTTAGATGAATAAATAACTTAATAATACTTCACAATACTTACCGCAGCGGGACATATTGTGAGCAATCGAAGGTGTTCTCAATGTTTGCTGAATAATAAATAAAGCAGAACATTTCGCCCGACGAAATGTTTTCTTCACAGTGATTTCTGCTTCCACAATAAAGATTCGGTCAAACCTCGACGAGCTCTGCCGCAGACTGCTATAAAACTTTTTATATATACATCATAGACGCTATTAATTTTTGTCAAAGATGACAATGATTTAAAAATACTTTATACATATTTTAATTATCAGTTTAACTTTTATTCGAGTATAAGTAACTACCATAGTATCTAACTACATTTCTACTTGAATACTATGGTTATAAAATCGCAAATCTTAGCTTATATGCTTAACATCAAGCAGGCTGTAGTCAAAAATAAACCTATCCCACGTAAAAAAAAACTGTAATTAGAATAACATATACCTATAAGCTTCCTTTTTAACCGACTTCGAAAAAAGGAAGTTATCAAGTGTATTCCGAAAGTTTTTTCTTTCCTTTTTTTGGAGGTATGTTACGCGATTACACCATTATTTACGAACTGATTTAAAAAAAAAACTTTCTATACGATCAGGATAGTTTTTAAAATGGTCCCATTTTTTTTTCATTCGGTGGCCCGAACATATGTTGTGTTATTGAAATCCGTAATATTTCTTTACTCTGAATTTTAAAGTCGTAAAAATGAATATAAATTACTTACTTACTTTTTAGTGACAGGAGACTTAAAGTCGGTTTTTGATTTTTTTGTAATATTTTTCTCTAAGTGCATAGCAGTCGCATGTGTCTTCCGTGGAAGGACCTGGGCGCCCACCACGATGTATCTGCCCAAGAGCTCTTCCCTAACGAATTAATTCTGCGGGGGAGTCACGATCCTCAGTCATGAGGAAATACGACTCAAAGAGAGAGCAGTCGCAGTAAATGCCGAGGTATATCTACGTCGGCTTGCAGCTGGCACCACAAATGGCACACCACGTGCGCTAGTATTGCTTTTTGTGCCACTTTTTGTGGGCCTTCATTATTTTCTATTCATCTGTTAGTTGAAAGCTACGGCTCTGAAAACAAACGCCTCTAAACGATGCAGGTAGACGCGTTCCGAAGCAAAAAAGTGTGTATTTGTGGAAATTAACGCTACATTATTGGGTGCGCCGTGCGTACTTTACCGGTATTCCTAATTGGTGTACCATTGAGTCATTTTGTTTTTTATTTTTAAATGTAAACGCATTTAGTTTGGTCAAGCAGTAAGGTAGCGCCGTCAACATGTTAGCGTTACTTTGTTCTAAGTTTAGAATGTAATTTTTTGTTGGCCTTCCATAAAGGGTACAACTTATAGTTGTTTTAGTTAATTGGTATTATTTTCTGAAAAAAATTTTTATTACTCAAACAATGTATGTTTGTGTAAATTGTGTAAAATAGTCTATTGAAGAGAGGGCTTAGGTCGTAATATCTCAAGCTGCTCTCGAGATGAAAGGCAACAAACAAGATCATGCTAAGATCCTACGAGAGCTCTCAGCGAGGAGTGTAAGGTTTAAACGCATAAGGCAAGATCACTGTTTGCTGTATCATAATAAACATTTGGCCTAATTTAACTTTTTTAGTTGCCTTGTCTCATCAATCAATAAATAATTTTGAATTTGAATTTTGAATATATAATTCAAAAGACAGATCAGAAATAAAAATGTATGTATGTAAGTTTATTTTATTTTATTTAAGCTTTGTCGCTGAGTGACCATATCGCCTAGATAATGTATTTGTAATAGTTGAAACCAATGGATTTTTGTAAAATTAACAATTTGTTGTTTTTTTTTTTTGATAAGACTATCATCAATCATTCTCTCTTCTTATCTTCTTGGTCACCCTTATACGAACTTACTTATATATCTGCAGACTGCATGTAGCGATGTTAAAAAATCTATACCATGACAAAAACGACCATAAACAACGTAAGTATACAAATCTACCCACTCCTAATTTTATGAGCAAATTAGTATACATATTTCTAGCAATTGTTTTTCTCTGTACCTTTCATCTTGTTATTTAATACATAGGTACATACATACTGGTGAAATACTTATAATATCTGTACTCAAATAGAACTGACTCTCAAGCGAAACTGCTGAACCACAACTTTTAGGGTGGATTTACATCAAACAACATAGAGCTAGCACAAGAGACACATTCTTTCGTAACCTACAGTATTACATTCGCTTGAACACAAGAACACTTTAGTACAGACCGCTCAAGGGTGCGAGCACGTCCGAACACGCGAGAACGCACAAAATAACAGCACGCGCGCCGTTTACATCGACCGAGCGAGCATTCTATAAAATCTTTGCGAACGCACGAAAACAACGAGTCAATGCTCGTTTGATGTAGATCCACTGTTATTAGAGTGTGTCTGTGTATAAACCACTCACGAATATTTAAATAAGTGTTGTTTCTTGTCAACAGATGGCGCTGGTAGAGGAGTCGGGCGCAGTGGCCGCCTCGGAGGACCCGGAGGCGCTCCTCAACGAGTGGCTTGGGGAGCTCACTGTCCTCACCGCAGTTAGTATAGCTCTATCAAACCTAACGCATCATCATCATCCTTTTCGCGTCGTTTTCCTTATTACCGAGGGTCATGACACTCCCCCAGATTTTAATTTTCTTATGCTAGTATATCGTGGTTGACGCCCAGATCCACAGAAGACACATGCACTCGGATTTTGTGGCCCTTAAACATGTCGGTTTTCACGAGATGTTTCCCTTCACCGCTAAGCGAGTGCAAATCCACACAAAACTAGAAAACAAGTAAATGGTTAGACTTAAAATAAAATCAAACACAATGAAAACTGATGTAATCAGTCGAAAACTTGCTCTCCAAGTCGTTTGATATTAATACGTCTACATACTTACGAAAAAAGAAACAATTGACATCTGAGTGTATTATCCTAATAATACAATCCTATATTTATGAGTGCATCCAACGATGCATTATAATACGTCTGAACGCAGACTCGAGTCTCTAGTTGCCGTAAATAGAAGCAAGCCGGCTTCGACGCCAGATACGGCAGTCCTATAATGTGTTCATCAATTAATACAAGCGGTTGAAAGGGATCATCTAAAGGTAATTTTATTTTTAAAAAAAATACCGTCTAAAGTTAAAAATCGACTAATAAGTTTAACTGTAATAATTGTTCCTTTGTCTGTTGAAGAGACCGATACAAAATTACTGTAATAGACATAAAAGTTTTCTTCATAAGATACTCGCCTTTTCCCTAATAAATATCTTTAATTATGATACAAGTCCAGTTTACGTAAGTTACCAGTATCCCTGCCCCCCATTTTAATAAAAATAATAAAAGGCTTATTAGTAAGTTGGCAGAGTAATAAGTTTCAGTCATCGCCAAATTTCGGTCGAATATAGATTATTTTTTATATCGATTTTATAATAAGGTAGTGGCGACCAATATAGCCGCCACGAGATCTCGGCACCCGGCCCGCGACGCCTGCGCAGGTGCAACTCGCCAGATGCCACGACCAGCACCAAGATTTGAATCGAACCTCCTCTTAAATTTTATATCGCGTTTTTTTTTCGTACTTTTTGTGATATAAGCACATGTATGCACATGTATGCACATGTGCTCATATTGTAGGTACATCAGTTCAGGTGCTAGATGCTATGGTAAATAAAACGGCTTGATGTCAACTGAGACAAAATAATCTGGGATGGTTTGGTTCAACTACAGGTAAGGCTCTGACTATAATACAAATCAAGCGTAAGCCTATCTCATGTAAAAAAAATATGATTCTACTTCTAACTTATCTTTCGATTGCCATTTTTCATATTTTGATTCGTGAATAAAAAAAAATTGTGAATACAGAATAGAATGGATACTTAATTGTACAAAAACTGTGTTACATTAGTGTTATTTATGTGATAGCTCCAGTTTTGCCTTTCGGGCATCGACTGCATTACGTTATCTTCTGTAATGAATGAACTGGTAAAATTACCGGCTCTTAAAAATAATGTAGATTTGGGCTGTGCAAACAATATATTCAACATACTAGTTGCAACACATAATTTATAAAATTATAAAACTAATAGTGTTGGAAGACATAAAATTACATATTAGTTACAAACAGGGAGTTTGAGGCCAGATGGTGAAACGATTAGGACAGACCTTTATAATGATGCCTTTTAACCCATAGAAAAAAGGTTAGCATTAACTAACAGCTAAATTTATACAATTTAGATAAATTAATAACAATTACACTGTCAATAACATCTCTTACATATTCAGCTAAAATCTATCGTACGTATAAATGAAGATATTTAGAAAAGAGGCAGGACTGGAGTTAGCCCCATCATAAAACATGCTTTATTAATATTACATACTTATATAAATGAGAATGTAAGGTATCAAACACCATCTTCGTCATTATCAGTTGTTATCACTGCTGAGCATAGGCCTCTCTTTTGTTATAGATACCCTTCAAAAATAATTTATTTCAGTTAGACCCGGTCCAAAGTATCAAAAATTTATGTTGGTTTATGTACCTACCTATTTATGTTTTTATTTTTTATTTTGAGTATTAGAGCTAAAGCCATGCGAAAGCTCTCGACTACAAAGTTCTCCTTGCCATGCAAACTTACTTATTGTTCGAAAGTAAGAAGCTCTGTCCAGTATGCATTTCTTGGTGATTACAAATGCAGGCGTTATTTTAATTTTAACTCATCAGTTTACGAAACACGTAGCGGCGGGTGCGGTAAAGTGAAGGAAGCAGAACTGAGCTTTCTTGTAAAGCTAATATATAAAAAACTACGGAATTTTGTTGGAAATTATTATACATAATAAAAATATATAAATAACAAGCCGTTTTTGATGCCTGACTGACAAAACAAAGGAATAAACCAAACAAGTAAAAAATATGTTTTTTAAATAGTGACCTGTATTCATTAACAGAATTTAACAACATTAGTAACAAAGTTGGTCATATACTTCTGATTGATAAAAACTTATTTGAATCGAAAAAAACATCATTTTCTTTCCATCTACGACTACAAATTTATCACCACGTTCCTTCCATCTACGACAATAGTGTATATGCTAGCATTGCTTCAAGTGAATCAGTGCATTTTCATCATCATTCATTTCATATGGAGCTATAATAACATTGTAGTTATAGCCTTGCATCAATTATACCATAAAGATTGGGAAACCAAACTTAAGCAATAATATTAAATCTGTTTTTGAACGCTGTGCCAGTGGCAGGTGCAACTTACTAAGCAAATATTCGAAATAATAAAAAAATCGAACGCCATACGCCAGTATAGTGTTTATTTTCGGAACAGGTGGCTGCGGCAATCATTTTTGGTACTTATCTTGCCTACTTACTTGTTTGCAAATGAGGTGAACGTTTTTGGCCGAAACTCTTGTAAAATTATTTTTATATTTGGTTTTTTGATCTTGCAAGTCATAATTGTTGTAATTAAATAATTTCTTATATTCAAATCAGTACAAAAATGGAATTATTACAATTTTGTTTCAAATTAATTAAACATAAATCAAAAACACATACATAAGCATTTCTACATTGTACGAATTTCTTAGAAATTGTTAGAACAAAAAATATAACTCACAGAATTATTCATTGTAGATATGTATGTAAATATATATCACAGTTTAGTGCTCTTTGTTGATTTAACATCAGTTTACTAATTTTTTTTTTTTTTTTTTATAAATAAATCATTTATTGACACAAACAACATTTTAAAATATACAATAGTAGCCTATAATATAATATTAGAAAATATGTGTAAAGTACATTTTTATTTGTGCAATGAATAGATCCAGTTCTTCTGAACTAAGCAAGAATGCTTGTGTCTCAGGAACATATTAATAGTCATACTAGTATGTGTGCCTGCACCTCTAAACTAAGCATAGCTTGTGTCTTAGAGGTGCATGCTCCCCAGTGGTAATGATACAAAGTAATTCCATAAAAAAATTAGAGTGTTTACATCTGTTTCGGAACAACAGAACAATGCGATACACAATGTATTGAAAAATTAATAATAATGGTGACGTATGCCAAGACAGTGAGACTGTTCTTGCTTAAAAAGTAAAAAGGTAATAATTTTGTCTCCAAAGTGACTTGCAAATGTAAGCCCAAACCACCGCAATCAATGCCGCGGGCATCCACTATACTACAGTATACCTACTACACATTTAACTCGATGCTAAAGTTATAACTACAAGTATAAGTATGTATAGTGGCTATAAGTAGCCAGAGATCAATAAGAGCAAACATCTGTCTGGATCAGCTTCACGGCAGGTGATGGCTTCGACCACCTGTTTCCCATTTTTTGTGCATCTCTTACCGCCCGCACTAACACAATGCTCGAGGAAGCAATGATTTTGAAACTGGCGATTATGAACATTTTAATTTATAGTTAGTGGATGGTTGGTTGCTAAGCTGTATGTGGTTTTACATTTAGGAATAGAAAGGAAATAATCCAAGTTAGTTCGGTAGAAGCATGCTCGACTTGCAATGTCGCTTGTGTTTAAATGGGTGACTATACATACAATGTAAAAAATATGTATTATTTTATAAAATTAAAATAATTCCTTTTTAACTGACTTCTAAATAAGGAGGTTTTTTTTAAGGTTACCAAGTTTTTTTTTAGTAAAAATGTTTAAGAGATATGTTGTTCAAATTGTAAGCAATTTTGACACAATGTGGTATAGGCACATCAGCAAATTACTGACAGACAAATCATAACAAAAAGCTCTTACGCATGCAAATTCAATGCGAATAAGCTGACTCGTCAAATTAACTTCAAACAAAAATAAGGCCTGCTACGATACTACATAGAGATGAATATACATATGTCTTAATAGATACATATAACACCTTCTTTTTTTGAATATAGGATTAAATTTAAAAAATCATAATTATTTATTGATGTAGAAAAATGTACATATTATATTAAGTGACGGCTCTAGATACCAAACTAGGCGTTAGCCTGTATCTTGAGACCCAGTCCTTCCCAGTTGAAATACATATTGTTTGTGTACATGTTACTTCAAATTCTATATATTTGAATTATTGACAGTGTTAATTTGTATATTTGGTTGAGTAATTCAAAAGATTAAGTTAGTTTATTATTATTATTTTTTTACTTATTTTATAAATATTACTTTTTTCTCTAATGTAATAAGACCGTGTTTTGGCAGTAAACGGGTTACTGAACTTTGGGCTCATTGTGCTTTAGATCTGACTTTACGTTTTTTTATTTACATAATAAGTTTTTGTTTTGCTTACGGCGTTGAAGACGATGTCTTGTTAATAAAAGAGCGAATGTATTAGATATTGTTGTGGTTGTTACTTTGTTGGTTATTTTGAATATACAATTATATTGTTAATTTAATTATAATATAAATTTAATTATATGTATTTACTAGTCCAATAATGCATAAAATATGATACATATAATATATTGAACTAAACATCACATTCAAATACATTCGATCTGATATTTCATATATCGTTTCATATATGTATAATATAAATTAATAATCTCGTGGTAGGCCCAGTCCCACCCATTCCTGTGTAAGGAACAATAAAATAAAGTGTAGGTGCGGCTGCGGTGGAAAAGTGGGACAGAGAATAAAAATGTAGGTCATAATCGCCTTTTTCGTGAGAGAGTAGAATGACCGAATACACCCACTGCCTCCAAAGAGCATCCGAATGTAGACGATGTTCGGCAATATTGGAGACACATGCGTTTGAATGGTCTACTTTGGTATTACTATGTGGAAACTTAATTTTGTTCTGACTGCTTACAGAAAAAAAATACAAAAATACGTAGGTATAAGTTGTCTGTACATATGTCTTATTTTAATATATTAAGTATTTACTTCCAAAACGGATGAACAGTAAAACTCTGAAAAAGATTTTTTTAACCAATTTTCATAAAGCTTGCTTTAACCCTTTGAGCATATTTCCCGTCTTTACTTCTTAAAAATATGATACCTAAGTATATCTTTTCTTCTTATCCAAGATAAAGTTTAAAGTTAAGATTTTTGAAATAAGATTTTTGTATGAAAAATTTAAACTTCTTATTTCAGAATTTAGATCACAAAAATCCATATGAATATAAAAACAATGAAGAAACGAAGAGATATTTTTTTAATCTCTATTGCGAAGAAGTTATTACACCATTTCAAGCAGTGATGATACTTATATTGACACTTTCTTTCGTAAAATCATGCGTAACGCACTCTCTGGTGCGTCTATTCTCGTGTCATGAATTGGATTAGAATAGTAAGCAAGCTCTACAAATTCTACAAAAGCACAATATTGGAAGCGCGTGGCAGGCGCGGCGTGGGTGCGGGCAGCGGCGGGCACAGGGGTTCCTGCACGAATAGATCACATAACACAGGAAAACCTACCGATAATCTGCCGCCGAGCATGTGTCCTAGGCGACCAATCAGCTAGATATACTATCACGCGTCCATGGCGATGGACCAATTAGCTTGCAGACGCAAGATTGATGTATCGCGCTACATTTGTTTTTGAATGTTAATTAAGTATTTGGGACTAAGGATACTCTTGTTAATCGAGACGAAAAGTGGCAATGTATTCATTCCAATTCTACTCGATCGAGCCGATTGAGCACAAAGAAGATTTAAACATCACTTACAAACACTCCCTTAAGAGTATTTTGATAAGAATGTAGGGTGTTATGTGTGCATTATTTTCGACATAAACAATAAGCATCTTATTGTTAATAATTCTACAACTTAAGGGGAGGTCTATTGAGCGTGTCGCAGTGTCCCGGCCCTCGTGGCGAGGGGCACGCACACCACGACACCGAGGGCGCACAGTGCACACACACACACACACTGCACAATGGCGGCCACGCGCGGGGGGCTGCCTCATGCCTCATTTTGTAATACAACTCACTTCACTCTGCTCTACCCGTATCCGCAGGCCGCCAGCATGATGCTATGCTAGTAGCGAGCCGCGCGCAGCTCGAGTGACGCGTATCCGTCGCCACCATCCAACCTTTGTTCAAAAACATAAACCAAAACAAAGTTAAAAGTTTAGTGAAGGCACGAGGTCACCGCTCCGGCGTAGTGCAGTAGTTCGGACATTCAATAACCGCATCACTCTCCGGTGGAAATAACAAACTCGTTTCCGTGCATAGTCGCGCTTATGTGAACTTATCCGCAACTAGGAAATTTCAATTTCCAGTTTTGGGATATCTGGCGTGGACGGATCTGTTCCATCTGCAGTGCTCGAGTGATGAAACTGTAGGGAGCAAGTAGAATGCGCAACGTGTGGCGCCGGCCTTTTGGCATACTTTGCTAATAGCGTGAAGTGCTGGCCCGTGACTCACTGCGCGGTGCAATGTAAACGAAATGATGGATGTGCAAGTAAACGAGGCGAGTAAGTGGCAGCGAGGCTTTCTGTCGACGCTCAACAGAAGCTTTCGTCTGGCTGCAGGGAAATCTAGAAGTGTAAACAATTCTCCGACGGAACACAAGAGCATGGAGCAGAGCTTAGACCCGTCGCCCACTTCGGTATGTGCTTGCTAGTAACTATCTAGTAACACGTGATAACTACACTCACCTTCTGTCTAATACTAGTAATATCGTTCTGTTTGCATGTTTCAAATTCCTACCGGATTTTAACTACCCTTGATATTTTTTTAAATACTTTTAAAAGCGATTGTCGTGTAGAAAATAAAGGGAATTACAATTTTAAAACTAGAGTTATATAGCTTATAGGTACACTATACAGCGTTTCGATACTCACCTTCACTCAATAACATAACAGTGTTATTAATTCAAAATAATAAACATTTTTTGAGCAGACGATTCGAAATTAGTCTCATATCTCTGTCATTGTATAATAGTATTGTATAATAGTAAACATAAAACATATTACATTACATACATTGCATCCAGTGAAAATATAACATCTTGTTTACAAAACAAAAATGTTATTAGTATCATAATTCGAGCAATACTCTCCATCTAATATGTACAATATTGTTCCTTTATTTACAATTTTGTGAACGAATTCACATTAGGGGTTTCATAACTTCTTTGTCTATTCATCTTGTAAATATACCTACGTATTTTAGATCACCCACCTCCTGTACTAGAAAGTTCTGCATCCTGGCTATCCCATTGCATTTGAAATCTGACGGTCTTTAGCTACAACCGTAAGATACATTTACCTATTTCTGAACAAAAAAACAAATGTATAAAAACGAAGTTTTCATTTAAAAAAATCTGTTCATAGGTATGTAATTTTATATACATAATAATAATATAATATCGTAAGTGTTTATTGAATATTTGATGTTGATGAAATCCATAATAGATAGGTACCATATACATATCTTTCTTTTTATTTAAATAACGTAAAGTTCAAAATTAGGGAACAGTCCAAGTCTTGTCAAAATGGGTTCACTAAATTATGATCGGTATCCACTTGCGCTATTCTTTAATTACCACGTAGTCGTCTAATGCTTCACTAAATTATTTTTCCTTAGGTAAATAAAACACAGACGTTATTTTTATGTGTGTTTTGATAATATTGTGAGTTTTAGTTTATAAGTTAGTTTTTAATTAGTTACTCGTAAGTTCTTTGTGTTTGTAAGTTGTTTTGAATAAATATTTGGACAAATTGTATGACACAAAGGTAGGCCTGTATCATATCAATACACTAGTTCTTACCAATTGTAACGTTTGATGACCAGGGCTCATTGTTTGAGAGACAATGCATTCACTACTACGTTTTGGGATGTATTCCCATCGTGTGCATAAGTAATTAAAGTCGCGCGTTTAAAGAGGGCAATTCATATTCATTACAGCGCGTAGCCTCACATACTTACATCCACATATTATTATGTGTGCGTATTAGGATTAGTGTCCTGAGGCCAGCTTTTGGGTAGCTGGTGGCTTCTATGGTTTAAGGCAGGGCTTATTTAAATTTTAAATTGGTTTTTAGCTTGAACTTTATAGTTTTTGTCTTGAGACGTATTTTTCAGCGCTGAGGGTCGTGACACCCCCGCAGAATTTAATTATTAGATAAGTTCTTGCAGGTAGATAGATACATGCATAATATATGGCCAGACCAGATACGGATGGCACTTATTTTCAGATTTGTAGTCCTCGAATATGTAGGTTTCTCTTCACAATGTTCCTTCACGATGTTTTCCTTTACCGTTAACCGAGAGCAAAACGTCTCACAAATCTCAACTAAACAAAACCCCACATTTTGTATACTAAGCTGAGCCAAAGTAAAAATGCACAGATACGGCTCTTTGTTATAGATTTGCCATAAATTTCTATAATGTTTACACAGCAACACAGAACATAAATAGACATGTAATAATCTTTTTCATTTTAGGTATCTCTTCTTTTCTTCAACATTTGTAATGTAATTATGTATAAAGTGCTTAACAAATGATCATGTTATATACACATCACATATTTAGTAGTATAGCTCAGCTTAAAATTATTTCGATCAAAAACTATCAAATGCACTCCAAGCTGTAATTTGTTCTACGTGTAAATAAATAAATTAATGTTGTAATTATTTTTGTTCCAGGGTCTGAACACATCCAATGAAGGCGCCTCTGCAATAAGGCCGCTGGAGATAGTTGCCCCTCGCATAGACACCTACAGGTTCTCAATGGCCAACCTCGAAGAAACCCAAGATGCAGACTTGGACGCCATCCTGGGGGAACTCTGCGCCCTGGACTCCGAATATGACGAGGAGATATCCAGGGTTTCTACAAGTAAGAACATTTTTAAAGCTTACTTTGGCTTTTAAATGCCAACCGCCAAAGATTTTCACATATTCGGAAAATTTCCATGGATTCCAAAATACCAACATATACAATAGGTAACTATCGGAACTTCTATATACGTAGTTGGTGGATGACTAATTAAAGCATCTCAGTTTGGGCCTCTTCTATTGTTTTCTTTGAATAAAAGCTTACAGACTTAGATAAACGAACAAAAAAAAACCATTGCGACTTCTTAAGAGTCCCAGTAATCGTTACAAGCTTATGATTAAAATGGTAATTAGCATTTATACCACAGTTTAGCTCTGGATTCTTAGGAAACAGACACTAGTAGACCTACATTTTCTTCTTTATCAAATATCGCTTCACGATCTCACCTGTCTAATTCGAGATGTAAAGTTATATCACCCAAAACAAAAAGGGACAAATTTGCACAGATATAATCTTTCGCCAATAATACGAAGTTTTTATGATTTAATAGTATAAAGGTTATTCCTCTGTTGATTTTTTATACTCTGATTCTAAAAGATGCTTGAATTCAAAGTAAATCCAGTCGTGAACCGTAACATGAGTCATTACTGTCACTTCCTTGCCGCTTGAAGAGCACCACCACCTAGGCCTGAACCATCAGTTTAGCACGATTTAGGTTAGATCCAAATACACTGCAACTGTCAACTTTATCACCCAGCAATACGGTTTACTTTCGCAACTGTTGCAGGCCAAGAAGAGAGCATAGACACTGGTCCTCATTCATATCAATGATATCCACACGACTGAGTGTCGTTTGGCAAAATTTCTCGTTAAAAGATAAGCTAAACATGAACCTCATGGTGCAATCACGCCCCGGGTCGTGTTGGCGATTGTTATCACGACCTGTGATATATTAACCTACTGTATAAAAGTTTACATAAGCACTTACACGTACAAAGTTCTGAGCTACAAAAAGGGAACGCTATATAATTTCTATGAAATATTACAGGCGTCTATTGTTCTTCAACAACATTGTATAGTTTCAAATTGAACACTTGTAATAGGAAGCTTATTATATTATTACATAGCAGAATGGTTCCCTTGTTGCCTTGTTTTTTTTAATACCTAAACGACTTGTTACTGAAAAGTTGAGTTGCACTTGATACGACTGTTTTTATTGCAAAGTAAATAAGTGTATTATTACATGTTGTACTATGTTAAGCCATGCTAGAAGCCTTAACGGCGGTTTACAACATCGACACATTCTTAGATTCTCGTTAATTAGTAGAATATTAGAAAGTTAGTCAAGTCAGAAGCTGTGTTTCCTGCGAACTACAATCCAGGGGTTTTCAAATCTAGAGTTAATAGGTATCTTCTAGGTAAACGTGTTACACCCTAGGCTGCAGCAATGCTTAACATCAGGCAGGCTGTAGTCAAACGTAAACCTATCCCACGTAAAAAAAAAGTAAATATAAATATTTATTATTTTACAGAAAGAGAAAGTTCCGATAGTCAGCGGCAGGAGAAGGATTCCAGCGATGCAGCCTCGAGCATCACGCGCACAGACTCTCCTGATAATGACTCCGCCTTCAGTGACACTGTGAGTCTTAATCCATCTATCTATACATACATATAATAAAGCTGAAGAGGGTCAAAAGTCTGAACAACTGTTTCGAATTGATAGCAGAACACTAGTAGTAATTTTACATAGCGCTATGTAGCTCCATATTATATTCAGCATGCAATGGTGTTTTGATAAATTGTTACAGACCTTACAAATAGTCCGCTGTCGTTTATTTTTTATAATATAGGTTATTCGGATTTACAGACGCAAAGCTCAATTTTATAACACTATTTGTCTTTGTCAAAATCATGAAGAGAATATAAAGTTTACTAATTGACATCCAAACATCACTACCCAATAATGGTGATACAATCTAATCGTTTATTTCCCCTTCCAGGTATCAATGCTGTCCAGCGAATCCTCTGCGTCGAGCAGCGCCAGCTCCAAGTGCAAAGCTCTCAAACTGAACCTGCATCAGTCCCAAAAGGTAAAAACACTTACCCACAAAGCCGGCAAGTTGTTACTTTCGCAAACACCATCGCCTATTTTCCAGGCTTTAACACAATGCTTTTTCCGCAGGACGCGAGTTTCCAACAAAAGGCAGACAAAATAAAGCTGGCGCTGGAGCGAATGCGAGAAGCGAATATAAAAAAGTTGTTTATAAAAGCGTTCTCGACTGACGGCTCCTCTAAAAGCCTGCTGGTTGATGAAAAGATGACATGCGGTTACGTAACCAGGCTGCTAGCGGACAAAAACCACGTCGGCATGGAACCCAAATGGGCAGTAGTTGAGCATCTGCCCGATCTACACATGGGTAATTTCAACTCAAATCTAATTCATTTAGTGTAACACTTTTTATTTTATCAATTTACGACAACTTGTATAAATGGTACAAGTTATGTCGTGCAACGTGGTTAAAGATAGAATTGAATATCAGGAGGGGCTCCATCGATAAGAGCAAAGCTTAAAAGAAGATGACTTATAGCGAAACTATGATTTTAAAACGGGAAATTAAACATCCTTTTCTTATGTATCGTTAATACCTTAATATATTTTTTCAGAACGAGTATACGAGGACCATGAAATGCTAGTCGATAACTTGATGCTATGGACGCGAGAGTCCAAAAACAAAATATTATTCGCGGAAAGGCCTGATAAAATCTCACTTTTCCAAACTCCAGAAAAGTTTCTATTGACCGAGGACGATAGAGGTAATATTTGTAATTAGTATTGTATTATCATAGTAGTATAGTCAGTTGATTATGAAGTCGATGGTGCGAGCGAGGTGTACGATTGTGCGTGTGTGAGTGACTGCCTTCATTGCTTGCCTACACTGTTTGTTGTCATACCACTTGAATTTGTACACAAATTGAGGGTAGTTACTTAGATATTGAAATAAAATAAAAGCCGTGTTTGTGTAACCTAGCTAAGACGTAACTATAATTAAACTAGATATATACTGGGAGATGACTCTGGCCTCGTAACACAGCCTAACGGCTACCACGAGGTCAGAGGATTCCAAACATATTGTGACATGCCTAATTTATTTGGCAAATAAATGATTTTGTATTTTTTTTTGTATTATGCTAAAAGCTCAAATTTGTATGAAATGTTATCTTCTCATCATATACTATATACAAGAGTGAAATTAATTTTCTATTTACGGCGCTTCTCTAGTATGGGTATAGTATAGATTATTTTATTTATATCCCCATGTATAGTATTTAGATACGAGACAAGAGAAGCCGTGGGCTTCCAATTATCTCTAATACAAACTTTATACTTTTTTAAAACATAAAAACAACATGATGTTTTGGTTTCTCAGGATTTTCGAGTGAGCACGATGAGCATTCAAGACAAGTGATCATAGAAGAGTTCTTCGGTCAGAACAGCTCCGCGACCTCCACTCCGTCTGTATCTGGACACCCCGTGCCACCGATGGAAGGTCCTCTGTACCTCAAACACGATGCCAAAAAAGGATGGAAGAAAATCTACTGTGTCTTAAGACCTTCCGGTCAGTATAGTGTTAGGTGTTTAACTCGTCGTGTGGCCACACTCTTTAGATTTATGCTCAGCGAATGGCCTGTTCTATGTATGCTCTTTGCGAATGCAGCCTATTTGATTGTGTTTTAAAAATGAGTTTGTTTGTCTCGTATATAGGTCTCTACTACTCACCAAAGGATAAGGTGAAAACCCTTAAGGACTTGGTGTGCCTCGCCACGTTCGACAACAATGAAGTGTACATAGGACTCAATTGGAAGAAGAAGTACAAGTCGCCGACGGATTTCTGCTTCGCTATCAAACATCCGAGACTGCAGCAACCAAAGAGTGTTAAGTTTATAAAATTCCTTTGCGCGGACGACCAGAGGACGCTGGAGAGATGGGTAACCGCTATGCGAATAGCAAAGGTTAGTATTTCTTTTTGTCACTTTTAATTATATATAGGTACTTTTTATACTAGGAATGGGTTTGCACTTGACCGTAATACGCCTGATGGTAAGCAATCATCACGGTCTGGTATGGAACGTGCTTACCCAGTAAGAACCGAATCACTTTAGCTTTGAAGATAATAAGTTAAAAAAATACATTAATTGAATTCTAACACTCATGTGAAACGTCACGTGATGTAAGTTGAGACTAAACTAACCGCTAGGAAAATTACCAGAAAATCAAAGAAGCTCTGGTGACTCCATTTATTTGTTAGGTTTTATATTCACATAAAATGCTAGTGTACATTATGTGTAGGTACACTGTACAGCCATGTCAGAAGATCTGAACACATACATTTGGCACTCACATAAAAGTAAATTAGGTTAATATTTTGCTTATAATGAACTTATTAACTTCCAGCATGGGAGGCAGCTGTTAGACAACTATCGTTCCCTCGTCGAAGAGTTGACGCAAGAGGATATCGACCATTTGGCGCACGCACGATCTTGCTCGGTGAGATTATATACTAGCTTTGATAGTAGTCCTTTTCTGTTTGAGAGATAGCGTTATTAATTTAAAATATGAATTATGGTCAACCCGGGGTTAACTGTAGCCTATATGTTAATCCGTTAAGTCGTTTGACCGTGAACAAGTGACAAACATTTACACTCACAGAATCACGCACAAACTTACGCCTTTATAATATTAAGTCGGATTTGTTTACAAAAAAAAGATAGCCTTATATTTCCCTGAATTCAAAAAAATATTATATTTGCACATAGTTTATTTACATTTTACATATCGTTATACATCGAGTTGAGTCCGTCGTTGCAGTCCTGGCCTATTCTGGTCCACATGACTCTAGCCACCTCCACAACGTCGTCCCTCTTTACAGTAATACAAAGAAATTTGACAAAAAAACTTTTCTTTACCTTAATTTATCCTACCTTTTTCAGATAACCTCAATCCCCACGAAGTCGAACGGGCTAGCGCCTGCCGGGAGCAGCAGTCCTGCGCAGTCGGCGTCTTGCAGCGCCAGCGTCGCCAACTCTGATATCAGCAGCGGAAGGTAACTTATATATGTTTCATTCCTAAATTAATAAAATTTAGGAAATGCCTGTTATTTCACATATTGAGAAACTTCGGAGAGACTCGTTTGAGAGCCAGTTTTAATCCGACACAATTTAATTTTCAGCGATCAGATGCCGTTGTAAAGCGTAAAAAATATTGGCTTTAAAAAATACGCGTCTTTTGTTAAAACATTACACAATGCCGTCGTTATGAGACTGACCAACTAGCCTCGAGAGTATTTAAACCGCCTCAAGGGCCTCTGACATGGCTTAGCGACTGCCTTACTATGACTGACAGAGGTGGGCAGGCCGACCCACGAAAGCTTCTAAAATATAATGTCCGTTAAAATCATTGAATAAGAAACCTCTCTGACAAGTCTTTCTGTGAAAACTCTCGCCACTAAAGCTAGCCGTTGTAATAGAATTTTAATTTTTTTAGCTATCGAAGAGCTTCCGCATGAAGTAAACAAATTGTATATTTTTCTTATTGGCGAATTTAAATTTGGTTTAAATTGGTGATAAAATTGGCTGCTGCGTTATTTAACAACCGATAATCACACATCGTTTTAACAAAATTTTAATAAACATAAAGCTTAAGTATATTCTTGTTACTTCATTTGCCATTTAGCCAACGAGCATTGTGCGCTAATATTGCCTTGCGAATGTAGTTAAATGCTATTAGGGGTTCATTTTTGTTTCTATTTATAGATGCTATGTGCTGCAATGCAATTGTTTGTTTTTTTATTATTTTGTTGATATCTCTCTCTTGAGTCGTATTCCTCATGACTGAGGGTCGTGACTCCCCCGCAGAATTAATCCGCTAGGGGAGTTTTCTTGGGCAGATACATCGTGGTGGGCGCCCAGGTCCTTCCACGGAAGACACATGTCCTCGGATATTGTGTTCCTCAAACATGTCGGTTTCCTCACGATGTTTTCCTTCACCGTTAAGCGAGTGCAAATCCACACATAACTTGAAAATACAAGTCATTGGTGTAGGGCCGGATTCGAACCCGGGTGCGTCTGAATGAAAAGCACACACTGGAACCGCTACGCCACACTCGCTATAGAATTTTGTTGATATATTGACATGTTTTTGCTTATTTTGTACATAACGTAGGTACACTATTTAACCAACATCAGCCATGATTCAAACTTAGCAAAGCTGCCAATAAGAGAAGTCCAAAATGATATCATCTGGCCAAGATGAGCATTTTGGTGTTCTTTAAATAATACTTATGCTATGCTATATTACTTTTGTATTCCCATATTTTACGTACATTCGTCTATAATATTAATTGGTTTTATCAAAATGATGCTTTATTTTATTATTTTAAATTATTATTTTATCATCCCTTAGGGCGGCTTGATAAACTCTCGACACCAGAGTTGGCCACTCTCATTCGATAAGAAGAAGATCAAAATTATAGAACATTATTTATTTTTTTAGTTTCGGTGAACATAGGAATATAATAAAATAAATAAATATTGCAGGATAATCACACAGCGCCATCTAGTTCCATACTAATAAAATATATTCTGTTTGTCCACTGGCAGGCACTCGCGGGCCTCCTCGTCCAGTTCGAGCGGATGTCTGTCCGACGGAGGAACCGCTTCTGAAAGCGCCTTCGACTGCGAGTTCCCTATGGGTAACACTGCTTTTACGATACTATTCTTTACCTAAGTCATTCATATCTTTTATATTGAATTACTAATTCATATCTTTCACTTAGATTATCTTTAGGCTTTTCTAAAGATTTTCTAAGTGCCCCTTTTTATGTTGTAGTTAGAAGTAGTATGTTTAGTTTTCTTCAGTTGTTTTTATGTTTTATTATTGTAAATAAAGTCTGGTAGCTTTATATTGAATTACTAATTCATATCTTTTATATTAAATTACGTAAGGGCTGTGTGGACAGTGTAAGTTTCACACGGATTCGAGAACTGTTTTTATTTTATCGCTAGACCATGATACTTATTTGCTAAAAATCTTTCTTTTCGATTGGTTGGTCATCCAACCAAAGTGGTTGGTAATGTAGCTTATAAATATATCTAAATGATACTGCGATTCAAACAGATTATTGGCCACTCGTACAAAAAGAGGCCACTCTTCACTCTTTAGTTGGAGTGGTTGCAGATCCTATTCCACCAAATCTTTCCAGCCGTACTTGGATCATCCGACTGGCTGCCATGTTTATTTCCGAATAGGCTTACGCTTGACAGCCCGCTAGTCTAGTACAAGTGTGGTTACTTGTTTCAATAATTCTCAAACCTTTGCTATCCCGTTCCAGGCACAATAAAACGCAAGCCATCAATGAAGCCTAACATTCCTTTGACCTGGATGACTCGTCAGCTAAAAGAGATGGTGGAAAAGGGCGGAGACGCCGGTGACGAGGAGGAGGGCGGAGACTCCGGCACGCTGACGCGCCGGCCCCGCGCTACACGTACTGATGATTCCACGCTCAAGCGACACCATGCAAGCATTGGTGAGTTAGTCGAAGATAGATCTAATGTAATCATAAGATGAGTGAAACGTATACATGTATAAGTGGAACAAGTATGCCAACAACATTAAATATTTTTTCAAGTAGCTTGGCCCAAATCAAGAGGGCTGCGCTGGACCTATCACCCCCATATGGAATTATAATTATTGCATCAAATAGCTAAATCGTAGGAGGTTGATTCTAGACTTGTATTCCTCATAAGTGATGTCCGTTGTTCCCTTGATAGAATTAAATAATTAGATAATATGTTGTCTAACAAACAGTGTCAGTTGCTAGTTATTAAAAATGTTAACAAGCTTGTCTTCGAGACATATTTTTGAGCTCGAATATGAGTCATACTGGTAATGGTTGTCAAGATATCGTGCAACATATCAATCCATTAATTTAAAATCCTTTTTTTCCTTTCATAAAAAGCTTGATATTATCCTTTCATAACAAACGTAACTTTTTTCTTAGCCGGTCTGGTCTTCAAACGAGAAAGAAGACAATACAACTAAATAAATATCAAACACTTGTCTACAGATTCATCGGAAAGCTCTGTGGCAGGCAGCACGAGTTCCAACCTGCTGGCTAGCAGTCCCTCGCGGCTGGAGCCGGCGTCGCCCACGTACGGTCACTTCGACGTGTCGCGCGAGCCTTCCACCCGCTACAGCAGCAGCGACAGTGGCTCCGCGCTCTACGGCTACACCACCGTGTATGACACCATCCAGCGCGCGCCGGCCGCAGCGCTCGCGTCCCTCGCCGCCGCCGCCAAGGATACGGATGACCTCCCGCCCCCACCTCCCGCAGAAGACGTCCCGGACGGCATGTTCAGTTCCACGCTGAGCCTCGACTCGCTGCCGCCGCCGCCGCCGCCCCTCGACCCCGCCGAGGACCTGTCCGGCTCGCAGCTGAGCTTGCCGCCGCCGCCGCCGGAGCACGCCATGGAAGCCAACTCGGGCCGAGTGTCCGATATCGTGAGCCAGCTGACCGCGCAGCAGATGGAGCAGGCGGCGCGCGCGGGGCAGGCGCGGGCGGCGCGGGCGGACGCCGCGCGCACCTTCCCGCGACAACCTTCGCTCGACAGCGTCGCCTCGGAGGCATCGCGCACCTCCTCCCTGCACTCCGATAAAAGCCTGAAAGGACAAAACGTCGCGTACGGCGCCTGCCTCGTCGAACTGCAAAATAAGAAGCTCGGCAGCAGCAGTCCGTCCATACAGAAAAAGCTCTGCTCCGAGCCGGCGAAAGAAAAGACCGGTTCGATGAAAAAAGTCAACTTTGCCGACGATCTACCCACCTGCTCCGACAAAAAGAACAAAAAGATCTCATTTAATCTCAAGGAACCGCCTCCGCTGTCTCCGCGCAAGCCGCCGCCGCCCAAACGAAACGAGAGTACGAGGCTAACCTCGCCCAAGAAACTCGCCGACTCCAACAGCAACCCACCAAAAGAGTTCCTGAAAGACCTGCAGAGGGTGATGC
>OZ026808.1:14532487-14581933 GCA_964023185.1 Macaria liturata
GGGACTACAGACATTTTAAAATGAATGACCAATTTCGACGTTAAATTTTTAAATTTATCTGTACGGCGGTGCTATTTTGAAAGTGTATACATAGGAATGGTGTTCTGTTTTGCAATTCTACTTATGAAATCGATCTTCATGAACATTTGTAAGTAATATTGATTAAGACTACCAAAACTGAAGAGTTGATCGCAAGTGGATTTGCAAATGAGTGTTGGATTTTTGACAATTTTATTATTACGTTCTTGTTACCCGAATTCCATTTTATAGGTACTTATTATTAAATGTGTGGCACTTGTGGTTATAATCGAACAGATAAATCACGTGAACTAGGTCCTTCGTTATTAAACATATATGCGTAGGAACAATACACACGCCAGACCAGGTTCTGATGGCTTTTACATCGTAGCAATCAATCGCTTTTTAAAGCAACTTACTATCAAGCAAACAGCTACAGTAACTTTGAAAGGGTGTTCGATAAGAGTAGGTATGTTCAATAAGTTAGGCTCTGTAACTTACAAGTGGTAAAGACATACTTAATGCCCAATCGCTTGGGCGAATATTCATACAAACTATTAGAACGGTAATACGTCTAAAATGAATCTATTGACAACATTCATTTCATATGTCAGGTTTGTATGACAATTTGCCTTTGGATTGTTAAAACGTAATGTAGCTACAAATACCATAGTTCATCTCTAGATTAGTCGGAGGTACTTTCCACATGATTGTGCTACAGAGCCTAATTTGAACATAATGGGAAGACGCATGATATACACTAGGAATATTCGCCTGGTCCAAAATATTAACACACTATAAGTGTTTGCACACATAATATCTGTAACGTAGAATAATTTGTAGATTTATGAAAGCGATGTGTGACTTAATATGAACAATGTAACTAGTAGGTATGTATTGTAAGTAATAAGTACCTAACAGAATAGATTTTTTGCAGAAATTGCAACGCATTATTGCGGATCACATTAAACAAAGTTTCCTCGTTAGTGCCATATCAATAGTTGTCATTGTATTTGAAATGAATTAAATATACATGAATTATTTCAATACCGTCTGCTGCAGCTTTCTTACATGACGCGACGCCATTTAGCAAATTGGTGATTAATAAAAGATATGGAAATAGTAATAAATATCTTTATTCCATGGTTATTAAAAAAAACTGTTTCATACTTTTCCCACCAACAGAGATGGTAACTTACTTTTCATAAAAAAACATTGATGCTTTAAGAACAAAAATTAAACAAAAATATGACTGATCTCAGAATATTCAATATTTTGTTTAGGCTGTGAATTCTTTGGGCGAACTTTATTGCAACAACTTTTATACTTACGAGGCTATTTTATGCATAGTTTTAGATTTACCTGATTACCTGTGGCTTTTGGGCTCCTAAAATTGAAAGTAAAACATAAAATTTTGTACTTCACTACCAATTTACAAAATAATTGGTCAAAAGCTCGCTTCTCTCAAGAAATTTACAATTTTAGTTCATTTTCTCATATTTTGCGGAGTTTGTAAATGATTGTAGGTATAAAGTACTATATCTGTAAGATCGTTTTGAAAGAATTTGTTTTACTGCGAGCGACCACCAAGAAATAAAAGAGAATGTGCTAAATTTTGAATTTCTCGCATAACCTAATAGCATGTGACCGGCCATATGCTCGATCTACCTGATTAGTTTAATGTTATGACTAATATATGTGTTATGTATTTGAAAAAAAAAACAATTTAACAGTAAAATATAAACTGTAAGTATGTCTTTTCTTAACTCTGTTGTAATTGTAGAGTCATTTTCGATAGAAGTCTCACAGCAAAAGTAGAAATTAATATGTTACAGTTATTTGACTTTCTACGGAACTTATTTCGTAAAATGAAATCTACCTAGAATCTTGTTTATACTTGGTACATTAGACTTAGCTTAAATATTCCTTGTAATCTTGCTGGGTGCCAACACTTAAATTGGTAGCTAGTTTATCAATATACCTATAGCAAATAAAAAAATCAGTTAAACTAGGTACATTCATATGTTATTAATTTTAATGTGTGGATACGAGAATTGTAAACAATTTTAGCCGCTAATGTTAACTATTTAACCTTATATAATTAGCTGAAAAAAATAATGAAATTTTAAAATTATTAGCCAATGGTATGACGATCTTTTTGATTGTTTTAGGAAATGATGTAGCACCATTATGAGGCATAAAAATAGCTAGTACATTATAGTTTCATTTGCTAAAAACATTTGTCATTCCAACACGTTCTGTCAGGTGAGGCTATTTTGGCTTAGTTACAAATAAGGACTCAACTGCCAAATTTGCCTCATTGCATATTACCATCCAAATGTAATTGTATTAAAATTCCATCCAGCTATGGTGTTTTACTGTTATGAAGACTGAAAGAATCGACAATAAGATTGCGTCCAAATAACATTATATCATCAGTCTCGGCTACATCTCTGTTGTTTCCATTTTCTTTTATGTCAGCTTTTTTAACAACTGGATCATCTTGTTTTATGGGACTCGATTTTTTAACTTCGCATGTAAATATAATTATGGAAACCTTGAAATTTTTTCGCTTATCGGGTACATTTTACACCCGTGCTAACAATGATATTATATGTACAACGTGCTAATGAATCAAAATCAATCAAATATGTCAGTTTCTTGTTTTAAAACAAACATCTCAAGTATTTGACCCATACTATGTTATTGTATACTTTACATTTTACTCTTACCTAATGGTGTAATACTTGTAAAAAAAACTTGTAATATGTACTTGCAAAATTTAAAGGTAATCAAAAATAAACAAATTATTATTATTTATTTACTCTGTCCATATTTCATAATTTTAGTTTGCTTATAATTAGTAGATCGACGGGCTAACTCGCACTCAAGAAATAAATCTTGAATTGATAATGGTCTGTTAGTACGGGTCTTAGACATTTCTAGTGTTTCCTTGCAAAATACAAACACAACTTCAAAAAAGTCACCGGAAACGTTTAAAAAATGGAGCCCCAGCAATAAAACGAGATTTCAGGTGATATTGTAATGTAAACCTTATCGAACAACTATCTCCTTAGGGGTCGTCCATTAATCACGTGAGGCTCGAAAGGGGGGGGAGGGGTCCATAAAAAAGTCACGAAATATCACAAGGGGGGAGGGGGGGTGTAGTGACATATCACGTGTATTTATTTTTTCAACTAACGCGCGAAAAGCAAAAACAATCTGCAGGTTCTGTAACCTTTCTGTTTACCGCTAGGCATTATTGTAATATTTAATTTGAATAAAAGTAGAAAATTAAGATTTTTTTGTAGGTCTAAAAATACACGTGATATATGGGGGGGGGAGGGGGGGTTAATCATAAACATCACCATGTATCACCACGGGGGAGGGGGGGTTAAAAAATGCCAAAAAAAACATCACGTGATTAATGGACGGCCCCTTAGTAGTCTATGATAACTATGTAGCTTTGTATCTCTGTACTACGTGATGTCAACGTATAGTAATCTTATATTGATATAAACGCGGAACACTGTTACATCATTCAGCATTATTGTGAAAGACTATCCATTTTTACGTAATATTCAGTTTGGGTTAATCTGTAATGAAAGTTAGCTAATAGGGTCCGATCTCGGTAGAGTTTTTGTGTGGTGCCGAAGTATTGCTATCATACTCACTTGATTGCACATGAGAGAGCCAGAGAATACTCTTCATGCATTCACTGGACTTTAGAATTGAAAATATTAGGGCCTAACATTGTATGGTTATTGATATAATCAATCATTGTTGGAATTCACAACGGTAGCTAAGATTTAAAAATGTATGTATGTTCAGAACTACCATTTATTTTAACCATAATTATTATAATGAATTAATACCAACAAGCTGGACGTAATTATGGTTTATAATTTCGTACAAATATTTTTTATACTTTTTTGATACATTGCTTTTTAATACTTCAATTATATTAGGTGTAGGTAACTCAAGTTGTACCGACGCGACGTATACAACATAGTCTTTGTAATTGGTAGCTTCATAGAATTCTTTTGTTCTTTACAAGGTGCATTTCAGATGAAAGGATATATGAAAATAAGTGTCAATACCCATCAATATCAGTCCCTTTTTTGGCGTCTTGGTAAAATATAATAATATGTATCAACATTTCTAACTAAAAATATAATATCCTTTATTTTAGCACTATGTGTACCACAGAAGAATTATGGTAAATAAGTTGTTAGCACCAAGATATACAATCATTTTAACTTATATATAGCCTTGGCAGTTCTTAGTATACAAAACACACGCCTACAAGAATTTATGACATTAACTACTTTTTGGTTCCATGTATAGGTAGTTATATGCTAAAGCACTGTATATAGAATGTGTGTTTACTTAGACATACCTGTTGTGATACATGATTATTAGGATTGGTGGCAACCGAAAGGAGTTTCAAAAGAGAGAAATAACTTTTATGAAATCTTTATCTTAACTTGAGGTCCTTTCTGGTTTCCAAACGCCAACCATCTAAGCATATTTCATTTATTAAATAGAATTATACCTACATGTGTACAAGTAAAACATTTACTCTAGGTCTAGATACGGATTCTTTTTGTCTTCTTAAAGCTTAACATTCACACGTTTTCTACCTGCCTTTGTACACCAACTGTATTCCAAGTTTTAGTAAATACCGACAATCTTGTATAACGCATTTATTAGTTTATGATTAATTGTACAGAACAAAATAAATGTAATGTTAATTCTTTGTATATTTTTCAAATATAACAAGATTCCATGGAATAAATTTGAGGTTTTATTTGTGTATTTAGATGAATTAACATCCTATTGCATTATTTTCGATAAAGTGTTTTTTTTTTGCTAGTTTGTTTTTTGTCGGAATAAGTAGTTTAAGTATGTCTTTTCCTGGACCTCACACTACATGTATACTAAAAACCATGGTGATCAAAAACAGGTGTTTCCGCGAGTTATTCGCACCAGCAAACAGACAGTCAGAACATACATTTAAACACTGATGGAATTGTTGTTTATTTTTATCCCAAATTTATTCTAAGTATTTACATACGGACTTTCTAACCTTTATAGTTTAACATATGATCGGGCGTCCTTTGAAATAACAATTTTAAAATTAATCCTTGAGCGCATTAAAAGAGATGATCAAATATGAAGTGTTTTTAAATACAATATGGTTAAGAAATGTTTTTAAAAGTTTTAGGATAATATACTTAAATGAATTTAACCCGGTAAGACCACAGTAAAACATTCAATAACATATCCACAAAAAAAAACTTTCAGAGGACTTAATAACCTCCTTTTTTGAAGTCGGTTAAAAAGTCATGTAACTTTGTGCTATTGCCATTTTAAAAAGCCTTAACTTGTTGATATTTTAATTGAGAGAAAATTTCAAAACAGGTTTCTGAAAATTTGTGATACGTATTGTATTTTGTGGATGGCAATACATTAGATGAGGCCAAAATCTGAGCAATCCCATAAAAACATTTTATTAATTTTTATTTTATTTTTTACTTGAACCGGTTTGCTCTTGGCCATAGTTTACCTGATAGCAAGCAAAGGCTTATGACCTAACATGGAGCGTGCTTACCCGATAAGAAGAACCGATTCACTCTCGCTTTGAAGGTACTGGAAAATCGCTCATTACAAACTTCAGACGTAGTAAAACCTTATTTCTCGAATGACAATGACTTTGTAATAGTATAAGACGTGAAGCTTATGCAATGTCGATTCAATTTGTAAAATTTTAGTATTCATACAAAATAATTTGTTTGAAATTGTATTTTGTGAAACTTATTATAGAATTTACCGTGTTTTCTAGCCTAGTTTTTACGTGATAGTTTTGTATTAATTAAAGTATTTTTCGTTCACAACAAATATGTTGTAGATTTTTTTTAAAAGCCGTATAGTTTTGTCGTGAGTTTTGTCGGCTTTTCTTTCTTAGCTACAATATGGATAAACCACGAAACATGTATAAATATAGGTATAATAAAAACTTAGCAACTAAAAAACAACGCGTGAAAAAAGATGACATACATGGAGGTATAGCAGGAGTAACCAATGAGGGTATGTACCCCGATCCGTAGTTCAAATATTCAAATACAAATAGTTTATTGGTCAATAAATACATATGTAAAAACATACCTATTTTATGTTTTGTAGGATATGCAAATACATTAATTAGTGTTTGGTACGCAGTGGAATCACTCCTCCGCTAGGTACCAGAGCTCCTGTGTTGCAAGGAAATCAGAGACACTACCACCCCCACACTTATAACCATGTTTATTTGCACTAATAGTACATTAATTAAGTAAAAACACTAAGTTCAGTTACTGTATCTGGTTTACGATTAGAAAAGTCAGGATACTGCATTGCAATCAGTCCTAGAAGATTAAGGCAAAGCCAAGCAAAGAGATATGAATGATATATATTTTAAAGCTAAGCGGTTTTGCATATCTGGAAGATCACAGCACAGAATAAATAATCTCTTCACATACAATCCCCCTTCAAATTTTTAATAGAACCTTAAAAATGATTAAAGAATGGTGGTAAGTAAATAATCTTTCACCCAGTATTAGGTACTAACCGAATATTGACTGCTCTGTTAGCTTAGTTGGTAGTGGTTCGGCCTTCTAATCCAGGGGTGCGGGTTCGATTCCCGCATAACACAAGTAATTATGAATATTTAAATTTGTAATTATTTGTGTTGAGTCTGGTCGTTTCTATGTATAATATGTATGTATTTACAAAAAAAAAAAGTATAATATGTATTATATCCGTTATCTAGTACCCATGATACAAGCGTAAGCTTAGTATGAGGCTAGATGGCGCTGTGTGATATGTCACGAAATATTTATTATTTATTTATTTATTATTTATTATTCTTTATCATTTCGGTTTTTTTTTATTAGCAATCGATATTAATAAAACGGATGTTCTGCAAAATCAGGTAGATCAGGAAACGACTTCTTATATCAGGAGCATGGCTGATAGCAACGACAATACTTATATAATGTATGTACATACGAGTATGTATGTACATCGTTTTGAGTACATGCGTGACGTCACAGCTAGCCCCGACGGTAGACCAGCACTCGTTATTTTCAAACAAGCAGCATTATGATGAGTTGGGACTGTATTATAAAAGAATTTTCTAAAGAAGAAAGAATTCTCTCTCAGTAGTTGTATTCCTCGTAATTGAGGGTTGCGACTCCCCTTCATAATCAATTCATTGGGGGACTTCTCTTGGGCAGATACATTGTGGTGGGCGCCCAGGTCCTTTACGGATGACATATGTCCTCGAATTTTGTGGTCCTCATACATGTCGGTTTACCTTCATCGTAAAGCGAGTTCAAATCCACCACACATAACTTGAAAACAAGTCATTGGTGTGGGGCTGGAATTCGAACCAAGATCGTCAGATTGTAAGACGGACGCTTCTTCATTCGAGCCACACTCGCTTTAATTCAAAATTCAAAATTCAAAATTTATTTATTGGGACAACTACATGATCCATGGGTTAGTGATAAAAACTTAATGACTATTGTAAGTGTTTTAACCTAAGAGTAGAAAACTGACATGCTACAAACACATACTGCAGAGAGGCACTCCGCCCGGGCGACATAGAAAATAAATTTACTATTTGAGCATCACCCTGATGAGGTGCCTCCGTACAGGTACACATACATCTTCAGCGACAACTTTTAGGAGACTGTTGTGGCTCCCTCGCACTCTCCTCATCAATTACTTTAGCAGACAGATTTTACGTTGTTTTTTTTTGTGTAGGGTGATTGTTGTTATAAAAGATAAGATAATGGATAAAAATCATTTATTTGTACTAAAACATGATGTTAATCCCACAGTTGCAATAGTATCTACATAGATGAATTATAATATGGATTTATCAACAAATAGCAACTATTAATTTAAGAACATTTGAAAATTGTTATGAAATCTGTCTTAATGTAAATATTGTTCTTCCTTGTTATTGGGCAGAGGAATGCAAATGTATCCGTATAACTGGCCACCTGGAAGCTGTGGAGTGGCTGCTGTGGAGTCGGGAGTACAAACCCAGTCCGGGATACCTGGCGCTGGGCGACTGGACGGCCGACCCGAACATATGGCTATACTACGTAGAGAGCTGTGATGGCTTACTTCCAGATGATGATGTCCTTATGTTAGTAAATAAATATATGGACCGGGACATTTCTCACAGTGCCAACTAACCCATTACTTTGCTACACTTTAATTATGAACTGGTGCCTCTGAACTAAGCTAGGCTTGTATCTCAGGGACCACTTCCCCATGTGTACTAAACAAACGTCATGTGTGTCATGGGTACTAGATAAAAGATATATAGAAACAACCAGACTTAAAACAAATAATTGCCGATCATAAATGTATTATTGAGTTAGTTGAGTTGAGTGGATTGGCTAATTCGTAATGGAAATTATGAAAAAAAGTATACCGAAAATTATAATACACTTATTTAATTGTAGTCATTGTTTATTGAAATACATCATATTTAATAAACAAACCAAGTCGGCGCCTCGCGATTTTTCACGCGTTACTCCAAAATAAAAAGTAACCTATGTATTAATCTACCTCCTCACCAAATTTCATCCAAATCGATTCAGCCAATTAAGCGTGGAAAAGTAACAAACATGCACACACAGACGCACGTGTTATAATATTATTAGTGGGATGATTTATTGTAAAAATTAATCCATTAAACGTGACTTTTAAATAATAAAATAAAATAAAAAAGCCTTTATTTCTAACAACTCAACAGTGAAAATCATGCCATCCTTTTCCAATGAATGGAGGATCTAGTGATAGATAGAATGATTTTCACCGTTGTTAATAAAATGTAGGTTTGTTTAATGAACCGAGTGCTATGTACCAGGACCACGGACACCCGGTACTGGTCCATCCACGACGTCCAGCGCTATTTCCTGAGCGACCTTCATTGTGAGAAGATCCTGTTCACATGTCAGTACCCCAACCTGAGGATGCCAACCCCACTCGGCAGCTACCTGTGGAGGGCCAATACTAATCTGAAACTGCCGCCGCACGTGTACCAGAAGGAACTGTACAGGTCCTTGGAGATTACACTCAAGGTAATCAATTTATTTCCTCACTAATGCGCGAGGGATTTGCTCGCGTTGTTTAAAGATAAAATGTAGATTAGAACATACCAAAAATCATGATGAGTCGTTGCGCGGTTGCGGCGTAAATGTGAAACAATTTTTTTACCGGTTTACTCTCTACTTGAAGACCGACAAATTATAGTACCTATAGTAAATAATAAATAGATCAACAAACTAAGAAAGATGTTTTCGCTTTTATATAATTTAAGTACTAGCTGTGCCTGCGACTTCGTCCCCGTGGAATAGTTATTTTGGGCATTATTTCTTTGAATTTTGAACCGTTTTCGCAGCGCACGCAACGGAAGCCCTCAAAACTGAATAATTTTCCACGTTTTTTCCACATTTTCCATTGTTTCTTTGCTCCTATTAGTTGCAGCGTGATGTTATATAGCCTAAAGCCTTCCTCTATAAATAGTATATTCAACACAAACCTTTAGACGAGAGCCGTATTTTAGTGAGCGTACTGACGCTAGCTTATGGAATAGAAATACCAATGTATGGGAGTGACGTAACATTTCAATCGTCGCGATGTCAATCCCATACATTACTCTTTCTATTCTATAAGTGAGCGACAATACGCTCACTAATATACGGCTCTTGTCTAAGGGGGCTGGATCTTTTCATTTGGTCACTTCATTACGGAAAGCACGTCAAATTGTAAGTTGTCATAAATTAGCTTACAGTTGCATTTAATGTCGACATTGGTGCACTCATATTTGACTCAAACCACACAAATAGGCAGGCAAGTTGTAGTCAAGCGTAAGCCTATACTATATCATGTAAAAAAAAACAAATATTTTACGGTAATATTATATAAATAAATAAATATTTCAGGACATATCACACAGCGCCATCTAGCCCCATAAGCTTACGCTTGTATCATTACATGGGTACTAGATATAATAAGGTTTAAAGAACTTTATTTCACACAAAGATAGGTACATTTATCACTTACGCGTGAAACATAATTTAAATTATAAACATATACATATTACGTTCGTCGTCAAGTAAAAATTTTTGTAACTACCCTACAGACAAGTATGACGCTGTCCGTCCACCGCATTCATAGTAGTGAGGTATCCGTTAAAACGTGTTGATAAAGCCTATTTTTGAATGCGGTGAACGGGCTTACATTTTTTAAATCTGATGGTAGCTGGTTGAACATTTGCGAACCTTCGGTAGTGATCATTGTTTTACCGTAATTAGTGCGGCACTTCGGGAGAACGAGATAGCTTGCGCGTCGAGTACAGGGGTGCCTAACTTTTTTACCACACGTAAAAAAGTTGGGCACCCCTGTACTCGATCGCAAATTCGTATGAAGTTTATTGTCCAGTGTTTTGCGTATACCTATATCATACCTACTTTTCGTTTTTAAATACATAATTATTATACATATATGTACAATTTCATTGATAGAAAATGGAGGCCACACAATGTCAAATGGATCGTCTGATCGTGAGCGACCAACTATTCAGGCTGGATCGATTGGACTATTTTAAGAGGAAAACGTTCTTCAGGATAATGCTGAACTTGTTGCAGTACGTATATCTTGTCTCGTTCAATCAATCAATAAATATAGCTTTATTGTACACCAAAAAACATAAATACAAACAATTTACAGTAATATTACTTAACCTACGTACATTCGGCGGCCTTATCGCGTAGAGCCGATCTCTTCCAGGCAACCTTAGTAAAGATCGCTAGGAAAAAAACATGCAAAAGTCGGTGGCGCACAAACAACAACATAACAGATACCTTAACAAACATACCAAACACTAAATTATTGCTAAAAAAGCACAAAAGAAACTAACAGTGTAAGAAAAGGAAAAAAATACATTGTCTCATACAAAAAAAAAACAATCAATTACATATAGGATAGCAAATCATACCTTGGATAAATAGTAATTATATACCAAACCCTGTAAAACGGAAAGGGATCTATTGCGTTCTTCTTTTCTATTTTGGACAAAATATTAGCTGTCGATCATGTTTTACTGGTGTACCTACGTATTATTTTAATGGTGTCACTATAAAATCAATTCCAAAGTAACCAGAAGAATTTGAAAGAGATTCAGATTCAGATTCAGATTCAGATTTTTTATTGACCAATAATTATAACAATCGTCATTTATGGTAAGTCACATTTTACATTATTAACTTATTATCTAATTAATATTAATTTATTTTAAACTAAATTAGGTACATAAAATTGTCATAAGTTTTTTTACATCAAATTTGATCTGATGATGAGGAGCGAAATACAGCGAAAAGCCAAGTCTGAAAGGGAGTGGATTTTTCAAATAAATATTGTATCAAGTTTGTGGGTGGTTTAGAATGATTTTTCAGTGAGTTTCATATCCAAAAATTCTTTTATTTTGTAGAAAGGGTTCTGTGTTAGGAAAGTTTTAATTTTAGTCTTAAAATCTTGATATTTCAATTTGGTGATTGCTAATGGCAATTTGTTAAACATTATAATTTTTATATAACTTCCGTGTCTTTCGGTTTTGACTAGTCTTGTTTTAGGAATGGATAATTTATTCTCATGTCTCAGATTCATGTAATCAATGTGTTTGTCTTTCCTTTTTGGGTATTTATCGATATTTATGTGTATGTCTAATAAGCATTTGTAAATATATAATGATATCACGGTCATTATTTTATGTTGTTTAAAATATTTGCGAGCTGAAATTCTTCGTGTGATACCACTGATGGTCCTGATGGATCGTTTCTGGCATACTAATAGCTTGTTAATTTCTGCACCATTTCCCCAAGTTATTATAGCATAGCTCAATATTGAATGTATGTACGCATAGTAAACTGATATGAGGCTTTTTTGATCGAGTAACGGCTTGAAATGTCTCCACAAGATTTCATTACTTTCAATCTTACTTTCGTGTTTTAACCGATAACGATGATGTCGAGAATGGCATAAGACAGCGTGTATGCCAGAGACCCCGTAGGCAGTTTATAACCTTTAGACAACAAAGTTGACCTCACTCTATGCTAAAAACTTACGCTTGCCTACGTTTATATGGAATAAGGTGTTGTTTTTCTCTAAAGAACTGATCATAAAATTATGTCTTAGCTATACACTAGCTTTTGATAATGTTTTGATGAATAAATTATTGAATGAATGATTAATCTCAATGATTTTTCATTATGTTCATGTGTTACGTTTGATTACAACCCCGTCTGTTTTTTTTACATGAGATAGGCTCAGTCTTGACTACATTGCCTGATGTTAAGCAACTTTATAAGAAACCGGTTCACTCTCGACTTGAAGACAGACAAATTATAGTTCAAAAGGAATAGAGATTCGGGCAAGGAGTTCCGCAGTTCGGCTGGTCGTACGATGAAAGTCGAAGCAAAACGCTTGGTGCGAGTCTTTGGAACCTCAACTGTTGTTAAGTATTGCTACCAGCTAAGTTGTACCTATGTAATGCGCTTACTTAGAAGGTGCCTCACTCATTACTAAGTCTAGGTTAATACCAATTATTTTTTTCAATGACTACAGAATGCAAGAGAGTCTACAATTGGTGTCGTTTGAGAACCTGTGCTGCGAGCGACTGGAAGGAGTGCGGCTCATCCAGCAACTAGCCTGTTTCAACGCAGACTCGCTCAAGTATCTGTTCCTGTGGAAATTCTTTGAAACTAACCAGAATCCTTTGCTGATCAATTATAGCTATATTACAGGTTAGTCTAGGACTCTCTGATCTTATAGAATAGAATAACATTTATTGAGACAGATTTACAAACATTTAGTAGGTAGTCACGTTACCGGAGCCGAGGCAGAACATTTTAAAATCAGTATTCATTTTGAATACGTATTTACGACCGAAGTTGAATACAGACCTAATTCTATGGAGCCAGTTCTATTTACATATAGGATTACAATTCTTATCTATCCAGACTACATAATTTCTAAGAAGGTAGACTTAAACATCCTGTCGCCTTAGCAGTAAAGCTGAGAAAGTTACAGATTAAAATGAAATTGGAATGTGATACCTAGTGACTACAATGTAATTTGTTTAGTTAAATGAACTGAGGTGATAATGGTATGGGTTCCGGAGACGTGACCAGGTACAATAAACACATCCATACAACAAATAAATAAGTTGGGGCAGACTTATTTATTTAGCGTTCTCGGAGCCCCGATCAGCGACGCAGAGGAGGAACACCCCAGGTTTTTAGTGGGTATGCCGTCATTCTGGCGGAGACTCCCACATAACCACTCGCCCTCCCCGGGGTCGAGTGGTACATTTAAAAGGTTTTCCTGGGTAAAAAAATGGCTTATTTATTTATTGTATGTACACAGCCCCAACTGTTCTCCGTCTTCCGTTGGGGCTGGCTGTGACGTCACGTACGAGACAAAGATTTAGTTAAATAAAATAAATGTTAATGACAGAGCAAAGAACCAAAACAGTTTCGAAATATAGTACTTGACTGTTTAAGAGTTTTGACTGCAACATACGTATATAAGTAATTGTGTTAATTTTACTGCTCTATCGCGATATAGCTATAAGGTCGACAATTAGGACACTCATTTAAAGTTTTGTGTGTTTCATTGTGTTTTTATTTGTTGGTATTATAATAAAATGTTATCTATATATCTATGCATGAAAAATAAACCGTTAGATATGGTAGATACTTATATACATGTATTTCGTACCTTAACACAACTTATTTCTTAGTATTATTGGGCCGAGCTCCCAACTTACTGACGTGTTCCTAATTTTGGGAAGAGCTCCTTACTTTACCTACTGGTTTCAAAATTTACTGTTTCCAAACAAAAATTATAGCCGCTTTACCGTGATAACCTTGGTAAAGCGTAATAGGTGAAATTACTAATTAGAATATAACATTTACCACCTCATTACAGCTTAAAAGTTACTGCGCGCAACTATCACTGACGAACTATGACAATGAAATAACAATGACAGTATACATTTATTATTTGTAATAAAATCTTAAAAATAGGAATAAAAAACTGAAAAAGGACAAAAGTTAGTGGTCTAAAAAAAAGAGTAAAGTATTCTTAAAATGGGTGGTCTCATTCCTATCCTAGTAATGTTTCCGTGTGTTACCCTGTTCTGTATAATGTTGCCTGTGGCGGGTCTGTTGGGATTCCTCACGAGCTACATCGGCGGTCTGGTGAGACACGTGGACAGCGTGGTCTATGTGAAACTAAACGAAGCGTTCCATAAGACCGTCAACGGTACACCAGAGATACTCTAGCTGTGAACTGTGGAAATAATGAAGATACTCTACCAATGAACGTTTGTGTTGAAATCGGAAATGTGGCCGTAGTGATTGAACGTGTACCAACACAAAACTCGAGAACATTCTGGGGTGTTCGCGTCTGTCTTCTAAATAATGTTTGACTGTGTTTGTGAGACTGTGAAGAATTTCTGTCACATGTTTAATATAAAATAATTGAAACGACTTTATTCTTTATGTAACCATTTATATACCAAAAAGAACTTAACAAAACATAGATTCTTATGACAATAAAGTTTATTCAAAATGACCTCCGTGATTTTGAATACAGGCCTTCAATCTGCGCGGCCAGTCGTCTATCGCTGCACGAACGAGGTCCATGTCAATATCGGCGGCT
The DNA here is from genome assembly GCA_964023185.1 of Macaria liturata. Taxonomy (NCBI): domain Eukaryota; kingdom Metazoa; phylum Arthropoda; class Insecta; order Lepidoptera; family Geometridae; genus Macaria; species Macaria liturata. The sequence goes on from OZ026808.1 coordinate 14,547,293, forward strand.
GCCTTAATCAAAGATGTCTTGAGTGACTCCAAATTGGGATGAGGCTTTGAGCACGCCTTTTCCTCCAAGTGTTGCCATATCTTGTAATCTAACGGATTCAAATCTGGACTGGAGGAGGGCCAGTCTTCGTGCCGGATGAAGTCGATTTCACGCGCCGCCAGCCAGTCTTGTGTGCTCTTCGCTCTATGAGCTGGCGCCGAATCTTGTTGGAATACCCAGTGCTTGTTATTGAACATGATATGAGAAACAGGTTCCACAAGGTTCGTCAGGACTGTATTTTGATACACAACTGCATTCGTTTTTACGCCTTTCTCACAAAAATGTATCTCTGTTAAGCCCCAATAAGAAACTCCCAACCATACCATGAGCGAGGATGGAAAATGACCTCGTTGGACACGCGGAATACGTTTGCTCGCTTCTTCACTACTGTGTGCGTACACCTTATCATTTTGTATGTTGTAGCTCTCTTCTACGGTAAAAATTTTTTCATCCGAAAAAAGAATTTCCCGTAATTTTTTTCCCGCGTACCGCTTCAACCACAGAACAACGATCGGGCCACATCGCCCCCGCGCGCGCCCCCCCATGGAAGCGAAATGACTAATAATACGTGGTTCTCGTTTGGACCAGTAAACATGCCAACCTAACCTACGACAGCGCTTGTCAGTCTGTTGTCAAACATAGTCCGAGCGAGAGAGAGTTTTCGGTCGTTTTACTCGGTTTTACAGCATGATAAACTATTAAATATGTCCTGGTGTCAAGTTAAAAATTGTAAGAACAAGTTCCAGTGTTACCGGCGTGAAATACCATCGGTAAGTAGTAAAATTTCGTAATTTTAATAAATAAAACTTTTGACATTTTGAATGGCATTAACACATTCGTTGTCTTGACGACGCTACTTCTCGATAGCAAAGTGATGTGTAAATGGAACCTAGCAAATTATGGATAATCGATATAATGTATATGATGTTTCTGTATCTGTATGGAAATGTTTCTGGATTACGGTTTTTATTTAACACATACTTAATTTACAGATTTCCAAAAAATCCAGTGTTAAAAAATAAATGGATATTTGCGACCGGTAGATACAACTGGTTTCCTCATAAAAATGCCAGAATATGCTCCAGTCATTATGAAGATGATTTGATAATTGAACTGATTTTGATTAAATTTGGTATAGAGATAGTTTCAGTCCCCGGTAAGGACATAGGATAGTTTTTATCCCACGGGATAAAAACGTTTTTACAGCGGATAACACCGCGGGCCATAGCTAGTTAACTATAATTTGTACTTAAATAATATAGTTATACTAAAAACATATATTTCCATCTTCGAAGTAAATGTGTAAATAATCGATAAAAAATATCGACATTGCACAGCCGATGAAGTTGAACCGTACTGTGTACATGAACATCTCGTGCGTCGTAGTGTGCGTGCCGAAAGTGTGTTAGTTTTAGTAAATGGTGACACCTGTTTTGTATCGAATAAAGAAAGAATTCGCCTCTAGTCACAGGGCGACAAGCATGGACTTCAAAGCTCTGTGGCTTCAACAAAGCGCGGCATCTCTTCAGTCTCAGGTCCATTAGACGAGCATTCAAACGTTGTCCTGTTTTTCTTCGATATGCCCGAAGCCCTAAGTCTTCATTTAACACCCTTTTCACCGTGGTTCTGCTTAACCCCATCTGAAGGGCCAACAGTTTCTGCTTACGTTTGGGATTTCTTTGAATTCGCGCCTTCACAGCTTTTATCACTGCTGGAGTCCTAACAGACCGAGGGCGACCACTTCTTGACCTGTCATCTACACTAGAGTCTTCATTGTATCGTTTGATAGTACGATAAACGAATCTTTTGGTTATATTCAAATTTTTCAGTATGTCAAAAATTTGAATTGGCGCGTAACCGCAATGATGCAATGCAATAACTGCAACACGCTCTTCTTTAAGCGTCCACTCCATATTTAAAAATGAGTAAAATTCTAAAAAGTATACATTTTTATTTTCATGAACAATTCGAAATTCGAATTCAATTAACTTTTTTGTGGCCAGCATTCTAAAAGAAAAGTTTTTACTGTGTGACAAAACTTATGACCTGACTAGGTATAATATATGAATAACAACAATTTTAATTTATTTTAAGATTAAGTACTTATAATGTTTTACATGAAAGTGTAGTTGCTGAAGTACAAACAGTTACAAATAATTAAATTAAAACAGTAAAGAGATAGGTACATGCCTACTTTCTGAAATGTCTACGAAGTTGACCATGTCTAATGCCAAGTAAGAGAGATTGGTACTCATGACAAGACTTCGCTAAGTCAAAATTATGTGTTTAGATACACATTTAATTCGGTACCATCTGGCTGGTTCTCTACAATGAAATGAAAGTGTTGCTTATTAATAAGTAATACCTGGCTACAAAAAGTACTTTCGTAAACAAAATTGACCAATCTCATACAAAAAAGTACTTGAATAAACATTGGATACCATATCTATTTTCCTAAAACAGACTTATTGGAATTATCTCTGTATTAGTGTAAATACAAGGAATTTCTTCCCTCTGCGTAAAATACTTATGCATATACATATTATTTACTAGTGGAAGCCCGCGGCTTCGCTCTCATTATTTTGAGATAAAAAGGTTTCAAATGAACATAGCTTTTTTATTTACGAACCGATTGAAATGAAATAAACACTAAATGTTATGTTAAAATGCACCAATATGTTAGTGAAAACCGTAGACAAATCGATTCAGCCATTTCCGAGTCTATAACGAACAAACATACCGACAGACACACAGACAAACATATTTTTTTTTAATATGATTTTTGTGTTCTATTGCATCAATGAAGACCCCTCTTCTAGTTTTTTTTCAATTATATTCAATGTGCAGACACCGACCTGTTACAGCTTTATTATATGTATAGATTAGGTTTTATTTAACCTTCGAGCATCAATCAGACGGAGGTGACAAGTAATGAGCGAGTGGGACAACTATATCAAGAAAACCTAAGAGCGAAAGAGACAGGATTCGGATTTTGTCTTTGTCTAAATTTCACTTTTTGTTTCGTTGGTCATTACTCGGTTGCGCCCAACATGGCAGTTGCGTGAAAAATATTTTTGCTTTTATATGGTGATTACGAGTGCTAAGTGTGAAAAAACTTGATTTACATAGTGAATTATTAAAGAAAAAATCATAGAACATGGTGATTTGTTATGTAAAAGGCTGTAAAAGCCGTAGTGAACGGAAAGATGAAAATATATCCTTTCATACGTAAGTACGATACTTTTACGACAATGTGACTTGATTATGACTAATTTAGGAGCAATGAGAGCCCTGCTTTATTGAAACGCTATTTATATGGATTATAAATAGTAAAATAAGACTAAAAACATGAATTGTTTTTATGAGATTACTCGGCTAAATTTAAAGTATAGTAAACTGTTTTACTCGCAAAGCGTTAGTCAAACATAGTTGTCATTTTGCAGTATTTTGAATTTGATCGGGTTAAGCGGTTTTTGGTGATACCAGTTTCGTTTTGGCAATTTACCCAAGAAATTAAGGCAAAATATTTTTTTATAAAGATGATTTGAGTCGAAATAGGCATAGCAACATATAGGCATATCACTCTGCAAAGAAGCACTACAATAATGATAAAAAAACATTTAGAATTTTTAATTATATACCACATATATACCTAGTCAGGTCATAAATTCTGTCACATGTTTAATATAAAATAATTGAAACAACTTTATTCTTTATGTAACCATTTATATACCAAAATGAACTTAACAAAACATTGATTCTCATCACAATAAAGTTTATTCAAAATGACCTCCGTTATTTTGAATACAGGCCTTCAATCTGCGCGGCCAGTCGTCTATCGCTGCACGAACGAGGTCCATGTCAATATCGGCGGCTGCCTTAATCAAGGATGTCTTGAGTGACTCCAAATTGGGATGAGGCTTTGAGCACGCCTTTTCCTCCAAGTGTTGCCATATCTTGTAATCTAACGGATTCAAATCTGGACTGGAGGAGGGCCAGTCTTCGTGCCGGATGAAGTCGATTTCACGCGCCGCCAGCCAGTCTTGTGTGCTCTTCGCTCTATGAGCTGGCGCCGAATCTTGTTGGAATACCCAGTGCTTGTTATTGAACATGATATGAGAAACAGGTTCCACAAGGTTCGTCAGGACTGTATTTTGAGACACAACTGCATTCGTTTTTACACCTTTCTTACAAAAATGTACCTCTGTTAAGCCCCAATAAGAAACTCCCAACCATACCATGAGCGAGGATGGAAAATGACCTCGTTGGACACGCGGAATACGTTTGCTCGATTCTTCACTACTGTGTGCGTACACCTTATCATTTTGTTTGTTGTAGCTCTCTTCTACGGTAAAAATTTTTTCATCCGAAAAAAGAATTTCCCGATATTTTTTTCCCGCGTACCGCTTCAACAAAGCGCGGCATCTCTTCAGTCTCAGGTCCATTAGACGAGCATTCAAACGATGTCCTGTTTTTCTTCGATATGCCCAAAGCCCTAAGTCTTCATTTAACACCCTTTTCACCGTGGTTCTGCTTAACCCCATCTGAAGGGCCAACAGTTTCTGCTTACGTTTGGGATTTCTTTGAATTCGCGCTTTCACAGCTTTTATCACAGCTGGAGTCCTAACAGACCGAGGGCGACCACTTCTTGACCTGTCATCTACACTAGAGTCTTCATTGTATCGTTTGATGGTACGATAAACGAATCTTTTGGTTATACTCAAATTTTTCAGTATGTCAAAAATTTGAATTGGCGCGCAACCGCAACGATGCAATGCAATAACTGCAACACGGTCTTCTTTAACCATCCACTCCATATTTAAAAATGAGTAAAATTCTAAAAAGTATACATTTTTATTTTCATGAACAATTCGAAATTCGAATTCAATAAACTTTTTTGTGGCCAGCATTCTAAAAGAAAAGTTTTTACTGTGTGACAATACTTATGACCTGACTAGGTATGTATTTATTTTTATTTATATAGATTTCCGATGGATCCAAGCGTTCGTGAAATTTGTATTAATGCAGCAGGGCGACATAACTGGGCACCTCCAAAACATGCACGCATGTGTTCTAAACATTTCGACCAAAACTATTTGAAAAAAACTACAAATAATAGATTTTTTTTTTAATATTCTGCTGTACCCTCACTGTATATTAATGAAAATGTGACAAAGGTACATAATAAATATATTTTTTATTAATTAAAAATGAAGTTGAAGTGATCTATACTAATAATTTAATTTTCTACTCGTAATAATGTAGGCTGCGCTGAAATATGATGTTGCTCCAATGGAGACGTGTACGTCTCCCGTTAGGATGAATGTCCCGTCCACGTCCAGACAATTGACTCCATTGATTAAAGTTGTGAGTTTTAAAATAAATATATTATGATATTATTGATGAAGATTCTATTCTATTCTTGGTTGTGGCCTCTGCGGTATAGCCGCAATTTTGCCAATGTCGCGTGATAAGTTGAAGACAAACGCTGAATGGATTGGCCGGTGTCAAAATAAAGTGCTGTGTGCTATTTTATATTTTTATGTAGATCATTATTCACTTTTAGTAAAAGCAAATTGCACAAAATATCTCAATGTCAGGATCCACTATGCTACAAAAACAATGAATAAAGACGACAACATAAGGAACATGTACACAAAGCTCATTTTGTTCAAAGGTCAATGAAAAGAGCCTTTGGTTCATGGAAGCAACCTCCCAAGAGAATATAACCGCTACGCTAAGAAGAGGCGGATCTCAATATATTAAGATTCTACTGAATCTAGATGTTTTAGCGACAACCTCACACACAAAATGCAAAACTACCAACATGACCGTAGCAAATTCTACTATATCGTTTGACATTACAGGTGTCATCCATGTATAGAGATGGGAAAAGTCGATAGAATAGGGCTGCTTCACGTTTCATCGATATCGATAAAACACGAGCCACACGGTGAAATATCTTTTTTAAATATTATTTTAATTCCCGTGCGAATTAACTAGACATCTCGTTAGAAGGCGACTCCTTTTGAGCTTAGACAAAACAACGACGCCATGAGCGCGTCGTATCTAGGTAACTCGCACGGGCTTCAAAATTTTAGGGGTAAATAAAATAATTAAGTACCAAAATTTTGTACAAAATGCTGTATTTCCTTAAATATTATATCATATTCCGTCCTACCCATGTCTTATACTGAAATTTCCTAAAAAAATATAACCCTGCCAGACTAACACAGTAATCCATCTTGAACCTAGTAATGTAGGCGAGTTCTCAACGAGTCACCCCAAATTGAATCACATGCATATTTGCTCACAGAAATGATTTAATAAGGTAAAAATGAAGAGGATATGAAAAAATTATTTCTACTCCTTCACAATAAAATACACAGATTTGGGTGACATTTCGTATGGAAATAGCTTATGACAACAACAACATTAAAAGAACAGAATTAGATAACTTAAATTAACAGAAAGTATTATTATATCACCGCGCGGGTGAAACAGTGAGGTGTCCTTTGTATGCTATATACATATATCACACAAAGTAAAGTACTTACTATAAATTACCAAGTAAATCAAAATAAAATGTGTAGTTATTATTAAAATATTCACAGAAAGGGATTATCATAAATAAGAATTTCCTTAACGTAAATAATTCACTAAAATGTATTTGAAAGTTACTAACTAATGGTTCTATCATAATAATATAATATAATATATATAATCATAATCTATAATAATTACTACAATCATGGCCATATTTGACAATTATTTCCTGTGCTATGTACTTGAACAAAATTAGGCCCTCAAATATGTGATTTGCTTTTATAATAAAATAATGACCTGGAAATTGAAATAACGGAAAAGTTTAAAATTTTTGGAAGTAATACATGTGGGATGAATGAATACATCCATATGAGACATTATTAATATGAAACATGTTATTAAAACTTAAAAGTACCACAAGTATTGTACTATTTGTACTTATAGAAAAAGCTAATGTAACAAGTTCTAATATAATAAAATATAATTATTCTAAAACTATACAGATAAAATTATACAGAAAATTGATGTGATTTAACCGTTTGGGAATGTTCTTTTAATAACTTCAATGCTCCCATATTTGTAGGGCCTTGGTCGCAAACTGTCGACAACACTCTGAAGCCGGTATCATTTATTGATTTTATCAGTTGTTTTATGTACACTGTTAATTGTTGTGAAGATATTGTGCCCTTTACAAAATAATATGCAATTAACTGCTTATACCGCAAATACAGACCTTGAACCATAAATACCAGGGCATGGTCCGCTACCCTATCTGTTCGTCTAGGTTCTGCCGTTTTTCCTTTATCCTCATATCCATCAACTTCATCCGTAGCTTCATTGTACAGGAGCCGTGGTTTAAGCGCTATTTCATCGAACAATAGGACGCAACATTTATTCTTCTCATCCATTGTTGGCGAAATTTTTTGTAAATGCTGCAACACAGCTTTGTTGATTCCACTTTCCATAGGTATCTTCTTTAGCAAATTGTGCAATGTTTTTATGCTAGGCAACATTAATCCATTTGCCAAATATCTGTAGGTTTTGGGGGACCTTTTGAATATGGCAAGGGCTGATATTTTTTCTTTAAGTGTAAATCGCCTACCTTTAGGTTTCTTTTCTTTGTTTCCTAGCTCTGCTGCAATTAAATTCTTAAAAATAGGAGAATTGATTTTGTCTATCAACTTGGCACTTTTCTTTAAAGAAGCTAGTGTGCATTTGGTTTTCTGGAGCTGAGCAATGAGCTTCTTCTTTCTTGGAGTTAATTCTATGTTATCTTCAGTTTTCCTTTTCTTTGTTATTTGTTGTGCTTTTCCTGATGATTCCTCAATTCTTTTTGAAGCAAAATCAACACTTGTCGATGCTTTAGGCTGTTTGCTTGTCGATGGTTTCGGTACATCGATGTTTGCGCCTGAAAAACATAACAAGTACATAAATAAAAACTGTACATATGATTATGTATTTCGCCATCACTAGGAGTTTCTGAGAAATCCGTGGACTAACATACAAACATACACTCACAAAATTTTGAGATAGAGATCATCATAATAAAATTTGAGCCAATTCCAACAATATCACATACATACGGGTCGAATTGAAATCCTCCTTTTTTGAAATCGTTTAAAAATACCGGACAAGTGCGAGTCTAATTCACTTTCCGATGGTTCCATACTCGAGGCACAGACCCCTAATGGCACCAAAAGTGGCTCTTATGAAATAGACAACTAATATAGCCTGACCTCACCATACCTACTAAAAAGTATCATCTTTAACTAAGTAAAGGTATCCAGACAGTTTGAGCCATTTACAAATAAATGTAACTGATTTTTTTGTAATTTGTAGCAGTAGTGTATTTCTTGTAGTAGAGGACATCAATTTGTCTATATACTCATATGCAATAGGATGTACCTGACACATAACTTCATACGATATTTCAAACCAACCTAAAAGTCATTACACACCGGGGTCGAGAAAGAAAGAGAAATGGAAACTTTTAGTCAAGGTAGCAGAAAAAAAATATGGACTAGAAAAGTGCTGATTTTCTTGATTGATTGAAATTAATTCCTTCCATATTACAACGAAATTTTGCAACTTATTGAGATAAAAAGTTATAACTTTGTCTATTCAACTGTCTAGCTTTGCAAACAACCCAAAAAATAAATTGTGACCAACAGACAAACAATACACACTCAGTACCGATCCACCTTTGTTGAGGAACCTTAAAAATAATAGGAAGGTACATACCTGTTTTTTTAGCTATATGAAGAGGGAATTCTTCTAACAGCTCATCTGGTAGAGGTTGAGCTGTAAGTTTTAGCTTTGGTATAGCCCTCTTAAGAAGTCGGCTGCCTTTTTTATTGAAGTCTTTCTTTGAAAAATGGTCTTCACATACAAATCTTATTTGGTGAAGTTTTTCTATTGGTAAATATAGAAGGTCTTCTTTACCAATAACACGTACCCATTCCTTACACCTATAATAAACACAAAAGAGTAAAACACAGCACAGCCAGCATTACGCTGAGTTGGGGTTATATTGTGGCAAATACGTATTTTATTTAAGTAGTTTTAAGTATATTTTTATATATTTCTTGCTTGTACTTATTTGCTTATTGCTACAATAAATGTTTTTCTTTCTTTCTTTCTTTAAAAGGCGATAACTAGTCAAACTCGAAATTCAAAGTAAAATCACTTCTAGAAGAAAAGCAGGTGCTACATATTGTAGAATCCAATTGTGACATACTAAATAATGAAAAACTTAAATTATTTTTTTCCAAGGGAAAAAGCAGTTATAATATAGTGAACAGGAGACAAACATATGTCAACAAAGAAAAAGCAATTCTTTTTTAATGTGTATTCATTATCTTGCCCTGACAAGACAAGATTTGTGAGGGTATTTTAGCGAGGACAAAGGCCGAGTTGTCGAATGCAAGACAATGTCTGTCGGGATTACTTAGTTATTTATTAAGACAGTGTACATACCTACCGGTTTTCATCCAATGGGAAATTTGCAAAGAATCCAGGTGTGTTTGTTTCTTGTCGCAAACATATGACACAAATTCTGTTTTTACCCATTTTTAATTTTGCATCAGCATTCAGTTCAAGTCCTTAAAATACACACGAAGCTCTAAAAAAGACTGTCTTTATAAATTACTTGAAAAACAAAGTCAAAAAACACACACACCTAAACGAGTCTAGCGAATCGCCCACGCACAGATTTTGACCCCACACACGCACGATACATAAAGTGTTCAATATTTTATCACCGCATTCACCGAAAAAAACATAAAAACAATACAATAAAGCGAAAAATAAAGTTCGAAAAACACCTTATTCTACACGAGTCTTTCGCACATCCTTTTTTATTGTACACAGTGAACCACACATAAACTGTTTAGTATCACCGCATTTACTGAAAAACTCCAGAAATTAGGCACTAAAACAAGATAAAAACCAACGAAATTAATAATCTAAAGTCGTTGATAAAAAACAATAAATCACCATTCGAACACCGGTATCCGCCATGTTTGTTTTCTTTTTAAATTTTTGTTTTGCCATTTTGAGGGTGCCAATATTAAAATCAAGTAATGCTACCATTTTCCATTCCAACATGGTGTATTTATTTGCTACCAAGTTTACAAGTGGTCGTGTAAATGGCAAGCCTCCGTTAACCTGACAATGTTGGCTATGAAAAGTCTAAATCGTGGTATAAAAATTGAGTCTTCCCGAGTTTCGCCCAACTGGCAACCTCTATGCCACATCACTGCACTATCACTACACGTACACAGTATAAAGCAAAGTTGCTTCCCGCGTCTGTCATTATCTCTGTATGTATGTAGATCTTTAAAACTACACAACAGATTTTAAAGCAATTTTGTAGTAGAAAACCCGACGTTCGAGGAGTCAACACGTCCTGAGGATGCCACGTGGAGAGGCGAAACCCGTGTCGACGAGAATATCTTGCCGAAGGAGAACTACAAAACTTGAAGACACAAGGTACGGTGTTGGTAAGATCTTAAGAGCCACGGAGGCCACTTTGGTTAGGAGGAGAGGTGTGGCGGTAGTATATGGAGGAACACACCAAAAAACCATCAAGTTTGTTGTTTGAAGTCGGTTATGGAGCAGTCGCAGCGGAAAATCACTATATACATATTTTTTCCAGAGTTCCATAAATAAAGTAGGTACTCTGAATTGAAATGAAAAACAACGTAATCTGAATTTAAATAACAAAAAAAATTGTTATGAAAAATACAAAAATAAAAGTTAAAAATGGAGTACATGAATTTAGATATTCCAAAGGAAAATTTCTGTTATTTGTAATATTCATGTACAGTTTTAGTTAAGACGTTTTGTAAATTTGTAGATATGTTTAAGTAGTTTTTTTTAATATTCTTACTTTAAACCAGAAAAAATATTAACAAATTATTTAAGTAGTTGGTTATTACTTTATTCTTTGTTTTTTCAATGTAAATAGTTTTCCTTGAAATAAATATACATATAGTTATTTTGTTTACAAATCCTACTTAGTATAATTTATTCCTGCTTAAAATTTTATCGACATACTGTGTGTGTCATTTTTATATGAGTCCCTTTTTCAGGTGATAATAATGATTACGTACAACTTTTATACGTGTGTGTATGTGTGTAAGTATGAACAAAAGTAGGGGAATTTTTATGACTCTGGCAGCCCTGAGATTCTACGTCATTTGTCGTCGTCCCTTTCGGGTATACGCGCTTTTTCGGGTCCACAGGATTGATCGTCAAAGTATTTAACTAATCGTGTTGACAGATAATGAAATCTGTCAATATCCGTTGTCCTAGCAACTCCGTTAAATTTTGTCAATCATTGATAACTCGCTCTTTGTTCGTTTGAAAGAAACTCTTTGGTTCGTTTTACTTACTGCAATTGCGATATTTATACATTAAATATTAACATCTTATTAAATTTCGGCTAAAAATATATCCCGCCATGACGACAGACGAAGAGAAATCCCACATTGCGAAGCTTTTGAAAGATCTCGAAGTACCAGAAGTGAAACTAACGGAACGATGCTCCGAAATCATCAAGGACTTTCACCAGAAATTCGACAAAGAAATCGAAGAGGCGGAACAGCAAGCAACAGTGACAGAAATCTACGAGAATCCGTATAAACCCGATAAGAAATTGCTAGACGAAAATGAGAGAAAGCTGAAGGAACTGTTGGCAGAATGCAAAAGGTTCGCCTAAACTATATTTAATTATAAGATAAATCTTTAGATGTCCGGGACTGAGAATGATTTCAAGCCGCTCTAGGGGCCTAGAGTGGTTTGAAAACTCTGACACCAGGGTTGGCCACTGTCACACCACTGTTAGGTAGTTGAACTTACTATAAACATATTACACCTACACAACAGTACCACAGTATCTTATTTATATGATTGAGGTAATCAGACAACTTTTCTAAAATATCGGCTGACTAGCTGTCCCGGCAAACTTCATACTGCGACCTAAACTTTTGTATAAATTAATTTATTTTTTCCCCTTTTAAACCTTCCCTAGACCTCCACGAACATTTCATTTTTATATTATATATGTATATACCCTATCTATCTATCTATATATTTATCCCGCAAACAAATGTGCGTCTTCTGAAGGCAAAAGTGCATTTAAACTGGCGTCCACCTGCTTTTGGCGTCCGTATACCGGACGCCACTTTGTTTCTCGGTTGCACTTAGGTCCTATTGATCCTAGTTAGCCGTAGTACAAATATAGAGGGAAGCGAAAAAATCCTTAAAATAGCTGCAATAAAATAATTGAAAAGTTCCCGAAAAAATCTCAGCGCTGGTATGGCGCTGCTGTAGCGCGTATATATCCACACTGTATATCTAGAGGATTTCCTGACTACAAACTCGCGTATTTGGCATCCACAACTGCGACGTTGCCAGGTCGCTCGGCTGCTCGCTCGTCTTGTTTTCGACAATAACTCAAATAACAGTAATATTCGGCGCTTGATTTGTGTTGTTTATATCTTACTAGTGGACGCCCGCGGCTTCGCTCGCACTATTTTGAGATAGGTTAAGGTTTAAAATGAACATAACTTTTTTATTTACGAACCGATTGAAATGAAATAAACACTAAATGTTGAGTTAAAAATGCACCTATAATCCTACATGTTAGTGAATACCGTAGACAAATCGGTTCAGCCGTTTCCGAGTCTATAACAAACAAACATACCTACAGACAAACAGATTTTTTTTTATACATAATTTTTGTGTTCTATTACATCAATGAAGACCTCTCAACTTTTTTTTTCAATTATCTTCAATGTACAAACACCGACCGGTTACAGCTTTATTATAATACCTATGTAGATGTGTTAAGTATATCAGTAAAACTTAAAAACATATTCACGTAAAGGTGACACAAGTTAAAAAAAAATGTATGGAATAAAGATTTCTATTGCTGACATGGTCTTAGAAAATCAAAAACTAAGTAAACTAGCAATATATTTTCAGAATTTAAACTTTTTTATTTAAATAATGTTTTTATGTGGTCCATTCTAAAAACTTGCAGTGTGGCCCTTGTATTAAGTTGAGCTGGTATTTTTTTATGTAATTACATGTTTTGTTGTACCCATGACCCGGGGAAGAACATAGGATATTTTTGTCCCCAAATCATCTCCTAAACGGGTAACTACCTATAGGTATGTAAAAAGTAAAGTAAAGGTAGGTAGGTCTAAAAATGAGAGGAAAAATTTGAATAGAGAGTCTATTATAATATCCGCTAAAGCGATTTAAATTTGGTAAGAAGATGTTAAATTTGGTAAATTAGTTAAATCGGTTCGGTCGCTATCGGTCGTACCGTATGTCGTACGATCATTGCATAAAGTCATCGAATCATTCCAGCGGGGCCCTGATTCAGTTAACCATTGACAGACTTAAGTCAGTATCGAATGATAATTAACTAATGTCATAAAAAAATTAATAAGAATACTAATTGAAGAAACAAAATATTTTAATTTTGAACGACAAATGTTTGTAACCAAAGATGTTCAAATTTTAATTTTCTACATTTTTGTATCCTATCATCTTTTTCTACGAGCAATATATTGTTGAAAAAGAGGAAATCAAAGGAGTGTGAGTGTTCTATAAGCCGTATCATTTCCATTTTTATTTGTTACTCCGCGGGTTCGTTTGTATTATTTCAAGACAAAAAGTAGCCTATGACACTCCTAAGACCTCATACCAGGGCATTCTATCTTTACACAAAAACGCGCCACGCTATCGAAATACGTTCGCGGACGTTCGTAACCCACCCGCAAGCCAAATTGATACCTTAACGTTTCGACTTACAGTTCATATTTCACTGCATACAGTTCGATTCTCTCAAAGTTATCATGGTTGCCATTATGAATGTAGCTTTAGTACAACAATAAAATTGTATTATTTTAGTGTTATACTCAATCAACGGTGAATTATTTTTTGATAAATAATAAATAATAAAATATTAACAAACCTTTTTCTTAGATTTTTACTAAATTAAGCCTGTTTATCTCGAAATTTACTCTAAATTGCTTATTTCAGTACCTAGATATATGATACAATTCGAATTCATTTTTATACTTGGGCGACGCGGCCAGCGAGCGAGTGATGTGGCGTTTGACACACGACTGTCGAGCGTACTTTACTGTGCCCTCCGCTCGCTGCGTGTTCGAAACAGGGAGATAGGTTTCTGTTGTATTATTTTATTGTGTGCTCATACTACCTACGAGTACATATCAAAAATCAAGATGTTCCGCTTAGCCGTTTTTGCGTTATGAGCGTTTATATAAATAGAGACACAGACAAACAGCCAAAAATACTATAAATTGTTGGAACGTGTTCTGTTATCAATTCTAAGTACCTAATTTTTTTTAAATATATTCAATGTTCAGGCTTTTGACCCTCTTTAGCTTTATTATATGTATAGATTTGGTTTCAACAAACCTATGTAAACCTTTGTACCTTGTACGAATGCCCAATAGCTACATATATAAGGACGCGCAAAGACGTATACGGACGCCCAATAGCTATATACGGACGTCCAATAGCTATATACGGACGCCCAATGACCATAAAGTAGGCAGACGTCCAATTGTCATATACGGATGCCCATTAGCTATATACGGACGCCCAATAGCAGTATACGGACGTTAATTAACCTGGCGATATTCATTGCAATTATTACGGTACTATTCTTTAAGTTTACCGTTACTCTTACACGGCTATTGTGAATTGTGATACATTATGTAATGGTGAGAATTGGCGTGGATAATATTATAAATTGATGTTTGTTGAATGACGGGATATAATGTAATTACTAATATCTGTAACTTTTAGTTCTTGAGTTGGATATGTAATTTATCAATAAATGATTATATCTATTTGAAGCGGCACTTTGCGGCTGCAAGTTACTAATTGTAGGAGGAAAAAATGGTTCACAGTAGTTTAACTTAAGACTATCATTTAATTATACATAGTAAATTTGGTAGATACACAATCTACCAAATTTTATTAAAGTTCGTTCGGCAAGTGTTGCGTAAAAACCGTACATACTACTTCATTAATCTATGCTCAGTCCGATAAAACAGACTCTTTATCAAAACTGGATAATTATAGTGTAGGTGCACGCAGATGTATATCGAGAGAGAGAGCGCTAATGGAGCGTCCGTATATGTACAGACATTACAAACACAAATGAAATGCTAAAACTGTGTGCTACAAACAAGCGATAGGAAAAGAAAGAGATAAGAAACCCAAAGCTGGTAACGTCGCACTCCCAAATACGGTCTATCCTGAGAAGACGTCAAATAATCGATCCCATAGATTAATTACAATAGATACATCTAGGATTCCTATAATGTATCACCATGGTTCGGAGTTCAAAAATGTTGGTGCACGACTGCAAGACGAATGTCGTGAAAAGTAAAATTATAGGAAAATGACGTATCCCACAGAGCTGGATATCAAAAAATTAAGCAATATTCATAAAACATGTTAAAAAAAGTAAGAGTAACTGAGGGACGTCGTAATGTTGCACAACGTGCATGACGCAAAATAGCTTGTAGGATGTATAGATAGGGTTTGGTTTGGGCGCGTTTATATAGAACGTCAGTTTTGACAGGATTATTTTTAAAGGTTCAGGCAAAATACGGCGAAGACCATTTGTCATACATTTTAAAATCTTGAATAGTAAATCCACCGGCCAACAAACCAGTACCTGTAACAAATAAAATCCTCCGACTTAAAAACGCTTACATCGCTTACCCCTCGTAGTCACTATTACGCTTGCTGTTTTACATTTTCTTTTCAGAGCTAAAACGAAGAGCTCAGATTGCAAAGTGCTACCAGGACCGGATCCCAAGCGTCCGTGGCGTACCAACAGCAGCAAGGAAAAGCTGGTCCGTATCGATAATGAGCTGAAACAACACATCGAGTCGGCAACTCAACTGATCACCCCACTTCCAGACGAGGAAATGAAAGAACTGGTCAAGGAGTGTCGCCAAGAGACCCTCTCTGCATCGTCGGTGTCAGCTGACCGACTTAGACATACAGTCGACGCAGCGAGGAAGAACTTGAGCAATTTCCAATATAGGAAGATCGAGAACACGACGGCGACAGCGATCCTACCGGATGCGCACGGCTGTGAGAACCCTGAAACGAAAACTCCCAAACAAGCTTAACCTTTTTTGACTTTTCTGTTTTGATGTTTTTGTCGGAAATAAATCTTCTTATGTTCTTGGTATATTTGTGTTTTTTGTGGTTATCATCATACTATTTTACATAAGCAAAAGTGTTTGTTAGTTTCTATTTCACGCCACAACGGAGCGCCGGGTCTTTGCGATTCTTTGTGGTGATAGTATAGTGTCTGTGTATGTATGTCATAACTGTGTAATGAAAGATACACTAAAACTATTGATTTCGCTGTGTGCAATGTCCCAGAAAATTTATTTATTTATTCTTTTTTTTTATTTTTTTATTTATACACAGTGCAATTGCGATTATATACGATATCG
Source organism: Macaria liturata (assembly GCA_964023185.1). Classification (NCBI taxonomy): domain Eukaryota; kingdom Metazoa; phylum Arthropoda; class Insecta; order Lepidoptera; family Geometridae; genus Macaria; species Macaria liturata. The sequence goes on from OZ026808.1 coordinate 14,563,906, forward strand.
GAACAAACGACCTAGCTCTTACAAATAATAAAGTATGCATGGCAAATAAATCTGTACGTACACCCAGTGCTTCTTATAGTATCTTATATGGTTTATGGTTGATCACTTTGCAATATGATATACATATACTGTATGTAAATTAAATGAAATTAAATTTATTCTGTACAAGGAAACTTTCTCAAATAATCGATTATTATATAAGGTAGTGGGCAGTTCATCCCTCGGCCGCCGACCAAGCACTGCTTCATCCGCAACTTGGCAACGCTGCGTAACTTGCGGCTACTAGCGCTGGAGTACTCCCAGGTCGCAGACGGCACCGGAGGGGCGCTCTTGGCTCTCCTCACTATTATGAAGAGACCGCATTTTCGGTTACAAGTAAGAAGTTTTTTTTTTAAATTAAAATCATAGGAGTCTAAATACAAGAGAACCATTACTTAATGTCTTTAGTCCAAAACGCGTGTCGCCTCTCAACTCTCAAGACTACGTACTTCCCGCCGCCGCTGTGAAGTGATGATCAGTTTTCGAGTCTTTTTCTTTTTATCGAACGAGAGTGGCCAACTCTGGTGTCGAGAGTTCATAAAGCCGCCTTAAAGACCTCTGACATAGCTTAGTGGCACTGACAGACAGCCAGGACCTACAATTTGACGTCTCATCCAACCGGCAACCAAATTTGAATGCCAGGTTTTGGTCACTCGTCCAAGGACTGACCGCGTCGTCAATTGCAAGTCTCAAATTACAGGTTACAGTAACTTATTTTTATCCCCGTGTCCGCAGCTGATTTGCCGAAAAGACCAGATCCCGGGCCGTGCTGATGCGGCGCTGGGTGTCGGTGGCTATGGCATCCCGGACACCGCGTGGAAACGTGTCGCCATCGCATGTCCCGACATTTATGTGCAGATGGTATTCTGTAAGACTCGTCCTCCTCCTCCTCGAGTTGAATTCCTCATTACTGACGGTCGTGACTTCGTGTTTATATTGTTAACCAACATCTCAGAAAAGGAGGGTCTCAATTTAACTTGTATGTATGAGATATAGTTAGAATTTGATAAAAAAAAAAGGTTGAATTAATTATTCCTGATGATTTATATAAATTTCCAAACCTGTTCAAAAATCGGTATAGTAGTGTTTGAAATATAGGTACCTGCGCTTTATAGAATCGGCTTGCGGGCACTGAAAGAAGGCTATCGTATCTATTTATTTAGTGGATCTGGTGCGGAACTATCATTCACTTTTACATCATTACTCTTTTTATACGCAGTTCGAGTCCGTGACTACGACAACGTGCGGAGGTTCCTGACCCCAAGCATCCCATTGCGTGAGACACATCTTCAGTTTGGTATTGACCTCAAGATGCGCCAAAGACAAGATTCAGACATCAGTTGTTTTGTACGACACATTGCGCACTTCTACACGAGCACGCTAGGTGATCATACTCATATAGTTAGATAAACTCTTTATTGTTGACACATTCAAAATGAACAGTACATAAAACAAATTATGTAGGTATTATCTTAACTAGTGCCACAAGCGGCGGCCTTCTCGCTGAAAGCGATCTCTTCCAACCAACCTTTGGCTGGAGAGAAATAAGCATAAAGAAAAAAGAAGAATGTGGTGTACTTACAACAAAAAGGAAATAAACATTTCTTATAAACATGAATAACTAATACATACTTATAATAAATATATAAAAAAAGAATAAACAATTCATGTACTTAATATGATAAAACAAAAACTTATATACAAATACATAAAATATATTACAGAATATTATAATAGCAGTAGTTAAAATAACAGCAATTTTCATTGAAGGGAAGCGAGATAAAAATCCTTAACTTGTTTCTTAAAGAAATCAATTCTCATATCATATACTTATAAAGAGAAAAAAATTAGTGTTTGTTATTTCTTCACGCTCATATGGCTGATTTGATTTGGATTATATTGGATATTTGGTATGGAGGCAGATCAAACACACAACTTGGATTAACACATATGCTATTTATAAATCAAGTCTACTTTATTTATTTATTTATTTATTAGGCACAAAACACAATACACAGAAAATACATGAGTATTAGCAAAACACATTAAAGGTAATGATGATAAGTATATGATATGATCCATTCATCCATTTGGCATGTGTGCTATTGTCAGAACTCGGAACTGGACCAATTCCTAATAGGATCACGCGGAAAATACACACATCAAAAATAAACTGTCTTTGATCTAGTGACGGTGAGCATCCATCAATGGCGGTTCGCCATTTTCCAACTGCGCTGCGTTTTCGAGCTGATGCCGCGGCTGGTTCGGTTCCACTACGTGGGACTGGTCGAAGACGAAGTCGACATCAAACGGATGCTAATGATCGTCGCTACAGGAGTCTGCGACAGTGAGTTCTTACGTCCATGTATATTTAAGGACACTATTATAATATTTTACATTTAATACATTTCATTTATGCGGCACGCATCTCCTACACTGAGAGAGATCTCGTGCTGTAGGAGAGTGCATTCTCCTCAAGGTACAAAAATATATATGTATATGTTACAGCTGTTCACTAATTAATTAATTTCATCGCTGACTGGGCTACTCAACCATAGACAAATAAAATAAACACGACAGCAGCGGGGTATGTCGGGCTCGGAGCTAATGGGACTCCACTACCGACTGAAACCTACCACGATGTCCCTTCACCTCGGCAAGGACGGGTTTCGCGGGCAAGCGAGCAATACTCCTCCGCAATTCCCGTCCCGTAACGAATTAATTCTGCGGGGGGGTCACCCTCAGTCATGAGGAATTAATACGACTCAATAGAGAGAGAGAGAGAGAGAGAGATGTAGTATCATAGTAACCAGTCGTGTCCTCGCCACTCTACGCATTTATAGAGAATAAATGTCTCACAATTCTTCCGACATCTACCACCAAGTCAGAGGACCACTGGCGTAACGAGATATTGAAGGCTCTCTTATTTGTTCAAAACGTTACACGTATTTACACGTTTTTTTTTAACTTGAACGGGTTTGCACTCGGTCATAGTTTACCTGATAGCAAGCAAAGGCCTTAGATGAAGCGTGCTTACTCGATAAGAACCGATTCACTCTCGCTTTGAAGGTCGCTGGATTATAGTGCGTTACGTTTATCTAAACTTTACATTATTGTTGGGTAATTGCTACGCTTAACAGTTATAAACCAGTTTTAAAATCTTGTTTATCTCTAAAAAGTAATGAAATCTCGACAAGGTCGTGCCAAATCTAAGGTTCGTTACTGCGATTTCTTTATTATTATAGTTAATGTGACTTGGCCGTTGACTTGTACCGACTAATGTATATAGCCTAGGCACTGTATAGAATGCTAGTAGTATACACTATACATTGCCTATGTAATGAATACCTGAATTAAATATAATAGCATATATAATTTTTTTCACTTGCCATTCGTTTTCTTGACCCCTGTATAGATAAAAGACAAAGTTCTCTTTGACTCAATCTATAAATCCTATTTCTACCTCATCCACCCTCCGCGTACAAGGGAGTTATGGAAACACATTCCCATTTCCAAATAAGAAGAACTCTCTATTATATGTAATATCTATTTGAACTTTTGCAGAACTAAAGTTAATCAAGATTCAAATACAAGATGTGGTGGATAAGCGAGAATATTGGCAAAATGTGGTGACTTCAATCAACAAAGAATTTCAAGACATAATGAAACTTTACGATATAAACTTATGTATCAGCCTTTACAAGAATTAAAATAAGTACTTACCATAAGACCCTATTTCATCTTAATTCGACTTTTGCGTTGAGACTTTAAATGAAATTTGTATTCATAATTAGCGATTTTCTAGTACAGAGTTAAGTTAATTTTACTAACTGATGTTTGGAGTTGGATGAAGGAGCCTTCCTACATACAAAATGAGACATTGGTTTACAGGATAAGAGTTTATTCAAGGATTTAACAAATGGGTACAGTGAGCAGCGACGGTGCTGTGCTCGCGCTACGATATGGCTCCGGACTGCCGGATCACGCCCCATGTGGATACGGTTAGAACAGAAAGAGCCCCTCCTTGCGGGGTAAGACGCGAAAGACTAGGTTTACGAGTGGGGAACGAGATAGTGTTCTTCACAGAAAGAAACACACAACAACGTAACATAACGCCGAGAGAAGCAACCGCAAGAGGCCCTAGGTGGCAACGCATTGTGGTTTACGACCATTTATTATAAATCCTACTCGACATAAAAAAACCTAAATAAATGTTTTTTTTTTTATATAATCATCAAAATCACAAATTTAAGGGCGAGATCCTTGTCTGTGGAACATGCGCCATCCTTCCCGATCTTCTGACGATTCCTTGACCTCCGTATACGACATGACGCCTGCCTTCTCCTTTACTTGCTCAACAGCCTTCCATACATGCGCCTCACTCTGGTCGTAATTTGACCAGCGGTGCGAATTCCTTTGGTATTACTTCTATGATTCAAACCATGGGTGACACGGAATGAGTTACAGATACGAAGTATTTTCTAGCGTTGTAGCTATTTACCTGGCCCCACTTATTATTAAATTTAATAATAAGTAATAATCAAGGTATAATTACCTTGATTTATTTACTACTAGCGACACTTAGTGAGCTTTTTTGTACTACTTTTTTTAATTGGAGATCTGAAAATCGCTCATTTTGTCACGTTATATTCGTTGTGTTTACGGGAAAAGATCTAGAGCTAGAACAAGAGCATTCTTTCATAATCTACTGAATAAAAGATCTGTATACATTCGCTAGAACACAAGAACACACTTTTAGGGACTGAGCTGCCCTCGTCCGTGGGAGAGCACCCTAGTTCCGTATCCCCCATATCCCCACACGTGGTCCCTGGGTGGTGCAAACCAGGCAGCAACTCACTGGTGGTAGGCTTCGGCCATTAGTGCCCACCCACCGGACTAAGTCGCGTCGCCAAACGGCCAAGCCGTGTTCCGGCGCGTGGTCCGGTGACACCGTCCGAGGAGGTGGGTCGGGATAGTTGGTTTGTTCGTAGCTGACGCCTGTTTCACACACATGCACATCGAGACATTGGGCAGCTAGTTTCGGAGGGTAGCGGGATCCGTGGCACGGTTCGTCGCTGGCCGACCGCAGTTAGTATGGGACCCAAGTAGCGAAATAGCCATTCGTGAAAGCCTGTCCCGCCAACTTGCTAAAAATCCCAAGGTTGCGCCAACGTACCAACAATAAAATATAAATTTGTTTATTATTAAATCAAAAATCTAAATCAAACCATTTATTTACAGATCATAAACATCATCTTTATTTACAGAACATTAATTAGTTAATTGAACTAGTATTTTACCGAGAATACGCTCACTAAGCTAGAGTAGGCCCTAACTCTGATATCGTTATTGAGAGACTCCCGTGTCACTCCGACAAATATATATAGAGCAAGTAATTTAATTTAATTAAAAATAATTTATTAAATTTAATATATATTTTTTTTAAACAATTACGATTTACATGTGAGATGTGTTCGTGTTATGTATACCTAATCCCACAGAACAACGATCGGGCCACATCGCCCCCGCGCGCGCCCCCCCATAGAAGCGAAATGACTAATAATACGTGGTTCTCGTTCGGACCAGTAAACAGGCCAACCTAACCTACGACAGCGCTTGTCAGTCTGTTGTCAAACATAGTCCGAGCGAGAGAGAGTTTTCGGTCGTTTTACTCGGTTTTACAGCATGATAAACTATTAAATATGTCCTGGTGTCAAGTTAAAAATTGTAAGAACAAGTTCCAGTGTTACCGGCGTAAAATACCATCGGTAAGTAGTAAAATTTCGTAATTTTAATAAATAAAACTTTTGACATTTTGAATGGCATTAACACATTCGTTGTCTTGACGACGCTACTTCTCGATAGCAAAGTGATGTGTAAATGGAACCTAGCAAATTATCGATAATCGATATAATGTATATATGATGTTTCTGGATTTGTATGGAAATGTTTCTGGATTACGGTTTTTATTTAACACATACCTACTTAATTTAAAGATTTTCAAAAAATCCAGTGTTAAAAAATAAATGGATATTGGCGACCGGTAGATACAACTGGTTTCCTCATAAAAATGCCAGAATATGCTCCAGTCATTTTGAAGATGATTTGATAATTAAATAAAATAGATAAAAATAAATTTGCTACAGAGATAGATTCAGTCCCCGGTAAGGACATAGGATAGTTTTTATCCCACGGGATAAAAAAGTTTTTACAACGGATAACACCGCGGGCCATAGCTAGTTAACTATAATTTGTACTTAAATAATATAGTTATACTAAAGACATTATATTTCCATCTTCGAAGTAAATGTGTAAATAATCGATAAAAAATATCGACATTGCACAGCCGATGAAGTTGAAGCGGACTGTGTAAATGAACATCTCGTGCGTCGTAGTGTGCGTGCCGAAAGTGTGTTAGTTTTAGTAAATGGTGACACCTGTTTCGTATCGAATAAAGAAAGAATTCGCCTCTAGTCACAGGGCGACAAGCATGGACTTCAAAGCTCTGTGCCTAATCCAAATAGATCCCCAATTGAAAACAACGGGAAACAGAGTCTGGATGTAGGTATAACGTTATTTAGGTAGTGCTGTATGTGGTTTTGTGTATAGTATATACTGTTATCTGTGTTTAAGTAGATCTGAATACCGCCAAACAAATGTTTTTGGCCAGCTAGATAAACTAAATACCTACCCCTATTTTGATAGAATGCTCTACGCCTGTTTACACTAAAATAATTTGACTTGGTGGGGGTAGAACGGGCAAATACTTGTTAGATGTAAATCCACCCTAAAAATACTAAGAAACGATACAAATAATAAATAAAATAACAACATAAAATAACATTCATTTATTTCGGGTTACTGAGACCCATAACGGAAAATCACATTACATTCAATTCAAATCAACATAAATTAAAATTAATCATTGTTATCTTAAAGGTAAAATAATATAGGTACCTACATGGCCAAAAATGTATAAACAAAGACAAAACATTGAAAATAAAAAAAAATGAGTTATGAAATTATAAAAAAAGACAAAACACAAGGTCGATACTACAACTTAAAACTTCCTCACAAACGGCACTGCTGGAACATGCCTGTTACAGCAATGCTGCATCTACATGCAGCATTGTCCCTACGGACAGTCTAGTCTATTGGCAATCATCTCCAGGATTGCATTGGAGCTCGCCCGGACCCTGCGCACCAGAGAGGCGCTCCGCTTGCGCATGGTTGTATGGAAGCAGGCGGTGCGCGCCTCCGCGAACATTCCCGAGGCGCTGCAGAACCGAGGGAGCCCCATCACAATCCGGAACGCGTTATTATAGAGGACGCGAAGGTCGCTGTAGCTCTTCTGTGTGTAGTGAGCCCACAGGCTGCAGGTATACAGCGAGGTACAGTATGCTCGAAAGAGCGTAACTTTAACCCCAGCTGAACACCCAGCAAACCTGCGAGCCAGCATGTTAGCTCTTATAGAAAGTGACCTCCGCTCCCTCTCGATATCCTCATGATCCCTAAGATCTGGCAAAAGAATATGCCCCAAGTACTTACACTCTTTCTAGGGAAATTCCAGCCAACTTTAGTGGCGGGACAAACTCACACATTGAGCCAGCCTGAAAGATCATATACTGACTTTTTGCCACATTATATCGCAATCCGTAATCACAGGCATATTCCTGACATACGTGCAGCAATTTCCTCAAACCACATATCGTTGCGCTCATCAGAACCATGTCATCGGCGTTACTGAGATAATTGCCACACACGCCATCTTTGTGGCAGCCGACACAGGATGCTGCTGAGCGCAACAATCAGGTTATTCATGTAGAGGTTAAAAAGCGTGGGAGAGGTGAGGCACCTGTCTGACACCACACTCCAATCGATATTGCTCTGACATCACTCCTGCCCATCTTACATATTTTCGCTGATTCCCGTACCAAAACTGAAAAATGCGGGTGAGTTCCTTCAGGAGCTTTACATCTTCCAGCTTTTCCCACAGGATATCATATTGGACTAAATCAAAGGCTTTGGAGAGATCAAGGAAGCAGACGTACTCAGGCGTACTTCTCTTTGTGTAGTAGTTGATGGTGTGCTTAAGGCACAGAATTGCGGTGTCCGTGGAAAGCTTCGGACCAAATCCAAATTGGTTATCGTGCAGACTCACGTACTTATTAAGCTGTGCATTAAACAAACCATCAAAAACCTTCGCCGCAATGGTAGCAAGAGAGATAAGCCTATAGTTACCAGTATCAGCTAGGTCACCCGTTTTGTTTTTCACTATAGGCACTACCAACGTTTCATAAAGTCATCTGGTAGGTAATCACACACAGAGAGTTAAACATCGCTAATACACCGAGATATGCGCTCCCGCATGAAGGTGCTCAATACTAAGACCGTCATGACCGAGGGACTTTCCTCTGGTCATGTTTTTTATAACATTTGCCACCTCCTTAGCGTGAAATCTAGTTCCTATAAGTTTCCTGTTCACATCAGCATTGAGCACCTCACCTGCAAGACTGCGTGGGGACTTGACAGCAAAATAATCTTTAAAAAGATCCGCGATGCCTTTGTCGTCACTCACGCCACCAACGCTCACAGGAAGACCAGGTCGTACATTTATCTTGTTAGTCTGTTGCCAAAACCCACGAAAGTCGCCATTACGGTGCTTTTCAGCGAGGGCATCCATTCGTATCTGATCCTGGTGATCTTGGCACCACTTTAGTCTCGACTTGAATGCCCTTCTACTGTCACACATATCAGTATACACTGGGCCAAACTTGGGCCTCCCACACAGAATCCACTGCTTGAACTTAGACCTGGCCACCCCATGAGCGTCGGCGACGTGCTTGGTCCACCCCACTATGCGTGATAATATTTTTTCACGGAGAGCTAAGTTTCTGACTCCAAAAGCGCTTTTGGTCAAGTGTCAGTTGGTCAAGTGAAAAGTGATTCAGTCATAAATTATACAAATAGAAATTATTCATTCATAACTCCATAGTTACAAGTCAGAAGTAGATAGATGTAGGTACATGTATTGTGTTGTTTACAATAGTAAACTTCATAAAAATCAAAATGATAAAAAAATTAGTTACCATTTGCATAATTAAATACAATGCAATATAGATTAGGTATGTCAAAATTATAAATGTCAATAATATCAAATATGTAGGTATATGTCAAAACAATATTTACCTATGCATATTCATATTATGTCCGTGCTATAAAAAATATGTTTCATTAATAATGTTATGTCAAGTTCCAGGTAATCATGTATGTCATAATACAATTTATCTAACAGCCACATGTTTAGCCTAGTTTTGAAGCATGCGGTGGAGGGTGCATCTCTCACGGTGGCGGGCAGGCAGGTTATACACCGCGGGCCCGAGGATGTATACCATCCTCTCTGACTTCACTAGTCGATATGACGGCGTTACATGTTCCCTGGACACCCCTGCGTTTGTAAGTCTCCAGATGTTCGTCTGTCAACAGTGCAAACCTGGTAGATTAACTCACAAGGTAGGGGCAATATTTGACTCTCTCGGAACAAATCAACGCATGACGTCATTTGACTTCCCGAATATGGCTCTAACGGGTAGATTTGCTACACAGCTCTAGTCCGTACGTGATCACACTGTATACAGTGGCAAAATAACAAGTGCGCACCACGCTGAAAGTAGCGGTGCTCGTTAGCCTCCGGAGGGCCTAACACGCGCTAGATAGCTTGCCGCTCTTCTATGAGCGTCTCGCATGTCAATCCACTGTCAATGTGGAAACCTCGTAATTTCGTACAAGGGACCTGCTGGAGCTCAGTCTGACCGATTACTACTAAATGCTTTTTTGTCTCATGGCTGTTCAGGGAGAATGCCATGAAGTTCGTTTTACTCTTGTTCAGCGCTAACCCATTCAATCTGAAACTACTCATCGAGTTTGTTTAAATTGCTACTAGGCTATTCCAAGGACTGAGACCAATAAAAGTTTTTCTCAAAAGTTTTATTTACATTTATTTTAATTTCATAAAATTAAGAGATGTATTATTAATCTGGCGGAATGGCCCGCGAATATTAAACAAAATTCACATAAAATTTAAATATTGTTTCAAAATTAAAAATTATACAGGTACTGGTAAATAACGCACAGCCTTGTAAGGGTAATAGCTTCCGTTCTATGATTTGTAAATTCAAGTGATTGCTTTCGACGTACTCAAGCCACCCTTGCATCATGCGTTAGCTACCAGCAGCTCTGCTATTATTACACTAAATACATTAATTATTAGGTATAATAAAAATTATTACAATTTATTTTATATAATTAAAATTAAATTTTATATATTTCATTTGAATTCCAGATAGCATGCTGTAGATATTTCATAATTGATTATTTGAAGTACAACAATGTCAAGAATTTCCCGTTTTGGCGCTGATTAGATAAATTAACAGATGAGCCCATCATTCCACATTGAAATAAACCACCAAATATAGGCCCTGCGCAGACGACAGACTTTTTGTGCGATCGAGTCTGCGGCGCACAAAAAGTCTGCATGGCGCGCAAAAAGTCGGTCGCGGATATTTCACAGACTCAACGCACACGACGCACATCTTCGATCATTTTGTCGGCAGAGCTGTAGGGACGTAGACGCTATGGAAATCGTGCAGAGATCGCGAAGTATTATTTTGTACATGAAGTACAGAAAAAGAAGAAGAAATAGAGAATTTTGGGTACATCCTATACTTTCGGAAAGATTACTGAAGGGACAGTTCCATACTAAACATTCAATTCTGAAACAACATCCGGCATATTTTTCCAAATTTTATAAAATGTCTGTTACTACATTTGATGAGTTGCTATTTATTTTGAGACCTGCTTTGACTCATTCAGAAACAACAATGAGGAGGTGCATTGGTCCAGAAGAAAGGCTGTCTGTGACACTCAGGTAAGTAAATAAAATATATATGTTTATATAATCATAATTATATTATTTATTATTTCTCTCAGCCACAAACTAAGTTTTTATTATTCAAATGAATTATTTCTTGAATTAACATAGTTACATCGACCTCTGGCGCCATGATAATAGATCGCGTGCGTTACGTCCACCCCTAGCAAATGCAGATTGCCGACTAAAGTGTGCGCCGTCTGCGTTAGCGCGCGTTGAAGCAAACGTTCAATTTTTTCACACACTTTTTGTGCGGAGCGGCTCGTTGCGGCGCGGTGCGGTCTGCCCGAATACACGGATTTTTTTGTGCGCCGGACTTTTTGCGCGTCGTGTGCGTTACTGCATATAATTGCATAGGTTCTATTTTCACAGACTAAAATGTGCGTCACGGATAGTCTTGTCGTCTGCGCAGGGCCTTACGCACACGAAGCGCAAAAAGTCCGGCGCACAAAAAATCCGTGTATTCGGGCAGACCGCACCGCGCCGAGGCGCGCCGCTCCGCACAAAAAGTGTGTGAAAAAAATTGAACGTTTGCTTCAACGCGCGCTAACGCAGACGGCGCACGTGTTACCATTTGTGGCAGAATTCTGCCTTTTTGACCGAATCGAGGGTGAAATTTCGAGTTTGGCAGACACTGTCGACGAATTGGAAAATGGGCAGAATTTGGCCGAATCGAGATGCATCATCATGCAATTAAAAATTATAGGGATAAAACTACTTGTATCACACTACTAACATTATGTACTCTTGTGTTATTACACGCTACTTGGTTAGAAGTGATTTCATCGTACTGGCAACTCATCTTTGGCAGCCAGTTTTGAGGTCAAATGTCGGGGATTCCCCGGATGTATCTCATTTCAAAATGGATATTTCCCCAATTATCTGTAAGTTTACGTATGTTTTACTAATATGGACCTTATAATTTATACTATAAATTTAAAAAAATATTGTAAAGAAGGTGTAAAGGAACAAGGTGATTGTGTTTCCTTTAAACCATCCAAAAATATGATCCAAAAAATGGGATTAAAATCAGTATATGAGAAGTCAGATGACGTGATTGCAGATAATTCTGATAATGAAGAGTAAAGACGTAAGATTTTATAAGTGATTAAAAAAATAGTGCCTATGATTAAGAGATAAATATAAATTTAACTAGCTTTTTCTTTCCCATCCTCTTATAGATACTACTAAGGCCTAATTCTGAAAAGTTAGATTTTCATGTCGAACTTCGAGATTGTCAATCTCGCATGCAAATTGGATGAGTAAATGAACTTGAATGATTCTCAATCGTGAAATATCATAGAATGTCGAATGCCAGGCTTCGAGATATCTCGAACATCGAGATTTCAGAAAAGGAAAACTCATAGGTAATATTTTGACATCTCATTCGAGACGACATGCAATCTAAAGAAAAAACAAAATACGGTACATAAGTTTAAGTTTTTATTAGACTTTTTAGTAGTAATTGGAGATAAAACTTGCAAAACTATAAAAAAACGACTAGATGAAAAACATAGAGGTTATTTGTTTATTTTTCCAATGTCCCTGGTTACCTTCCTCTTTTTACCTTACCTTTTTACCTTTATGTAAAATATGTTCTTTTTATTTGGTGTACAATAAAGTATATTTGATTTGATTTGATTTTTCTTATGCAAAAATTTGGGATGGGTATCGACATTGAATGATAATGAACGAATGACAGTTATCGATTGATGAATCGACAAAACAAGATTCAATATATCGAAATCGCTTTGATTATTATGTATAACACCTATACCTTGGTATTTTGAACAAAATAATTAATTAATTGATACATAATTAATAATTAATTTCTTTACTCATGTGACTTTACTATACTGCCAGGGTACACTTCCCAGAGAAGTGGTGAAGTAGTTAGTAAAATACTTTCTCGTTTCTATTCCATTATCTGTCCCTCTCACACCAATATTAGATATATCTTCGAAAGGGCAGTTAAACAACGTGTCTTCAAAACAAATACCGTCTCTTTCTCTTACAAAATTGTGCAGAATGCACCCTGCTTTTATAATTTTTATGGCTAGTGGCATATTCACGTCTAAACCTCTTTGAAATATTCTCCATTTGCCAATAACCATACCCAATATGACACTGCTGAGAGACCGAGTACTGAGCCCCCTAACTACAGTGACATTGCAGAAGATTCGGAATACGTTCCCAGGCCAATTTCTTTACAAAACTCAAGCAGGCCAAGCGGCTCGTCATATACACCCTCACCCGTTCATAGAGATTACGCATCAATAATTTCTCCCGAAAATGAATCACTTTTTTCTCTTGGCGACGACGACGACGTTGGCGAGGTGTAAAGTAGGTATATTATGAAAATATAAACAAAAAAAATCAACAAAAGGCTGATTGTGATTTTAGAAAATTAGTTAAGTACCTAATTGTTAAGCTAATTATTTTCTTGACTAGATACACCACCAATCAAAAGACTTAATTTCCCTAGGTATAGTAATAACATCAGCAATATTAATTGTGATTTAGTAATTAAGCTCCCAATTGTGATTTAGTAATTACTTAAACCCCAAATTTTATTTAAAAGTGACAATTCACTTGTTTTTCCAAAATGTATGATTACTTGTTATGATAATAATCTGCCATAATAATTGTGATTTAGTAGTTAAGCCCCTAATTTTATTTACAATATAAGTGACAATTCACTTGTAATAGATCGATATTATTGTGTACCTACATTATTGTTTAAAAGTACAACATACTTAAAAATTTGCTGCCATGAAAATCCACGTAATTCTTATAAATTTTTATGATTTGTTATTTTAACTAATTAATAAAAGAAAATCTTTGTTCATAATGTTTTGGTTTAAATAATAAGTACCTCAGAAACCTATTTGTCATTTGAATAATAAAAAACTTAGTTTGTGGCTGAGAGAAATAATAAATAATATAATGATTACATAATATATAAATATATATATTTTATTTACTTACCTGAGTGTCACAGACAGCCTTTCTTCTGGACCAATGCACCTCCTCATTGTTGTTTCTGAATGAGTCAAAGCAGGTCTCAAAATAAATAGCAACTCATCAAATGTAGCAACAGACATTTTATAAAATTTGGAAAAATTTGCCGGATGTTGTTTCAGAATTGAATGTTTAGTATGGAACTGTCCCTTCAGTAATCTTTCCGAAAGTATAGGATGTACCCAAAATTCTCTATTCCTTCTTCTTTTTCTGTACTTCATGTACAAAATAATACTTCGCGATCTCTGCACGATTTCCATAGCGTCTACGTCCCTACAGCTCTGCCGACAAAATGATCGAAGATGTGCGTCGTGAGCGTTGAGTCTGTGAAATATCCGCGACCGACTTTTTGCGCGCCATGCACACTTTTTGTGCGCTGCAGACTCGATCGCACAAAAAGTGTGCTGTCTGCGCAGGGCCTAATCTCTTTACAAGAGACGTCACATCTAAAAACTTCATTTTTATAAATAAAACACACTCAATGGATGTCAGCCAATAAAACAAATCGGATTTCGGAATGGGTCTTCCACTATTGACCATATTCATATGGTAAAGCAACTGATGAAGAGGCAAGAGTACAACGAACCTTTTTACGTGACTTTCGCAGATTAAGAGAAGGCTTTCGATAGCTTTGAACATATTCTTGAGTACATTGATGCTATAACTAGTATAGCCACGACGCTAAATTCCGACAATAATGCAAGTTCAGCTACACGATATCACCAACCCTGTATCCGTCAAAAGAGAGGTGAGACACCATGAATGGATAGGATGAATAACGAACAGGATAGGATTGCAGAACGACAGTGTGTATCTTGGTCATACTGCAACTTTTGGCAAACGACATCAAACGAAGGAGATCGCTAGTCACATACTACTGGGTTGATGATAGACATTCTGAAATCGCACTTCATTCCACACGACTCGCACCTTCAAGCAACTTGGCGCTAGGGCTGCAGTCACGAGTGGGATTGTGCGGGACACTTGTTTAGACAAGTAGACGAAACGAGTGCTGGCCAACGACTGCCTATCGGAATGTCGAACGGCCGGTGGCATATTACGATCGAGGCCTATACCCAGCAGTGGACGATGATGCCACGATGGGCTCATTTGTTTGTTACAATGTGTGAATTTATTATTTCTATGTAAAACAAAGTATAGTATAAAACAAAATCAACTTCCGCCGACTTTCTTAAAAACTGCAACAAGGTGCATTCGTTCAAGTAACTTGACTATGAACTAATTAAATTTAAAATTTCGTTAAATAATAATAAAACACTGCAGGCGGGGCCGTGTAACACGCGGCGCCGCCGACTCGCCGTCTCCCCCGCGTCAGTCTTCGCCGCACGAGTCTTCATTGTCGGCTTCCTTGATGTTCGTGAAGAATGAAGTGAGAGCCATCATCATTACACCTGCACAAAACACGCACCTGTTAACACCATACTACGAATACGAACGATACTACTCTATCCGCTCCACTCTCATGCGAACTTACATATCAAATAAAACTAACGATCGGTTCAGTAGTTTTTGGTCTATTCGTATCCAAACAGTGATGGAGGAGGACACGTTACTCGTTAACAACCAACAACTGACCTTTCAACCCCCACATTATGTAATACAATTTCAAGACAACACGACAAGATTATACTCAGATCTAAATTTAAAATAAAATTGTGCTTTTATTAGTATTTAAACGATTTCAATAGATTTAAATTTTTAACATCGCCAATAGTATAAAGAGTATTAAATTTACCTTTGCCTTCTGGATCCTTGTCGGACTTTTCCCACGCTAAAAATCCATCTAAGGATATTAAGTATTGCTCATGTAAATATTGGAATATTTCTAATGTCAGCCCTGAAAAGAAACACAAAGGTTAAATATAACAACGTAAGAGCTTACGTCGGGCTATCGTTCAATAATAATTGTATTGCCTATTGTAGAAACATTAACGCGCCGAGTGTTATATTGGAAGCCAAGTGCCCGTCTCAGGCATACTTGTGTATAATATGTACGGAACTAACATCACCCTCGCCTTCAAAGAAAGAGGTCTACCATAAGAAGTTTGTTGGAATTGAAATGAAATCTCACCTTGCGGATGCTCCAGTCTATGTATTAAGTGCTGAATGCCGACCAAGCAACTCGCTTCTCTGGTTTCTTTCGATTCGCCGAAGTCATTGATGAGACTGGCGTATTTGCCCATACGGTCCTGGTTGAAGTGGGGCACGTCGCGGGCTTCGGCGCCGTAAAGCGCGTGCTCGCAGATGGCCTGAATGAGCGCTTTCATAAACCAATCTTCATTGGAAGCCTCGCCGAGTTTGTCCTGCAAATAGAAGCACGTGATCATCGATACGAGTTCATTGCTGCTACCGCTGCTAGTTGCGACACACAATTTCAGACCCGAGGTGTTTGTAGTATTGTTAAAGTATTCCCATCACGCTCGCACAGGTGACGGTCATGAGCGCACACACGAAGTCCAAGATTCAAGTTATACCATTTAAACCTCTTTTTAACTTCTACGATCTTCTGAGCGCACCGCGTGTTATAAAGGACAAACTGTATTTGTTAATGTTTCTTGACCATAGTACTTTTTGGTATGGGGATATTAACCTCGAAAGCGAAGTAAGCTAATTTATGAACGTCGATGCCGCGGGCCGCTACTAGTTAATACAATCAAACCGTTCGTACCTGAACCCAGCCCTTTATGCACTCGCATGTCTCGTCAGCATTAATTAACTGCAGCAATCTGCTCTGAGTTTCTTCAGGTGTTAATATCTTCTTGGAGTCACTACTGGCGTTTACATCAGTTTCAAGAAATTCAAATTTATTATCTTCTATCCATTTCTGTACCTGTAATAATGGAAAAATTACAATTTTGGCAAGACGCTACAAAAAAATCTATTTATTCGTATGTGATTAAATTAGACATTACCTGATCCTCCTTCATCCATTGGTTCACTTTTAATCCAGACTCCTGCCATTTGCTCTTTACAAATGTGGGCCCCATGCTGTCGTTCAAATGACTGATGATAGCTTTCAGAAGCAGGTGTCCGTGCTCGGCGGCGACTATGCTCTCGCTGATATTGAATATCTGGACTAAGCTAATATGCTGAAAATTTAATATCACATTGCGTAAAAAAAAAACAAAAAATTTAACAAAAACTAAATATTAGTATATTTTAGAACTATTTTTACCTTCTTCTCAATATGTGGTGCGACGATTTTCCCTAAATATTCATACAGCATGGGGATATCGATGTAGAGGTCAGGCGCGAATTCAAATGTCTCTTTGATACCTGATAAGAAGTTGTCAGCCGCAATAGTGCCTGTCGATATCAAGTGCAACAGAGATTTTGCCACCAATGTCACCTCCTTTGCGGCCCTGTGAATTTCAAATAAATTAAAAGCTAAAATATAAAAAACAATAAAAAGGTTCAAGTAACACTAGACCTAGATAACGTAATATGTATGTATCGTTGTAATCATAGTTTCCGATACAGTTCAACGATTCGTTTCATAAATATTCATTTAAAACCAAATTATAAGTTCGATATCTACCGCCACAAAAAAGCAAAAATATTTCAGCTATCACCATCGAGCTAGGATTACACAGAGTCACAAACGCTCGAAAAATAAGTCCGAGCCTAAACTCTATGCACGCTACTCGTTGCAAAGAGTTTCGGATTAGTAATAAGGAAACCGCGATTCTAATACGATGCGACGTCGCGATGGGTAAGTGCTCAATGAAAAAGGGCTCATATTCCAGCAGAAACGTGAAAAAAAGGATGGAGTGTCGTATTTTAGTTAAGCACTATTAAAAACTATCTTATTAATGTAAATGCAGTTAGTTTATCTAATTTTATTTCGAGTATTTTTATTTCTTTACTAACATATTACATTATTTGTATTGATATCTCTTTATGATGAAAATCTATAGAGTATATTAGTCCTACTTTTTTATATTCTTGAAATTTATGATGGCGCTAAGTATATAATAGACTCGTATTTTTAGGGTTCCTATACTAAAAATTTAAAAC
>OZ026808.1:14582133-14612503 GCA_964023185.1 Macaria liturata
GAAGTCTGATCTTGAATTGAACGTAGACCTTTCGATTGAAACTCCCTTGGCATGATAGCTGGGCCATCATATCGCGGTTTGCTGAAAACATGTCTAAGTATTATTCGATAGCAAGAAGTAACTTGTGCTGTGGTCAGTGATAATGTTTGAACAGTGATGATATTCAGCAACATACCTCTGAGTTGAAGTGGGATCAGTTTGCACATTCTCTAGGACGCTGTACATGTTTTTGCTGAGACTGATTTGAGAGTTGCTCGAAGATTGAACTTGGGCCTTTGTCCCCGAGCCATGGTTCCACGCTGATTGATGAGGAGCTAATTTGATATTGGTCAGATTCTGAAATTAACAATACACTGTTATTATATAAGCAAAGATTAACATTCAATTTATTGATTTGTCCCTTTAATTTGTGTTAGGGTGGATTTATATGGTGGATATACATCAAACCAACAAAGAGCTAGAGCTTAGAACAAGAGCATTATTTCATAATCTACTGAATAGTCATAGTCGTGCTCTACGACTGTTTACACTAAACATTAAAATATTTTGACGTGGTGGGGGGTAGAACGAGCAAATGCTCGTTTGATTGTAAATCCACCCAATGAAGCAATTATCAATTTGACCATTATTTTTATTTTATTTTAGCGGTTAGTTTAAATTTCATTAAAATTGACTCGGTACAGGACACTGCAAGTCAGTTTAATTTTGTAAACTATTCCAGCCCTTTAATTTTCTTACTTAAATGAACAACTATTGTAGAAATTATAAAAGTAATTATTAATTTATGATGTTTTTTTGTTAAATAATAGCCATAATTTTAATTTTGTTTCTGTACTATGATGTAACCATGAATATTGATGTCATGGTTAGCTTCAACCGCATAATGTACTTTAAACACACATGGATTACACGAGGAAGCCTTATCAGTAAAGAGTAAGCAAAGTTCAACTGTGAACTCTACAACATCAAATCAGAGCAGATATTTATCCGTTGAGATTGCAGAGAGAGCGTGATTTGTAAACAAGTCCTACGATGTTTCTGTAAACACTACATTTTTCTAATTATTTAAACAACGTCATTAGTCTAAACTGAAACCTAAGAACCCCCCACTCGGCAATTGCTCTCTACTTATTTTATAATTAAACTAGCTTTTGCCCGCGGCTTTGCACGCGTTATTAAACATATAAACCTTCCTCTTGCATCACTATTGAATCTATTGAAAAATCTGCATCAAAATACGTCGTGTAGTATTTTTAAAGATCTCATCACACATACAAATCACATACTTTATACTATGTAGTGACAAGGTGTGTCCGAACTTGCATGACAATGCAAGTTCCGTCAAAATTGGTTAATTCGTTTTTCAGATATGTTTCAATAGACGTTATATTCTTCGCTCTGTGTATCATTTTAGAGGTTCATATAGAGATGGACGTACCTTTTGCGTAACAGCTTTGAGTTTAGACGTATCGACAGGGAAGGTGGTGGTCCGGGGTGTTTTCCACGTGTTATCCATAAAAGTATTTTGCCGGCGGCTGTCACCACCTCGCTTGCCGCGACCGCCTTCGTCGCGACGGAATCCACCGCCGCCGCCGCCACCCATTGGGTTCGCGTTCATCAACTAAGGACAAAAAATGACTATATAAATAAGAGTTAAACAATATATTGTAAGAAAGAATTTATGTATGACAAGATGTTGTTGTAGAACACTATTCTAATCCAAATCACACACACACACACACACTAGATGTCTGCAACAGAAGGTACCCAACACTCACTCCATCCTGACTATTTCACTTAGTTCCCCTTGTCACTCCCACTTTGCCTTGACTTTCATACCATGCCTTCATACCGTAACCTACCTACTTCTTTATGCAGCATTCTTCATGTGTAAGTAAGTCGTAATGTAAATAGTCCTGCCTATGTTTTGAGTCGTAAATCAATACGACCAAAAAAATCCATGAAACGTCAAAAAATGCTGTCAGAGATTTTATTGCTGTAATAGGGCCTGCATTGACCTGCCCCCTTGAGACAAGAGGCGTATTTAGTGAGCGTACTGTCGCTCACTTATGGAATTGAAAGAACAATGATTAATTTAAAAAAAGAGGTTATCAATTCAACAAAGTACAAAAAAGCACACGCA
This sequence comes from Macaria liturata, assembly GCA_964023185.1. Lineage (NCBI taxonomy): Eukaryota > Metazoa > Arthropoda > Insecta > Lepidoptera > Geometridae > Macaria > Macaria liturata. Next base: position 14,584,277 of record OZ026808.1, read on the forward strand.
GGTGTCGCTAGGAGTAAATTAATCCGTGAGTAGGGTAAACATTTGCCGCGCTAGAAAAAAAACGTCGTTTCTGTCACTTAGTGCCATTGGCACCTATTTGTTTTGTTTGGTATGAAGCATAGAGTAATATAATACACCTGGCATAAAATATATAAACACAATACCTGCATACACCTTGCTCTATACATGTTAATGTACTTGTAATGTTGATACGAGCGTTTAAAAATTACGAGTAAGCTGTTAGAAATGAAGTTACGAAAGTTGTAATTTAAAATAAAGGTTTAAACTTGTAATTTAAACTTTTGAATTAAGTACCAAACTATATTGTTTTAGAAATTTCATACTCCATCTAATATATAATTTTGCTGAAAGTTGTGTTAAAATTACGTAATATTTTGGGCCTCATCACCAAATCACCAAAACAAATCCGTTCCTTCCCGTTGTCCCAGGTGGCCGTGTCCCCGGTACGGTTCACGGCACCCGGTGCCGTGAACAACGCGGGACAATTAATAAATAAATTTAAATTATTTGATTTCATTAAATCAAGGCAGACAGAGACCGGGGACAACAAGAACAATTTCTATTAGTTTTATATATTATAATGGAGACCGGGGAAAACGTGAATTATAAAAAATAAACGGGAGGGAAGGAACGAACAAATCGATATAAACGAACGTTATCAAACAACAGAGACATCATTTGACAACAGTTGTATGGCAAAAACCCGACTAGCGCATCCTTAGTAACTATTATTTTGATTCTACGTTTTATTTCAACTTCTACCATTTACATGTATAGAGCACGGTGTAGGTAGGTATTGTATTTATATATATAATTTAAGGCAATAACATGAATAAGTAGAGTATTTTTAGTTATATATGTAGTGTATTGTTCTTAGTTCAGATTTCCAGAGAGCGTTTCAATTTGTTTGGCATTAAAAACACACAAGAGGGCTCTCCATTACTGGTATATTATATAACTCTATGCATAACTGCCACGGGGTAGAAAACTCAAAGAATAATAAGAACAGGTACACCCTAGGAGGCCCTATTACAGCAATAAAATCCTTGGTAGCATTTACGCCGAAAATAAATCCCTGCCTATTGGCCCATAAAAGAAGAACCTAACAACAATATATTGAGCAATAGATATACCATCGTCTTAAAGTAATTATTTTGTGGACCACGATCACAGATACAGTTCTGGCCTAGTTCGGAATCCGTCGGAAACGCACAATGTCTACCCGTATATGTATAACTAAGATTTAAGATTAATTAAGATGTAAAACTTGTATCCCCTATTTCACCCCTTAAAAGTGGTACTTCTAAAAATCCTTTCTTAGCGGATGCCTACGTTAACATCTACCTGCATGCCATATTTCAGCCCGATCCGTCCAGTGGTTTGGGCAGTGCGTTGATAGATCACTATGTCAGTCAGTCAGTCACCTATGAGTTTTATATATTAGGTCCTTACATATGAAATTGGCGTTTTGTATGTGAGGAAGAAAAAGTCGAATATTTTTTAATATTATATATTTAATTAATCAAAGTATGAACCATTGTTGTCTATGCACTTTTGCCATCTCATATGTAGTTTATTGATCCCTTTACAAAAAAAAACCAGTCGGACGGAAATCAATAAAATCTTTGAAGGCGATTTGGACTACCCTATCGGAGTTGAATTTTTTCCCTTGCAAGATGTTATCCAAATTTCGAAAAAAATTGTAATCTGTTGGAGCAAAGTCCGGGGAGTACGGAGGATGTCTTAGACATTTCAATTGAAGCTCTTCTAATTTGGTAGCCGTCTGTTGTGCAGTGTGTCGTGAAGCAGCAGTGGCGTGGAGCGATTGACCAGCCTAGGTTGTTTAGCCGCTAGCTTTTCCATCATAGTTTGCAATTGCTGACAATAGACATCAGCCTTAATAGTCTAGCCAGATTTGAGAAAACTGTAATGAACAATACCGGCACTAGTCCACCAAACGCTCACTAGTAACTTTTTTGGGGTTAATTTTCGCTTGGGGCAGGATTTGGCTGGCTGGCCAGGATCCAACCATTGCGCTGAGCGCTTCCGATTATCGTAAAGAATCCATTTTTCACCACAGGTAATGATTCGGTTTAATCACAGAACAACGATCGGGCCACATCGCCCCCGCGCGCGCCCCCCCATAGAAGCGAAATGACTAATAATACGTGGTTCTCGTTTGGACCAGTAAACATGCCAACCTAACCTACGACAGCGCTTGTCAGTCTGTTGTCAAACATAGTCCGAGCGAGAGAGAGTTTTCGGTCGTTTTACTCGGTTTTACAGCATGATAAACTATTAAATATGTCCTGGTGTCAAGTTAAAAATTGTAAGAACAAGTTCCAGTGTTACCGGCGTGAAATACCATCGGTAAGTAGTGAAATTTCGTAATTTTAATAAATAAAACTTTTGACATTTTGAATGGCATTAACACATTCGTTGTCTTGACGACGCTACTTCTCGATAGCAAAGTGATGTGTAAATGGAACCTAGCAAATTATCGATAATCGATATAATGTATATGATGTTTCTGTATCTGTATGGAAATGTTTCTGGATTACGGTTTTTATTTAACACATACTTAATTTACAGATTTCCAAAAAATCCAGTGTTAAAAAATAAATGGATATTTGCGACCGGTAGATACAACTGGTTTCCTCATAAAAATGCCAGAATATGCTCCAGTCATTTTGAAGATGATTTGATAATTGAACTGATTTTGATTAAAATTGGTATAGAGATACTTTCAGTCCCCGGTAAGGACATAGGATAGTTTTTATCCCACGGGATAAAAACGTTTTTACAGCGGATAACACCGCGGGCCATAGCTAGTTAACTATAATTTGTACTTAAATAATATAGTTATACTAAAAACATATATTTCCATCTTCGAAGTAAATGTGTAAATAATCGATAAAAAATATCGACATTGCACAGCCGATGAAGTTGAAGCGTACTGTGTACATGAACATCTCGTGCGTCGTAGTGTGCGTGCCGAAAGTGTGTTAGTTTTAGTAAATGGTGACACCTGTTTTGTATCGAATAAAGAAAGAATTCGCCTCTATAGTCCATTTCATATAGCAAGTCACCTGTGACAGGTCAGTAGAACGTAAAAGAACATGTACATAAATTATTGTGACGTCATGCTCATGTTGAATTATTTCTATTTATTAGTGAAAACATTATGTAAGTTAACAAAAATAACTATTAATATAAACAGTAAAAATTATAAGACATCAAATAAAGGGTATTTTTCGCGTGTACATACTCGCATTCAATGTTACAAAAAAATAAAATATTAAATTTCATCGCACAGCAAAGTTACGTACTACTGCTAATTGTGACGTCATTTTCGTAGGGTTGGGACTTGGTAATCGATTATTTTTGACATCAAAAAAATATCGCAAAAACAAGTATTTATCATTTCGATCTATCAGAGATAATGATTTATGTACTTCAAGCACAATGATTTTATGCGATTTTTTATATTAAAATAATTAAGGAAGGTATTTATGAGTTTTGTATCATAAAAAATATAGCGAAAAACATAAAATTTTTGTGTATCATAATTTCATTTGAATAATTTAATATATATTTTGGCTTCATATATATTATACTGGCAATATTTTTTTATCAAAACTGTATTCTTTTCTTCTTCTCAATTTGTCCCTTCCTTAATTTATCTGTAGGAATTTATTGTGGGTTCGACAAATATTATTTTGTGATTGTCGGTAATTCACATAACATTTTTAGGATAGGCAGATGAAAATAGCCATAAGTAACTACAATCGATAATCGGTAAATTTCTAATTCGAATTACTGCAGTACATCATTACAATTGTCAAAATGATATTGACAAGTGACGTTTTATATGTGTCACAGGTGCCATGCTATATGAAATGGATTATAGTCACAGGGCGACAAGCATGGACTTCAAAGCTCTGTGGGTTTAATATACCTTCATAATGTGACGCAAACAGAAAAAACAGAAGAAAATAAAACAAATGGATGACGTTCATCGAAGCCAAAATACATGAGTAACTGTACAAATTTGAATTTGGAATTCCTTACCAAAGAGGAGAGATTCGCGATTAAAGTGGCCAGTACGAAAAACGCCAATTTCATATGTAAGGACCTAATATTTACATGTATTAAATAAATGTCATCATAATCATCATCAGCCTAATGGGACCCATTGCAGGGTATAGACCTCCTCCCTCTTACGCCAATACTCCCTGTCTTGCGCTGTTCTTGCCCAGATGTTTCCTTCTAACTTTCTAATATCATCCAGCCACCCTTGCACAGGTTTTCCTACACTGCGCTTCTATTAAATAAATGGATTTATTATTAATAACATATTTTGACAACTCATTTATAATATCATTCTACTAACATTACCATTGTATTCCAATTGTATTGCTTATAAAAGATCCGATATGTTTGAGATCAACGTTTGATCAATGCCAAGTGTCATTAAAATTCTACTGAAAAATTTATGAGTTGCACAAAATGTATTCAGGGCGAGCAAGGTCTGTTTGCAGCTCTGTTTTCAATAAACTTTTTACAGTGAGATCGTAATCTAGCAAATTCTCGAAGCCATTTGGGCTTCGAGAATTTGCTAGATTTTTTCGATTTCACAGCAATACTGATCTGATTTTCTTTAACTTTTAAAATCTTACCTACATGTGATGTAGTTTAGAGTATAACACACTCTTGTCCACGAGTAACACTCTGGATTAATCTGGTAGTAAGCCAAGAAAATAATTTAAAACCATTTTATCTGACTTGAGCTATTAATTTTACTGCTTATATGAAATAAGGTATTCTATTTGTAAAATCACGTCTAGAACATTTTCGTAGTGTTCGGCAGGAAGGCAATCTACGTATTCTTTAAAGAGTGTGTTCTGTACGGCACCGATCGATACCACAAACTATCTAAATATACCTATTAAATAATAATGCCAGTCAGCGCGGTAACGCAGCGAGCTTGATGAGAATATTTGCGCCGACAACTATTAAGGGCGGGTTATATAACTATTCTGACGTTTTATTTATTTACTGACTACATACGATAAGTAAATACATGACATTTTTAGTAACCAATTTCAATATTCTGTGGAAATGAATCAAAAATACATTGAAGTGTCTCTAATTTAAATTATGTATATTTTAAAAAAGAACTTGGTATGTTTTAAATATAATTACATACAATACATTGGACTGGACATGTACCTCAAGGATGCATAATATAATAATATTTTAGCATGATAAGTGAACTAATATACATGTATTGTAAATGTAGGTAGTAATAAGATAGTGACCCGAGATAACCTGAACCTATTTTGAACGCCTGGAAGGCAAAACAATGCGAACAACAGAAATATGTATAAGTACTCTATTTGAGATTAAATGTAAATAACACCTAATACAATGTGACTACACAATGCTTTAGCAGGAATACATTATTATGATAAAATAATATGGTGAGTTGTAGTGAAATCTAGCAGGACAGGATCCGAGGTACGGTGCACTGCTGGCCAACCGCGCGGCGCACACAGTATCGCTACTACTGGGTTGGCCAGATGCGCTATTGGACAATAATACAATAGTAGTTAGGAGGGGCTCGGTAACTTCAACCATCAAAAAATACAGAAGAAAGAAAACAGGCAAATAGCGGTTTCACACTCCCCCATCATCCACATTCAGTACTTGCACTTAATTCTCATGCCCATCCACTTTCACCTCAATCTGTTTAAGATAAGCAAGTCAGGTGAGAATGATGACTCACCTCAATGTGACGCTGTTGCTGCTCCGCTTCCTTCTGTATCTGGTCCATCATCTTAGGCTGAGAATCGACCACGCTCTTTCCTACCCATTTCCTCCTCCGGAGCGCTATAACATCTTGTATCATGAACTTCACACGACTACTGATCTTATGCGATTTGCGATCGACTATTTCTTGCATTTTCTTAAAAATGTTGTCTAGTTGGTTGTTTTCTTCGTTTTCGATCTGTTCACCAATCGTCGTGAGGAGCTTGCACAGACATTCTAGCTTCTCCTCCTCCAACTTATCAATTAAGTATTTCATACAATAATCCATAATTTTCGCAGTTAACATCTTCAGTTTGTACAGCTCGCCTACAAATAAATAAATTAATCGATTAACTTAAAAGCTCGCATACCTGATTGAAATTGAACTAACATGGATTCGCTTCTTCATTGTTAGCATACACCGACTTATTATAGAATTCGCAAGGCTTTTTGTCAAATCAGAACTTAATTCATAATACCACATACAAGACTCATACAAGACATCATTACACAAAGACATATAATTACTTTAATTTCGCAGTTGCATTGTCACATACATAAAAAATAATGTAAAATATATGCAATAGGATTAAATATTTGAACTTCAGCTATGACTTCTGCTGTCCATTCCTAGGAGGCCCATTCCTTTAATAATATAATCTTCTGCGGGTATAGTCAAATATTTTTTCATGATCAGTGATTCCTCGTATAATAAGTAGCATTTTTTTCAATACGTACGACAAAGATCCTTTTCTTCAATAACACAAAATCAACTTTTCTTTTTCAATACTTATCGTATTAGCCAACTGGTGAAGGCAATTTGTCTCTTCTGGGCTGGCTCCTGCCAACCTTCATTCTAAAAGAGTGTAGCATGGACAGATGATAAACCATCAAGGTATGGTAGTGAATCTTTTCTGTTAGAATTCACTATTTATTGTATGTAACGTAAGTCTGAACCGAAGTGAACCGGCTGTAATTCAAATTTTCTTTTTATCATTTGTTTTTTTTTACATTAAATAGCCTTACGTTTGACTATAGCCTGCCTGATTTTAAGCACCACTATAGTCTAAGATGTTGTAAGTTGTCCAACAATTATTATTATTCAGTGATTAAAAGACTCCGCGCGATATTTGAGTGGTTGACCTCCTCCGGGGCTATTGTGACCTAGGAGCTAGGTCACCAGGAGCTCCCCATGATGCCACGCGGCTAGGTTTGCCCGACACCAGCGTCATTACATTTGCCACCGCCACTTATTTCGCTCGAGGCTCTTTCCTTAGCCAGCAGGATGACAATATCAAGCATGCAATGTTATATTGTCCATGTATGAATGGATTACTCACCAATAAATCTAACATTTCCTACAGATCTCATCCTGACACGCCTGTTTTCCTCCGCGATCATCAACTGCAGCTCCTTCTTTTTGGCCTGTAATCACAGAATACAGAGTACACGAAATCATAACTACCTTTTTGAATCAGCAGCGAGCGGAGGGCACAGTACAGTGCGCTCGACAGCAGAGTGTCGAGTTATCATTGAATTCTATGTGTAATATCTAGGTATAAGCAAGTTAGTCGGATTCGTGACCTGCTCTTATTAGTTAAAGTGTTAGAAATAGGTACGTAGATATTTTGTTATAATATGCACTATAATATATAATACAACAACTAATAATGTATGTATTGGTCAAAAAACATTTGACCATTGATTAAGCACAACACAAAAATACTATTTTATTATTGTACTGGTCCATGTTCATAATGGCAATCATTACAGTATTGAGAGATTGATTGAGCACCTAAATATTATAAGGCAGGTCTTTTTAAATATTTACAGCCATCTACTTCTTAAAGAAATATTTTTAATAAGGATATACTGAATAGTAAATTGTAAACAAATTCATGTCTGTCAGACTCTCAACTTTTAAGGCCACAGACTATTTGATGCACCCTCAATATATTTGACAGGCCATTCTCTTCTTTTAGACTAAATATCTAGTAATTTTGTAACCTCTTTCAACAAAATTAAAAGGTATTATGTATTCAAATTATTTTGGGGCAATTGCTGTTTCGAGCATTACCTAGTGTCAGTTTCAAAAAAACCTACCTGTTCCAATGAAATATTGCATACTCAATTATATTAGACGCAATAATAAAATGATACTGACCGGATCGGTGCATTCATTCATTTCCTTCTCCATTTTCAATACATGCGCATCAGTTTTATTAGTTTCAAACTGGTTTTGGCATTTGTTAATAATGAGAGCCCTGAAGTTTACACACTGATCAGGGTTCGTTGCGTTGTCAGCGGGTACCTGAAATTGAATTTAAATTAGTCATACATATCTTCTATTACATTCAACTCGATTATTCAATAAGATATTTGCAAAATGTGTAGTAAGTCAGCCGGAATGAAACATGTTTTATTCTAATCACTAAAAGTCATAAATTGTTTACCTAATTAATGAGCCAACTAAGTGACTCGCAATATTAGTAGTAGTTATGCATAAATAACATAATGCGTACCTTCAGCATGGACAACTTGTTGCACATGGCAGCGTAAGCTTCTGAGAAGTTAGGTTCATCAATGGCCTTTTCGAATATTAAATCGATCACTCCAACGAGGCGCTTCTGGGTATTTATCTCCAGGGTCTTCACTTTATCGAGTAAAGTGTCGAACTTTTGGGGCGTAAGTTTGTTCAGAATACCTCGGAATTTCTTGTACACCTCCTAAATAAAGTAGAAAAAGTTAAATTTTAAAGGATAGTCGTGAACAATTTCAATAGCTAATGTCATCATTAGTGATCATCATACCTGGTTCTTTTGTTCTTCCTCAGTGAGGGAGTCTCTCCTGAATCTGGTGGGTTTCCAGGCAGACTCGGATTCATTGAGCTTCACATCCACACGTAGCGATAGAGATACATGAATAACCGGTTTATGAAGGCTGTTACCACCGCCTGGAGCCGCCAGTTTTACACTGCCTTTACCTACATCAAACACAGGTGATCAGGCAAACAAGAAAATATCAATATAGCATGGCTAAAAATAAGTTTTGCATAATATTAATTTGAACTTAAAGACATATATTCTTACCTCCTGTAGGTAAATTCTTCTTGGCATCACGTGGAATTGCATTCCTAGAGCCGCCCAGGCCTCCACCCTTTGCAAATGGTGGGAACAGGGAATCATTCATCGGTCTCATAATGGGGGTGAATGAAATAGGTTCCTGCATTGGAGCAGTCTGTAACATAAAATATTATTAATATACGGGTGATTCTCAACTAAAAGATTTCGGCGGCAGACCTTAAGATGTACATTTTTTTGTCCAAAATTTGTAGTAAACAACGCATTTATTTCGTTAAATACTGCACCTACTATAACAGCAGTCAATTTTATTACTAAAATCAGCATAGTTTTTTGCAACACTCGTATTTTAAGTGCCAAAATTGTATCTCCCCTGGCATGCCCCTTTTCCAATTTCTCAGTTTGTCGTCCGTTCAAATAATAGTATAGCCCATTTGAATAAGTTATATAATCAAAAATAAACAACAAATAACATCAAGTTATTGAAATATTACAAAACGTATGTACATTTTAATTTAAAAAAATAATTACTAAATTAATCCCTTACATTTTGACTTTCCTGGACGGACTGGTAAGTATTATTTAGTGTTTGATTATACTCCATTCGCGGAGTTTAACTAATAGGGAAATAAAGCGCTGAACGTGATTGGTTGAAGATAAGATAAGAAGCTAAGGGCGCGTACACCGTGCGACCTAATGTTAGTCCGATACTGTTCCTTGACCGGTGCGGACGTGTTCTTTGTTTGGCGTTATTTCAGTGTGTTCAGTGTTGGGACGAAAATATGGAAAAAATGCAAGAAAAAATTCTTATAAATTTAGAGGATGATTCCAGCATTCATTCAGATAGCGAATAAATGTTTATGCTTATTTTTTTGTTTAATTTTTTAAATTCTATTGATCACATCGTTAAAATCATTTTACACAAAATCATGAAATATTCAATATAATATTTTAATCTTGCGTTCAATCTCTGATATATATTAAAATTATAATTATTTTTAGATGATAGATCACCCATTTAAACACAGCCTTACATTTCCATGAATTATCCATACCCGCTGACCAATCCTGACCATTTGAGTCGGTGCTGCATCCTTATCAGTTTCATACGATTGTGCAAGGGAGAGGGCGCTCCATTAGTTCGACTCCGCGAATGGAGTATAGTTCTAAGTTTATTAAGTATTTATTCTTATATGAATTTATTATGCATGCTTTCCTGTGACCCTTTGATATTTCTGAAAATTCAGTACTTTCACGATGAGATTTTTTTTTGCTGTTATTTCAAACGAAATTGATATCATAAATTAATATTTATATTTGTAGATTATAATTATGGTAGGTACGAGTACCTCGAAAAAATTATACCTAGAACATCATGAAAAAAAAAACGAAAATAAAAATGCAATTTACGAAATAAAATATGATCCCAACAAGTACTCCCAGCAAAAAGAAAAAAGAAGTACGAAAGTAAAAAAGAAAAATTAAACCTGTACAACAAACATGGAAATAATATATAGTACTGGAATTATGACTGCTGATCCAATTACGAGCACAGTGAGGCGCATGTATGACAGGCTGTTGTCTTTTTCTAACTAGGGTGACAATAAATTATATAATTAGGATATATCAATTCATCTTCTTACCAAATCTGAAGTCTCTTTTGAGGTCCTATTTTACCTGCATCTTGGCAGTCATGATTATCCCTAGCTCTATTGACGCGTTAAGTAACAAACACCAACAAACTTACTTCAAAATGCACTTTAGTTTGTAACTTATAATAGTATCGATTCGGTTGACAGGGAGGCAATGTAATCAAAATCATAAACATTTTGCAGTAATTACAATATTTATTTACAAGTTCACATTTGAATTGCATATAGGTAGTTGCCTATATCTTATATTTTTTTACACTATCATTTTCCTTGTATTTCATATTCTAACTGAAACAAGTGATGGTTTAAACTATGTACACCAATATAATCCTTTTCCTTGTGTTTCATGTACTAACCTAAACGAGTAACGTGTTATATTTAAGTTCTTTTGTCATTTTATTTTAATGTATTCATTTTTAGGAAAACTGAAAAAATATCATATTGCACAAGTTATTTCAAGCACGAGAAAATATGGTCACCTTAGTCCCAGTAATGTAATCTTACTTAAACTTTAGCATACCTGTAGAAAGATATATTGACTGCTCTGTTAGCTTAGTTGGTAGTGGCTCTGCCTTCTAATCCAGGGCTGCGGGTTCGATTCCCGCATAACACAAGTAATTAGAATATTTAAATTTGTAATTATTTGTGTTGAGTCTGGTCGTTTCTATGTATAATAAGTATGTATTTACAAAAGAAAAGTATATATGTATTATATACGTTATCTAGTACCCATGATACAAGCGTAAGCTTAGTATGGGGCTAGATGGCGCTGTGGATATGTCATGAAATATTTATTTAAGATTCTAGATTCATTTATTTATTTGCATGTAAATGGGTACATAAAGATCACATTAAATATAAGTATATCCGCCATTACAACCTCACATGAGGTACGCAAACGTTAAACAATTTTTTTTAAATTAATAATATTGATATAGGTACATGTCAAATACACATTATTATTATCTAATTTCAATTTAATATTTATTTATTTTATTTACTATATGATTCACTTCTGCATCCCGGAACACTAATACAAGTTCTTACCATTTTGTTATTTTTACAATAAAATACATTTAAACTAGGTACAAATGAAATTATTTTTTTCCCGCCACCTTTTGTCACCATGTCATCATAATTTAATGTTGCTTGTGTGAAAAATAATATAATATTAATTTGTTACTTATTCTATTTAGTGTTCATTTCACAAATTAATTCAGATTTCTTTGTGTCGAGTAAGTTTTATAATAAATAAAATTAAATAATATTATTTATTGCTAAATATTTCAAAACTTAAGTTGACACTGACATTTATTACAGATTATTTTTTAAACTGTCAAGCTGTTGAAGCAAGACAACAGCCTGCTCTATATGCCTCTCATTTTTGACTGATTTCACCCCCGATTTACCATTTATAGAAAATAAACTTTAAGTGTATAGCCATAAGGTTTCTATTCGTATAAAATCTAGTTCACAAAACAAAAGAGAGAACAATCCTGAGGGAAAGAGAGGGATGAAATAAAATATCCTTGACAACAAATGACACCAAGGGATAATCGGACAGCTAAACAGTTATTGCGCAAAGAGTATCAGAAACGAAAACTTTGTGTAGCTGCTCAAGTTGAAGTGACTCCCTACACAGACAACAAAACCTTACCTCAAAACTTCATCGATTAAATTTTATTAGAACTTATATTGTTTGTGATACTTATTAGTTTTTGTAAAAATTTGCACAAATTGTGGTGTGATAACAAGAGACTAATTCAGTATCTAAATACAGTTGATTGATGATGAAAAAACACATTTTATTTCAATTCTAAGCTGATTTCCCTCCTTTGGACGGAGTATCTTCCCTGACCTCTTGTAAAACATTGAAAAGTAGACTATTTGACTGTTCATCACAAAGGTTTACATAAATTAATTGTTGTAATACACTAGTACTGAAAAAAGCTGATTTACGTAAAAAAATTGTCTTGCTGCAGTTTCCATACAATGTGTTACCTCTTAACTGAGAATCACCCATATACATAATTCAGATAAATCTAACAAGCAATTAAAATAGCTACAATATAAAGTAATCTTACCCTGATCACGTTGCAAGCTTCTAGCAGAGGCACATTAGGCTTGACTTTGGACACAGGGGCTTCCTTGATTTGCTTTAGCAATCCAATATCATAGCACTTCTTGCCACTCTTGTTCAGGGGAGACCACTGATCTGTGAGAGAGAAAAATAAATATTGAGTAAAACATATTTGAATAAGTTTACAACGTAAGAAGTCAGTTACAATGGAAATAAATTTTACCATCAGTATACTTGTACTTAGGTACAAAAGCAGCAGGTGCAGGGGGAGCCGGAGTAGAGGGTGTTTCAGCTGGCTTGTCCACAGACTGGTTCTCGCTGGTAGGCTTGGCTTCCAATTTCTCATTTTTGTTTTCCTCATCGGCTAGGCATACTACTTTATCAGTCTCATCTTTTCCATTCTCACAGGATTCCATTTCTTTCACAGCAGCTTCATTGTTGGCTGCAGTTGAAGCCTTCACAGATTTTTCATTATTATTCCTGGTGTTTTTCACTGCTTTTTCATTCTTATTAATGTCTTCCTTCTCAACATCTGTTTTAGTTCTTACTTCAGTATTGTTACCATTGTCCACATCAGCATCTATGGATGTAAAAAAATACTCAGAAAATAATTAAAAAAAAAACATGAAACCAACTTTAATCAATGCACACATAAAATAATTTCACATGGGATATGCCACAACAATTATCAAAACAACACTACACATCACACAGTCATCCTACACCAAAATGTCTCAGAAAAAACCAGTAACATGATACCAACCTGCAGTTTGATTGTTGAGATTAATATCTTTCATTTTAGGTTCAGACTGATGTGTTCGAAAGACACTTGATATGCTCTGCGTTAACTTGGCTTGTGCTTCAAATGCACTAGACTTTCTTTCAGGATTTGTGTCAGCTAGAGTTTGCTCCCTGGCCACTTTTTCTATGCTTGCAGCTAATAGCTCTGTAGGGGTAAGGTGTTGATCTGGTGCAGGTTGTTTGGTCGGCTCAACTTTAGGAGCTGTGGCAACTATTGTGGGAGTAGAGTCTGCTGTTGAAGCCAAGTTCTTAGTGGTTTTTATATGCGGATTATTTTGACTAGTAATGCTGATAGCTTGTTGAAAACTATCAAGTGCACTAATTCCTGCAAAAAAAAAAACAAACGGAATATCAATGCAGGTATGATTTGGCAAATATAGAGTTAAATCAAGGCACAACTAAAATTTAGAATACTGGGTACCTGACTTTGTATACTTAGTTCATTAATCTCAAGTATTTTGTTAAAGATAAAAATACCTATCGATTATACCACAAAAATTTGGCAAATTTTTTGTCACCAATATGACAAGAGTATTTAGACTCAGGCAATTAATAAACAAGTTTCTTAAAAATTTTTGATTACGTAAATTTTCTTGGCTCTCAAAAGAAATAAAATTCAATTGGAAAATCGGCTGAATTAAATCATGATTGATCATTACTTAAATCAATCAGAAAGAAATTTACAGTATTCTACTAATTTTGTGCTCACATCAATTATATATTTTCTAGTGGATTACTATGTAATAGTGTAGGTCAGGGCACTGACTTGGAGAAGAAGTGTACTTGTAAGACACTGATAATAAGAATCACATCTACTACTTGTACTGAGACATAAATTAACTTGGTCTCGAACCACAACATGACTAGACTACAAGTACTACTGACAGTAAGTCATGAACAAGTATGACAGATGGTACTAACTGTATTGTTAGTTCTAAACTTAGCTATAAATATATTTACTATTGTTCATAAATCAAGCATCAGCCTGAGAAAAAGTGCAATGTACATAACTGGGATAAATGGATGTGCAAATACAGGTTGCACATATAATTTATAATAAAAGTGATCAAATATTACAACAGATAATGAGGGAGCCTTATTAAACTAAGAACATAAATATGGATTAATAGAGATTTTGTATCACCATTTTATGTCAGCAATGTCTTTACTAATTTTTTTGTTAGTCAAAGAAATTTAAATAGTCTAACAAGTTAAATAATAAGTAATTGTACTTATTTAGGTAGTACCTAAGTTATGTCAGTTATAGTTACAAAAATATGTATATGTACTTGATAGGTACATACATCCTCAATAGTCAATATTACCAGTCAATTTAGCAATTATTCTATTTATTTTTAATTTAATAAGGCTGAATAGTATAACACATACGTATATTCAGCCAGCTGTATATTCCAGGATTCATTTTAGGCAGTAGTTCAAATGTTAAAGGTGTGATGACGACAAAATCGAATATATTACCGTGCCACAAAATGTCGAAGTCACACGATTTGCGAAAGTGATAGGAATGAGAGAGTAAACGTACTAATGAACGAATTTTAATGAAAAATTAGATGGGAATAAGGTAGTATGGTGGCTTAGCTTAATATTTATTGGTTTAGGATCACGGGAATCACTTCTTGAGAGAACCAAGTTCGAGATCTAAAATTAGAGACGAGATATTTTTCCACGTGGGTGATAGGTATTTCACTTACCTACTTACTTTATCACTGATTTTAAGAGGTTAACTACTTAATACACTTCACAGTGACTTATCTTATAATTAGAAATACGATAAAAGAAAGTAAAGTAGACAAAAGGTCACTCAAGGAAATATTATAAGTACACGCACAACACTTACATAAACTTATATAAAATTGTATATTATTATTTATATTGCATATATTAAAATTATAAATTACAATTATTTACAACTATATGGTATGTCAAATGTATAAAATTATTAAAATTAAGATTTAAAATTAAAACGCAGGCATTATTCAAGGTGACTGTGAAGTAAAAGCCGCCATGTCGGATTTGGATCGTTCCATGCGGACAGGCGCAGTGTTACCAACTTTACGTATTTTTACGTAGATCTACGTATTTTATGCTTGAAGGTTTCCTGCAAACCAACGAACTTTCGTCCCGGAATCTACGTATTTTCTATCAAAATTGTTCAAATTTGCAAAATAACATCTCATTAGACTTAATGGGTATAATTTTCGTAACTTTCTTGAAAATAAGTTCGTTCCGTTTCATACTAATGCATACTCGTCACGTCACTCAATATGTCGCGAGAATTTGAAAGGTTTGTTTTCTGCCATCAATTTGGTAACAACAAACATAAGAAACAACCTTTCCACTGACACGCTAACAGGATAACTTTTCACAAAAAGTGGGTTTAAGAGAAACCACGAGCCTTTGCCGGGGCACATTAAATATTTTATATACATAAATATACAAATTAAATTTAAGTGACAATGAATTATGTACTTAAATTAAATATTGTTTTATGCGGAGATACCAATCTCTAACCTGTTTTATTTATCTGTTACTTTTAGGATCATTTATATTATTTTTATTCACATATACCCTTTATCTCCTCATTTTACTCAGAAAAAAGTACGTATATCTACATATTTTTATTTGGGAATTACAAATAAAAATACGAATACTACATATTTCTACGGAACTTTCTAATCTAGCCTACGTCTTTTTTAATATCCGAGTTGGCAACACTGGACAGCGGTCAAAAGAGGCCAGTGTTGTGCGCAAGTCAGCAGTCTTCGTGTACAACGAACACGCCCTATGAATCGATTATACGGATTAGGGATGCCATTCTAAAAAAATAAAAATAATGAATATATAGTAATTAAAGTTAGTAAGTATAACAGGTAATTGTTTTAACTATTAATACTACTGTAAAAGCCCGAACTGTGGTAAAACCAAGAATTTTCTTAGGATTTCGACTCTCAATGGTAAATGACCGAACAGTTCTTTCATTTCGAACTTTTACTACAATTCACTAGGTAAATCTTAGGATCTACCAAAAGGCACGGTAATTGTATATTTTTTTTAGTCCTTCGTTTGACAATTTTACGTTTGAAAAAAATAATTACTTACTTCTCAAACTATTTTCTTGACAACTTATTCAATCAAATTTAATTTTCATTAATCATTTTAAATTCAATTCAAAATAGCGTCAAATCATCACTTAACAAATGAATATTTTAACGAACACTTTATTTATAAAGGATTTTCTATTATGATTGTAAGTCATTTAAATTAAATATTCAAACAATATCATACCGTTTTATTTGTGTGCATCACTGATATTTATAATATTTTTCTTGGTATCAATCAAAATTAATAAAAGTATAATATTTTGAGATTGTATTTTTACATTCGTGTGAAAAACTCGATGAGTAATTCCATTCCACTGATATTATATGTATAGACTAGTTAGTGCGTGTGTGTACTATGCGCGCCAGATAAGAATGGGAATGTCAAGACGCCATTTTGAGCAGCAATACGCGCAAACTTAATAACCAAAGTGTATGGTGTGCAAAAAAACATTTCATAAATTATATTCCGTTTGAATGTTTAATGTACACTTTTTTGGTAAATCTAATACATTTTACGCCAAATCTACATCAACACTAATATTATAAAGAGGCAAGATTTGTTTTTTGTTTGTTTCAATTAGGCTCAAGAATAGTATTTTTAAATGGATATATATAATAATAAAATTAAAGAATAGTATTTTTAAATGAATATAATTCATTGATTATACAATAATTATTTATTAATACCTATCTATGAACAATAAATTATATATGAAGTTTCTTTATTGCACTTTTTTTTGCTGGCAGTACTATTTTGACAGTTATTGTGTGAAGTTGACAGCAAGCGCGATCCTATTCTTATTTGGCACGCATAATAGGTATATGTTTGTAACACCTTCTCGCCCAAACCACTGAACAAGTTTGATGAAAATTTGGGATTGCATGTATATTAGCAAGGTTAACGTATAGGCTGTTTTTTTATCACGGATTGAGGCGATTCATCATTTATTTTATTGATGGCGCAGTGTGAAATGTCCCGGAATATTTATTAACTAATATTTTGTAATTTAAAATAATATTGACATATTTTATAATTAATAATTTTTGTATTATTTCTTAGCCATGTTATGATTTTCTTAGGTACTGATATTACACGAACGAAATTCAACTCGTAACTTTATGAAAACTAAGCATTTTATTAAAATCGGATAACATAACTGAAAAAAATTCTTTGGGTGGGGAAATCTCTAGTATTAACTCTAATTTATTCGATACATAATCTGATTAATGTCGCTGTGTGGCACAAAATTCTTTATGGCAACATTTTAAGTCCGCAGTCCTAAGATTCGAGTACACGTGTAAACTAAGCTTAGTCAGCTGTCAGTCATTGACAAGCACAAAGCTAGCTGTCATTGACACTCAAATGTCAATGTCAACTACTTTTCATTCACCTAGTCAAATTCTTACGCATTGCCGTCCCACTCTAGAGACTATTTCACGAAATAAGTCGCACGGAAAAGTTTGAAACTAACATTTTATAGTTATTAGATGATAATATAATCATGCGGTTATGGCGACCTGAGGGAATTCTTTCGTGAAACGGTCTATAGTGTTGCAAAGTCTCATTCTAATAGGGTGACCCAACATGTATGCCCAAAAGCAGGACGCATCATAAATTTATTTTATTGTCATGACACTGTAAGCATATAGCTAACTACTTAACTATTATTTTTGTATATCTTCCCTAGATTGATCTGATTAATAATAAAACTAGCTGACCTGGCGAAATTTGTTCCGCCTAACAATAGATTCTTTATTTATTACGGCTGCTGCGATACAGGGGTGCCTAGTGCAGTAGCCACTGGTATAAATCTGTTAATTAAGTTATCTAGAAGGGTTATAAATAAAAAGATATTATATTCTCTAAAATAATATCAAAATAATATTATTAATATAGAATGACATTAACAAGAGTCAATATCATATTTTTAAGTCTTTTGTAAATAGGGATAGAAATATTTTGTTACCTAACAGGTTAACAAAGTATCTATATCTAATAATAAATATGCATTGAGTGCTTTGTGATTTAGTGAGCTTGGCATACCTAATACTTTAGTGAGATATCCGCAAAAACAATTTTATGGCCACCGTACTCCATTTTTACGATGGCGGATAGACCAAGTATTGCTAAACGAGGAAGCTACTCTCAAAATATATGTAATTTTTTTGATTTCCTCCACACATTTAGTAATTGTTATCGTAATGCTTTGTTTTAACATTATATAATAAAGATCTGCTACTGGTATAAATTGTCTTTATAACTTTTTGTATTTTCTGCTTTTATATTATAATTTACTTTAACAATTCATATTATATTCCTTTTCAAACTGCAAACACCTCATATAAATCATAATTTGGTGATAGATGAACTTAAACTTGATAGGTTTCCAGGAACCCAGTTTCGGGAGTTTTGAGTATTTATATAAAAATACCGAACACCACACTAGAAAGAGACTTCATACCACTAGAGTGAGATATCAATGTGTAGGCATTTAACTCAAATAGGTGTTAGGAGTGTTCTGTTCACCTTTACCTATAACTTCGTGACATTGGAAAAATTGCGACAATGCTGCAGAAGCCATTAAAAATGTTATTTCGGTCGCCAATGAAACTGTTGCTGCGAAGTGAAAAGAAGTTAGAAGTACTAATAATTGCTATACTTCATAAATATACCTAATGCAATTAAATGTTTAATAGCAAATTTCGGGCCCAAAAAAATTCGGAGATACGCTGAAATATTTCTCCATAATATAAATTTGCATTACACATATATTAGATTCTGATAGACTGTATTAACAGCCAAAAGAAAAATGTGTTTTACATGTATGTTATGGAGATATATAATATAACAATATTATATCTCCATAACATACCTACATACAGTCAAAACCTGATATAGCGACATTGAAGGGACCGTATAATTTCCGACGTTTTACCCGATAGTTGTTATAAGCAATACATATAAACAAGTACATACATGTAAAACACATTTTTGCCTGATCGTTTTGTTTTAATACACAAAATAGGTACTTACCTATAGGCACTGGACCATTATGTTTGGCAAGAGTAGGGAGAATTTCTTTTTCTTGGGAATGCTGGTGTTTGAGTTTCTCTTTGTCGTCTGATTTGTATTGCCTCTCTTTGGGTATCCTTTGAGGCTGGGGCGCCAGCGCGGGAGCAGCGGGCGCCGCTGCAGGGGAAGGTATTGAAGGCGCAGAACAGAGCGCAGGTTTGCTCTCCAGCTTGTCTGCCGCTTTAGGCGGCTTTCTCGGAACGGTCTTCTCGACGGCGACCGTTTTACTCGTTTCTACTATTACGGGCTGTATAATCGTCTCTATCTTTTGATTCGGCTTAACATTCATAGTCAGTTTAGGCACTATAACGGGACTATCCGATATTGCCGACACCACAGGCGTATCGCTAGGCTCCACGGCACTATCGGACCCCGGATTTCTATTATCATTTATATTTACTAAATCAGACTTCATGACATTATTATTAATAGAGCTTATTGCGTTCGTTTGAGGTGGACTGTTACTCGTGGAAGATACATGCATTTCAACGTTCTTAGGTACAAAATTCGATTTCATAGTACTTTCAAGGCTAGGCTGATTCGCTGCTTCGTTTACCATTCTAGAGAACTCCTCAGCGATGCTATGCGTCGGGGCTGGCTCCTGGACAACACATAGACAAGATATACTTCTGGAAAATAGCTGCTCTGATAGCTCTTACTCTCATTACAAATACTCTGCTATTTTGACATCAGATATAGAAACATCATTACATACTGAAGTAATACTTACAGGCTGCGGCGTTTGCCTGTCGTTTAGGTCCGTACTTAAAAAACTACTATCATTTGAATATAACTCCGATAAAATATCTTGATCTGTGAACAAAATAAGAATGTTGAGTATAGCTGTATATAATAAATATGGTAGGTATAGTGTGCAATGTCCTGGAATAGTTATTTATTTTATTTAGTTTGTAAGTGTTATACACAGAGTTTGAATAACAATTTTTTCTAAGCTAATGATGAACATAAGTTTATACCGAGATTTGTATGAAAACGTATAGAAAAAGGACAAAGCAATAGGCTTGTCGGTATATTCTATACATGGCGTCTGTCACTTTCAATGTGTTAAAACATCTTTCTTCTTGCAACCCAATGATAGTTTTACATACAGAAATAATTAAATAACGATTGTTTTACAAATTGAATACAGTCATATAGATATTGTGTAATTAATTATGTTGAATGTACACCTCAAATAGAAATCAATAGTCTGGATACAATATGATATATTATGTGAGTATATGAACATTTATTATTTTCGTGTCTTACTTATACAACAGTTCGGACCTACAAGGTAAAGATTTTTATGGAATTACACTTTGAAAAGTAAAAATACTAATGAATGTAATATTTTATGGATACATAAATAATGGTTCTTAAAATCGGCAAACATGGTGTCCAAGCTTGTACTAATCGAGGATGCAATAGTGTGTTGCCGACATGATATTCAGGACACCTTAATATTGTAATTTATTGTACTTATAATCATATAATAATTTTACTATTACTTTGTTATATTAGGCAGCCATACTGCGCGCTATATAGTTTTAGCTAGTAGTTTACTAAGTAATCCATGTCAGAGACCCTTAGGGTGGCTTGATTAACTCTCGACACCAGAGTTAGCCACTGTCATTCGATTAGAAGAAAAATAAGTAGTTTACTTACACCTCTCGCCGCAATGACAGTGGATACTCATTACAAAATTAGCGTCGAATAAAAATAATTGTTTAATTTTGTTTTATAACCTCTAGTGCATGTTAAGAAATGAGAATGAATACTTACTCGTGTCTGGATCTATAATAGGTACTGCATGCGAAGGCCTGTGAGTGCGTTTTTGGACTGGCTGACGTATACCTGGTAATTAAAAGATTACTACTGTTTATATTCATACATATAGCCGTACATATACACAAGTGATAAGTATATTATACTACGACGACGTTACATGCTCGAGATTTTGTGAATAACTTTGTAATATCACTTCTGTATGTACTAGGCGTCACACTTTTTATAGTTGTGAAAATAAAAACACAAAAAAAAATCTTTGAACGAATCACTGTGAATGTAGCGCCTGTAGCGCCGTCCTCCTGTGAAACCTCATTCTTTTTAGAGTCTTAACATGGAGTACTAATATATTCTCTGCTTGCTATTTCTCGTTTGTGCTATTTAACAATACACGGGTAAGTGAATGTTGTTGACATTTACAGGGTCCGGGTGGGACTTTAAATCTCTTCGCATGTAACGTCGTCTCGTATAATTATGGTCGAACTTCACTTAAGGTAAGTTCGTTTAACCATAAATAATATTACTTACTCTGTCAGAGAGTACCTGGAATTGGCCGATAATACGTATTTTATGTAAAAAAGTATCCTCTGCTATAATGGTTTACTGCAAATATGTATACTTGTGTCCACTAACAACCAGACTATCCTAAAATTGCATATTGGGAAATCAACTCCGGCGATCGCAGCGAATTCCAATTTAGGCCATAAATCGACTAAGAGAGAGTGATTTTTTGGCTCCATTTCATATGCACCATCTAAAACAATTACTCTAATTTGGTGATCTCCCTCGACACCGCGTAGTTCTCGCGGACCGTTCGTTTATTTGATCTAGATTGTGCCACTCGGTATAAATCTAGTTCTAGCCTAGTCCGTAATATCCACCACCTGTTTGGTGAAAGTAATCAGCCTTGGGTATATAATATTACATTACAGCCATGGCTAGTAGTACTAGCAACAAGTTTTATTAAAAGATTACACAAATAATATTAATGTGAAATGTGAAACTCGTGGATTTGTGAATGAGCAAAAATGATCTAGAGCACAGCAGGTTTGGGTTTTTTTTACATGAAATAGGCTCACGCTTGACTACAACTTGCCTGATGTTAAGTAACGTTATAATCTACGATCTAGCGTAATAATTATTATTAATTATCTATTACGGGTGTGTATTTTTGTGGCTGGCAGTCAGACGGCCGTGACTGACTGGTGAAGGTTTCCTGGCATTTTTAGAAAGATGCAAATGCCAATGCCGGCTTGCTATTATTTTCGGTCTTTTCCGTACATGTTTATGAATAAAGCCTCAGGTGCGGGCACCAAATCATAATATCGTAGTTTAATCCTTATGTAAAATAACAAAAAGCATACATAAAACCTATAAGAGCGTTCGTACTGATATCTGATAAGTTGGGTTTCTTTTTTTCGATCTAATATCACTATAGAATAATCAGAATGTATCATCGCCTTCTAGATGCAAAACACACCATTTTAAAGGTCAAATTATACAACATTAATGTATGCGCAGTAAGCAGCTGAAACTTCACATTTTCAGAGATCGGTAGAAAATAAAGATGCGTGTAAATAGCAAATTAAAAATTCTTCCTCGAGTTTCTTGGAACTTTTGCTACATATCCGATTAATAAAATAAATAGTAAAAACAACGACAGTGGCGCGGCCTGATAAAATAAGTAGGTACGCATCAATCTCAACAGAACAACTGTTTTATATAGCTTTGACTATCTAAGTAAGTTAGACTCCAATATTATCAATTAAGGCAATACTTTCCACTTGAACCTACTGGTGGGA
Source organism: Macaria liturata (assembly GCA_964023185.1). Classification (NCBI taxonomy): domain Eukaryota; kingdom Metazoa; phylum Arthropoda; class Insecta; order Lepidoptera; family Geometridae; genus Macaria; species Macaria liturata. The sequence continues at coordinate 14,607,504 of OZ026808.1, forward strand.
CGAACGAGAATCTTTATTCCCGTTCGTTTCTCTCCAATAAACCCACACACTAGAGCGAAACCTTACCTACTTTGCACAATAGTCTCGTTATACAATAGTACTATTCAAGTACCTATTCATAATGAGGCAATACTTATGGAAACCTGTCCAGAGACAATTATTTCAAAGAAATCTTAGTTGACCACAATTAACTGTCCCATCACGGGAGTCGAACCCAATACCTGTGAAGCAAGCGTAACTACACATACACATGTTGAATTTTGTAAAATTAATATTTTAACTGCCCTGCCCATTTCATTCTCTGGACCTACTACTTTTACTACACTAAAAATCTCTATCCATCGTTACGTTGCGACGTGACATCGAAAGAATCAGACCAACAAACCCATAAATACACTATCGCTATTATACAACCACCGATCATAATATCCTGACTTCATTATAGTAAAGCGGTTTTAGTATCAAACTTTTTTAAATTTCTAGATAAACAATCACAGTACATAGGGTCTAATAATTTTTAATTTCTATAAAACCATTTCTGTGTACAATACAATTTAGACTTATATTCAGATGAGAGTAGGTATATATTATATACACACACACACACACACCATATACACGTAGGTTGGTGCACTGCTGCAATATTCGTATAGGTACCATATATAACTTGATAATTCCTGTGGTCGATTTAAATAATTTTAGTATGCTTAAGTATTGTTTATGTATTCATTATCAGTAAGAGTAATTAATGAAATGGAGTCATTTGTACAAATTAGAAAATAGGTGTTTTCAATCACTTTCTTACACTAGATTACGTGATCACTTGTTAATATTGTAATCCGTGTCAATCACTTATTTAATCATTAATTTGGTTACCTACTCTCAGTCCTGAACTATCGAGATACAGGCCCAGGCCTAGTCCAAGGTTCACAAGAAACACACATAATGTGTACGTAATTAATATGTTTCACTAAATTAAAGAAACGCTAGGCTACTTCTCTCTATTGTAATACATAAATATAGTAATAAGTTATTGTTTTTGTCATAATACATATCTTAATATTTATTTGAAATTCACCCAAGACAATGCGTAGATATGTATTTGACGGATTAATTCAGCAGATTGTCATATTATACAAATCTGGGGTTTGAGGTATTGGAGCCACAAAATCCTACGGTATGTCTTCCATGCAGCAACGTGCTCTCTACTACTATGTACTCGATCTGCCCAAGAGAGCCACCTAACGCTTGCGTTATTTAATTTATCTACTTTTTAAACTACTCACTAACCTCATCATCATCCACAGCCGGTTTCGCCCTACTGCTGGGTATACCCAGCAGTATCCAGGACCCTGTTTCTCAGCGCGGAAAGTTAACGGATAGAGAGACAGTGCGCACTGTCTTCTATTTTTTGTATTTGCATTTTTAACATAAAGAATTACCTCATTAAAGATATGTCAGTAACTTACTAGTATCATTCTGTTAGGGTTTGGCGTTACCTAATATGTAAATAGCATGAACCTATGCTATCTAGGGTAAATAAACAATGCAATACACCTAAGATATTTTCCTATACCTTTTTTTAATAATTACAAAATTAGTAGGTATGTAATTCATTAAATCGGGAGTAATTTAAATTGATATCAATATATAATACTACACACGATAGGCCTGAAAATAATCTGAAAGTAGCAAAATATTTACAAGGACTTATCGAAACAGTTTGTAATGATAACTAAAAATATTATCGTTTAGTTATATCTTTTTTTATAATTACTTCTATTTTCTTCTCTCTCAGGAATCTTTCAAAACATAACATCCGTACCCTAGCAACTATTCGTAAAATGTTACGAATCTCACGCTGAGAAACGCATGAAAAGAATTGGAAGAAAAGTTATCCCTTGACGATATCAAAAAAATAAAAAATATTGCTGCGAAATAGTGGTTGCTAGGCAACGTCGCTGTTATTTGTTAAGATTTAGAATGATACTTTTCATTCATGCCTCTGAGAAACGCAAAATGACGTCATCATCGAAAAACTTATTAATATCGATTGTTATCGATAATGAGAAACAGGGCCCAGGCCTCTCTTTTAATATGCCATTGGCTTGTTCGATCTTTGGCAGGTTCCTGTTGATTCGCGCTGCTCGTCTGCTCCCTCCCGTGAGGTTGAGCTCGTCGGTCTTCGTGCTGCAGCTCCCGAACGTGAGGTCGATGCGACCTGCACCATCTCCAGGAACTACCGCCTGCCGCCCCGGCGTCGTCACCCTGTGACCAAGCGCCGCCACGGCAGGCACACGCCTACTCCACACTGAGTCTGCTGAGTAATCGCGACTCGTGTGCCATTACAACCACAGACATTGACTGTTATCCTACCATCGTGAAAGTGCAATAGTGCCGCGCAGTGAGCGCTGTTCCGCCGCCGGGCAGTGATCTTGTGTGTTTCACGATATTGACTTACCTTGTGCAGTGTATGCTAACATTTCAACCTTGTGCAGTGTTTGCGAACGTTTCGTTAGGCTCGCTCCGATCAATCTACCTGTTTGGGCGGCAAACGGGAGTTTTGGCGGAGTTCCCGCGATCCGAGCTACACCGCAACTTGCTACCGGTACGTAGAGCACCCTACAAATGGACCGACCAATAGGAGAGCGGCATCGTCCATCGAGTGTTCCGGCTGTTGCCGAGCAGCCTCGCCACACCTATCATAAGATGACTGATGCTTGGCCCTTCCCGCGTGACCGGGTACTACCGGAGACCAGGGAGGTACCATCATCATCCAGACCCACCACACCGAATGAGTCAAGCACCTCGGAAGAGGAAACTCGGACCACTTATGCCGACAAACTGCGCGCGCCCGCCGTTGAGAAGCCGCGTGTGCTGCGCAGTCCAACCACCTCGGGAAAACAAGCAGTGCCTGTACCACCGAGTCGACCAACTGGGTCGAGAAAACTCCCGCCCATCACGGTGGAGAGTCTCCCCAACTGGCCGAAGCACCTGGAGGAGCTGGGCCGCAGGTTAGGTCGAACACCTGCGGCTCGCCCGCTGGGATCCGGGATACGCCTGCTGCCCAAAAGCGAGGAAGAATACCGCGCCACCACCGACTACCTGTCGGAGCTGGAGGGTACTGTGCCGGAGCTGGCCTGGTACAGTTACTCTCTAGCGAGAGATAGGCCAATCAAGGTGGCGCTACGAGGCCTCCCTACCGCCACCGACCCTGCAGTCGTAACGAACGCGCTACAAGAGCGCGGATTTCCGGCCCGTTATGCGCGCAACATTCCACCACGCCCGGGGAAAACCAGCTCAATAATATTTGTTGAGCTGAGCCAGATGCACCGGGACCTCCAAGCTCGCCTTTTCAACACGACTGAACTCCTTTTCATGCCGTGCGTGTCCATAGAGGCATGGCGCGGCACCACCACAGCACCGCAGTGCCACCGCTGCCAAGCGTTTGGCCACGCCAGCGCCCAGTGTCATCGCCCCCAGCGCTGTGTCAAGTGCGGGGGCCCTCACCACGGGCGAGAGTGCTCGCCCAACGCACCTAAGAAGTGCGCCAACTGCGCGGGGCCGCATGCGGCCAACAACCGCAACTGCTCCTGGTTTCGGCGCGAGGCGCGCAAGCGAGCTATCCCCATCCCTGGGGACAGGCACCCGCCCGCGCAGCCCGCACCTCCACCGAAGCAGCGCCAGCCCCAGCAGCAGTGGCGCATCACCCGGCCACCGTCACCAGTGCTTCAACGCGCTACACCCAGGCGGAGGCTCGAACTGCCGTCCCCAGCGCCGGCCCGCCGGCCCAGTGGACCAGACGAGCCGTCCAGACCAGCCACACCAAACACTGGACCTCCAAGACAGCGGCGGAGGGGAAGGCGTGGTAGAGGTACCCCTTCCCCCCCTTCTTCACCTGCGACCATCCCGCCGGCCAGTCCAGCGGCGGCGAGACCACCGGTGAAGCAACGGCCGCATCTACAGTCGCCCTCCCTCCTGCGTAGCCCGCGCAGTGAGAGAGGCCGCAACACGCCGCAGGCAGCGCCAGTGAGCGCGCCGCGGCACGAAATAGCAACGCAGACCGAGCCGCAATGTATGCGCTGTGATAGCGCGACAGAGGTCGGGACCTACAGCGACAACGACAGTTTGTTGGAGTCGTACGTGGGCCTCCTGACCTCCATCGTGGCAGGTGATGACCTGCGTGCCTCCGCCGCGCGAGCCCTCGACGAGTTGCGCGCCCTCGCCGAGCCGCGCGCCCGCCGCAGCATCACGCCACACCAACAATCGCTACCTACCAGCACCCAGGCGAGCTCCGCACAAGAGCTTCCGAGTGCTGTATTTACTTCCCCGGAGTCAGTGTGCCCCGGCGCCCAGCCCTCTTAAGAAGTCTAAGACTTGACGAGAGTACCCTCACAGAGGAAGACCACAATGATGATGATGATTCGATCTTTGGCCAGCCTCATCAAGAGTTGGCCACTCTCATTCGAAATAATGCGAGCGATGTCCACTAGTTTAAAATATTTGCATGATTAATGTTAATTGCCATGTTGTGTTTCCGTAACTAGGTTAGATTTAAATTGTACGTTTCTTTCAAATTTAATCATATCATCTTCACGTGATTGATTCTGTTTACTCTTCATCTATTTACTCTTTTTTTATTTTGTTTCTTGTTTAACTCTTGACCCCGCGCGTCTCAAAGGATCATACCCGAAAATCAGCGCTGAAGAGCAATCTGCAGCATTAATGCTGAAGTGTGGCCTTTTTTGATGCACGGGATACATCAATGTAACGCATATATCACCTTTGTATGCTACCTGTTTTTAACTTTTTTTATGTATATATTGTTGTCCTGTGTGTCAAAATAAATGCCTTGAGTTTGATTATTAACAAAAGCAAGTGTACCTGGCATGGTCTGATGCATGTGGGCTGGTGGTTGCGAGTGTATAGAGGCGGCGGCCGGCGGCGCGGGCGCTGGCTGCGGGCCCAGCGCGGCGGGGGTGGCGCGCGACCCGCCCGAC
>OZ026808.1:14612703-14690108 GCA_964023185.1 Macaria liturata
CAAACAAACACAAAATATGAATCTCTGGACAAATACGTAGTGTTTTCCGCTGCGACTTTTTTGTTTATTTAAACAAGATAGGCTCACGCTTGACTACAACTCGCCTGATGTTAAGCAACGTTGTAATCTACGATCTAGCGCGCTTGCCTAGAAGAAACCTATTCACTCTCGACTTGAAGACCGATAAATTATATTTCGAGGGGAATAGGGAATCCGGCAAGGAGTTCCACAGTTTGGCAGTTCGCACGATGAAAGCGAATCAAAACGCTGGGTGCGAGTCTTTGGTACCTTAACTGTATATCAATCTACTGCTCCTTAACATACTTTATACAACAAACTTGATGGTTTTTAGGTGTGTTCCTCCATGTACCACCGCCACACCTCTCCTCCTAACCAACGTGGCCTCCGTGGCTCTCAAGATTTCACCAACACAGCACCTTATGTCTTCAAGTTTTGTAATTCTCCTTCGGCAAGATATTCTCGTCGACGAAGTTTCATTTATTGAACTACTATAGCGTACTGAAGTTATACAATGCTTTCCATGTCTGCCTTTAATCAATATGTTGTTATCTTTGGTATACATGGTTAGGCTAGTATACTATGCAAAAACAGTAATGCGTTTAGTAACTTTAATTAAAATTATGGCGAAAAATTATATGGGTGATGATCTATGTCTACAGCTTGCGGAGCTTGTCTCGGTACTAACTTGGTTCCCCATTCAGTATGTACATGTCACCGGGGACTGCCCCACCGCGGATGTGACAGTCCCCTGTTTCAGACGCGTCTTGTGTGTTCCGCCACTCTCGTACAAGTATTACAACCTCACCTATGTAGCTCATACCATGTCAACTTTGACACAAATATTTGGCCATCTATTGAAATCAATATTATAAATTTGACCATCTCACATTGTACCCTCGGTTAAACTCAAAGAGGTTAAACTCTCTACTCTCTACACACATTATATTTAATTTTGACAGTTGTCATGTTTACGTATACATTGAATGGAGAATTCAACATGGTAAAAAATTAATAACTATTTAATACAAAAAAAATATAAGTAATCAGTGTTATAAATGGTTACTTTTCATATCGACGGGTTCCGGGCTAATTGTATTAAGCGACATTTTTGAAACTTTACACCAGAGCAGTTAAAAGTTTCAATTTTTAGAAAAAAAAATATAACATTAGCAAATTGCATTATTTTTGTAAAAAGAAGGATATTACTGTTTTTATCACATATTCCCCATAATCTGAATTTTTTTTCTAATATTCCTATTTTTAACGAAGATAAATGTCGCTTAATACAGAATGACCAATATTTTACTTTTTTTTGTTCCAGGCTAAATGACTTAACCGCCTATGATTATTGTTTCTTATTCCAGGCTAAATGACTTAACCGCCTATGATTATTGTTTCTTATTCCAGGCTAAATGACTTAACCGCCTATTATTATTGTTTCTTATTCCAGGCTAAATGACTTAACCGCCTATGATTATTGTTTCTTATTCCAGGCTAAATGACTTAACCGCCTATGATTATTGTTTCTTATTCCAGGCTAAATGACTTAACCACCTATGATTATTATTTATTGTTCCAAGCTAAATGACTTAACCGCCTAGGCATGCAAATAATAAGCTTAATCAAAGAGTTGATCATATTTCAAACCTAAGCTAATTGATTTCAATACCATATCTTAAACTTATTAATGTATGGCTAGTTAGTTATTGCGACTGGTATTTTTTTAAATAAATTGTTTTCAATCCTACTTGAATAATGAAGTTTTTTAAATGTTTAGTGTTGTAATCCTAAATAGTTTATGCGACCGACATATCATTGTCCTACTGCAAGCTAAATGGTTGAAGTGACAACATCATACATTTCATGTACAGAGCTAAATGTATGGACCGACACTGGGTATGAATTTGACCAAGAGGCTAAATGTTTTAAACGACATTCTTGTATATTTATAAGGTAAAGCTATTTGCATTAAGCGACACTGGATAAGAATTTAACGTAGAGGCTAATTGCATGAAGCGACATTTTTATATATTTATAAGGTCAGGCAAAATGCTTTAACGTGCGTTGCCTGTAAATTTTTGCTCCAGGAAAAATAGTTCAAACGACTGTCTGGTATTTGGTAGTGAGCTTAAGTACACAGTTCCTAAATTTTTAAATATTTTGTGTTACTTCATACATTGCAGTCCAAAAATGGGCCCAAAACTGCGGTTGTATTAAGCGACAAAAAAGTGATCCGATCGTCACCAAACCCAGCTCAAACGATGCAGAAAAATTCGCTGATTCCAATTATGTATAAAAGTCTATATCGCCCAGAGTGTCGCTTAATACAATTAGCCCGGAACCCGTCGATATGTACTTTATTAACTACTTAACTTTTAATTCTCATTAAAATGAAAATTTCTTCCTTAAATTCATTCAAAGCGGCCATTTTTGTCACGTTCACGATTGTTATGAAAATACAGCTAGAGAAACAACTAAGGTGCAAACTAGTACTTTTGTAGCAAACTACAAAATAAGTGTAGTATTATTACTTTTAGTCTTAGTCTCTGATTAAAAAAATGTGAATAAAACGTCAGTGTTACCGCGCAAACGCACTATACACTTTTAACCTTTTTTCTATGGGTCGGCTTACTTAGAAGTTATACTCATATACAAGTAAATAAACACGAGATCAATCATCCCAAGAGTGACATAGGCCATTTTAGTCCCGATTAGTAGAAGTTCCAAGGACTCGCACGAAGCGCTTTGCTTCTACCTTCATAGTAAGGACAGCAAGACTATGGAACTCTCTACCTGGAGCCCTGTTCCCAGAAAACTATAACCCAGGGGTCTTCAAATCTAGAGTAAATAGGTTTATACTAGGCAAGCGTGATCATATCATCATGAATACATCTTAGACTATAGTGGTGCTTAACATCAGGCAGGCTATAGTCAAACGTAAGCCTATATCGTGTTAAAAAAAAGATTAGCGCGAAGCTCTGCCCATCCATTTGTGAAAAATATTTATATTTTATTTCAAAACGTACGTGTTTCGTGTGGTTTGATACTTACACGGGGGCGTGTGGCTTGGTGGGTTGTTGTAGCCTATATAATGTCCCATGTACGGATAGTATCTGAAATGAACAATAATAAATAGTAAATAATTTACTCAGCCACAGTTCAAACTTATTAGGTTTGCTCTATGAATTATTTTAAATTAATTCACACTATTAGGAAAGAGAATTGAATATACAATAAATATACTCCTAACTTATACACTTCATTTAATTTCCTATAGTAATTAAAAGTTACTATACAAGTAATTAAAAAAAAAACCCATAAACAGTTCACCCGTTTAGAAAATTTTCGGTGGCATAAACAGACTTACAGACATTAGTTTCACGTCCAGTAGTCAAAAAGATTTTAATTTCAGTTTCAGGGCGTCAATTTGGTTTCATTTGTGTTCGTTCGGAGTGGGTTGAAATTTTATCTTATCACTAACATGTTCCCCTAGCAACTTTAACTTGTGGTTTCTTTAATAAAAAGTTATTTATTAGCATCGGTCTCGACATACCCGAACCAACGAAGCATCGCTTACTTTCATAAAGTTGGTGATTGATATAACTTTCACTGGCTACTCGTATCATCTTGAGATAATGACACTTTAAATAAATACGTACAAATTAACCAGTTTTTTTTCACAAAGGTCTCATTCAGTTCCATTTAAAAATGTCACGCGAAACCAGCATTTGGTACTAGTGGATGCTCGCAAGTGCAAGTAAAAAATATTTATTAATTAAAACTTGCATCCCTTATTTCACCCCTTTATAAGAGGCATTTCCATAAATCCTTTCTTAGCGGATTCTTACGTCATAACATCTACCTGCATGCCAAATTTTAGCCGTAAAATGCATGTCGAAATAAAAACATTATGACGTTCTAGCTAAAGTTGAATCTAGACAGATAATATTGGCACATGGGAACTTTATTTTATTAATCTTACTATAAAAAAGTTTGAATGGAAATTAATTGATCAGCATATTAAGTTGCTCAACATCAGGCGCGAATCTAGTGTAATGTATATTGTAATTAGTAATTAGATTAACAGATACAATACTTTAAATATCAAGTTTGGTTTTTAGAGATTTTTTTCCACAGGTTCATCACAACCTCGTGTGGAGCAAGTGAGTACCTAAGACTTCCAAACTAAAGTAAATCTAAGTATGTATATAAAACTCAAAGGTGACTGACTGACTGATATAGTGATCTAGCAACGCACAGCCCAAACCACTGGACGGATCGGGCTGAAATTTGGAATGAAGGTAGATGTTATGACGTAGGCCTCCGCTAAGAAAGGATTTTAGGAAATGCCACTTTAAAAGGGGTGAAATAGGGGATGCAAGTTTTACTTCTTAATGCGAGCGAAGCGGCGAGCACCCACTAGCGTTATAATATAGTGTTGTGCCTCACCCTGGCGAGCCGGAGCGCGGGGGCTGGTACGTCTGCATGCTCATTGGCGACGGCTGAAACACCAGAGTGGGGTACATCACGGGCCCCGTGGTCGTCGCTGCGCCCGGAATGAAGGGCTGCTGTTGTCTGTTGACAATCATACATACACATTATTAATATATTTTACTAACCGTTCATTTCAACTCACTTACTTACAACAATTACAATCTATCTATATATATATATAGGTTGTTTACAATCTATATTTTCTATCGTCTTGTCAATAAAAAATCTGTACACAGAAGATATTAAAAAAGCCGGTTAGATATACTTAATTTGAATCGATTACAGAACACGTTGAATATGTTCTTAGAATGTATGTCTATTTATCTGTTTATTTTTGTGCGCATCACACAAAGCAGTTGAACGCATTATCATGATGAGGTCGTGGGAATGAAACAGAGTACTTTTTATTTTGAAATAATGCGACCAAAGCCGCGCGCGTTCACTAGTATAAATATTTAAAAAAAACTGATAGTAAACATCTGTTGTTATTTACTAATGTATTTCTTTCTGTGGTTCTTAGGTAAGAACAAACACAAACAATACAGGCGAATAAGAAGACTTCAAAAGGTCAGTCATCTTTTATGCGTCTATTTTGTAATACAGGCGTAAATATAGCTTTTTATCAATTTTTATAGTATGTGAAAGTGTGATCTCCAAGACTCTAGTCCGGGGCACGGCCGCAACGCGTATATAGGATAAATATGATCCATCACAACTACAAGTATACCTTACACAACCAAACTTCTTTCAAACGCCAATATTTACAAATTCTTAGTAGCGAAGTCTAAGTATCGCATTCATTTTATTTATTCCAATGCTAAATCAGTGAAGGGAGTTTTCTTGGGCAGGTACAAGATCATACCACGAAGCGGATTGTTTTAATAACTGACTTCAGAGATAACATGAACAAATAAATATTCTGGGACATCGCACACAGCGCCATCTACACCATACTCAGCAAACGCTGGTGTCGTGGTACTAGATAACGGATATAATACTTATATTATTTTCTTTTGTAAATATATACTTATTATACACTAGTGGACGCCCGCGGCTTCGCTGGCATTATTTTGAGATGAAAAGTAGCCTACGACACTTCTAAGACCTCATTCTACATACAACCAAAAATGATGTTCAGCCGTTTTTGCGTTATGAGCGTTTAAAAAAAACGGACAAACAGACATAAATTCTAAAAACTGTTGAAACTTGTTCTGTTATGGATTTAAAGTGTACCCAAACAATTCCTTTTCTTATATCATCTATGATCAGATAGATACAAATAGGAACGACCAGACTCAACACAAGTAATTACAAATTCTTAATTGCTTGTGTCTTGTGGGAATCCCGAACACTAGATTAGAAGGCAGAACCACTATCAACTGAGCTAACACGCCAGTCAAAACTTTCTCCGTCTGGTTTTAGGATTTAGTGTGTTATAAATTATTATTTTTCACATGCTTTGGTGCGCCTAACAAGGTACTGACCACCTTGTTGGGAGCACCAAACCATGCATGACTCATCGCCACCACCACCACCACAGATTAGAACAAGAAATTTAAATTTTGCGCGTAAGCTGCATAATAAGGAGTTTGCGACCATTAATAATGAGAAATGTGTCTTAAGGAGGAGTCGGTAGGTACTGACCTCGGATGCGAAGTCGGTCTCGTCCCATGTTGAGTCGCTCTGTAGAAATTGGCGTACTGCGGCCGCTGCGGCGTCTGGTTTGGTGCCACGAAGTTATGCCCCGTCTGCAAACAGTGCGCGCAATACTTCAATAAGAACCCGCATTTACAAACACCACAAAACGAAACACATATTAACATCTTCATATCGGGACAACGATTAAAATAAAAAAATCCAATGCTATCTCTCAGCGCGAGGAGCAAACTAATAACGACACGTTTATCTCTCTATGGGTCTCATTACAATATACTTCTATACATAGTATATTCTAATGTAACAGCTACCTGAGAAGCAACGTTGCACTTTCGATCTGCAGACACATTAAGATAGTCTTCTCTGTACACATATCAAATAACTAACCCTCGAATTCCAATAATCAAGGCTGAGATAAGAAATCTGACACTGCATTTGTCCAGGCCAAAAAAGGAAATTGGCATGTAGGTACCTACTCTAAAAGTCTGTTCTTAACACTGAGCGACAATTATTAAACTAACAAAACCATAACTTTTAATATAGGCTTGTCGAATAGAACCAATAAAATCCATGAGTAATCAAAAAATGCTGCCTGAGATTTTAACGCTCTAATAGGGCCTCCTATGACCTGTTCCCATTATTCTGATGTTTTTCTACCCTGTGCATAACTTTTGGTGGGCCTAATTGTACCCCCCAAAGGGAAGTGTTTTCCTAGTATATTTGTTATATCTATGTAATGACTGAAATGATTAAATAATAGTCATCAGACAAGTTGTAGATCAATAAAATGATACTCATTTTACGTAAATAATTATGTCAGGATATATCACACAGCGCCATCTAGCCCCATACTAAGCTGACGCTTGTACCATGGGTACTAGATAACGGATATAATACATACCTATGTATATGTTACGGTAAATGTGGATAATCGGTAATTATGTATAATTACCGGTAATTATACATAATTACCAACGCACACGGTAAATGTAGTGAATTATCCACATTTACCGGGAATTATATATAATAACCATACCCCTTTGGTAAATGTAGAAAATAATGAAATCAAACATCAGAATCAAAATGTTTATTAGAATAAATACATGTATAAATAAAATAAAAAAACGCACGAGTAGAGGTTCGGCAAGGAGGCACCGTTATACATTTGAGGTTCCAAAGACTCCCCCTGATTTAAAATTAGTCGGTCTTCAAGTCGAGAGTAAACCGGTTTCTTCTAGCGAGCGCGCTAGATCGTAGATTATAACGTTGCTTAACATCAGGCAAGTTGTAGTCAGGTTATATATTCTCGTGTCTTATTGCGCCATAGTTCAGTTTCATTTAAACTTTCAACTCCTATTTCACCCCCATAGGAGTTAAATTTTATAAAATTCAATGGATTAACGAAAAGTGCCTTTCCCGACTTTAGTAGAGTCAATAGAAGAGTATAATGTGCTACTACTGACCATGTTACTTTTGGACATGTCTTGCTGCGGCGCTGGCGGCGCCGAGGGCTGCGGTGGCGTGGCCTGCACCCTGAGCGGCGGCTGCGCTGCGGCCTGCGACCCGCCCGAGCTGCCGGCCAGGAACGACGCGCCTGTGGCGCTCGACGGGTGGTAACATTCCACCGGTCCTGGAAACCAATCATATCCATCACTCACATGTCTCTTCAAAGATAATGTTCTCCCTAGCAAAGTGCTCAAGTATTAGGCATCGTGACGCGACCAAACGTCAAAGAACTATTTAGATTTTCTTCACGAAATCGCGCGGCAGCAATTCACGTCCTGATTTTCTGCGATTCAGTATCGTGCCGTTACATTACAATTATGTTTTACTGTCATAGCTCATAAAACTGGCCTCGTGTATTCCAGGCACTAGGCATTACAATAAACAAATATTTCAGACCATATCACACTGCGTCATCAAGCTCCATATTAAGAAAACGCCAATAACGCAATAATTTTGTTGTTAGGGTAATAGGGTACGATAAAAAAATACAATACATAAAAAAATGCGTATTTTTATGATAGGTTCATAAAATCTTTTGTTTCCAAAGCCTTTTCAAATAGTATACTGTGTCTAGAGAGCCGATAGCATCTCCCTGCTTGTTATCTTTTAACACAAATTAACAAGCAAAACAAAACAAGACAATGCAATATATAGCGAAACAATCATTATTATCAATAGCATTGTCAGTAATCTATCGAAATATGCGGAGCACTCGTATCGTGAACAAGACAAAGGATTGCCAATCTGAAAAGTGCTTCACTTACTGCAGAAACATATTTTAGACGACTTTTCAGACATCACAAACTTCAAATATTACTGGAATATTATACTGGAGCAATATGATGCGTGCACCGTATAAGGACAACTAATGACCGTCGCACGTAATATACGACTTTAATTTATTGCCCTAAGTTTATGATACTCCGCACTTTTTCAGTTATATGATAGCCACCGGTGCAAGTACTTGTAAAGGTATTGCTTTTCGCTCGCTTTGATTTTCGCCATAGTACTTCGATTTGTAATTTGAGCAATGAGGTATGCATGGTGTCACCTTTAGGTATGGCTACGTCGACACCAACGTGTTTTACTTCAGTATATTATAAAAAAATTTGCAAACGTCTCGTCGTTACTTTTAACCGACTTCAAAAAAGAGAAAATTCTCAACTCCACTGAATGTTTTATTTGCTTTAAAGGCAAGAGCATTTTTCACTAAATATTGCAGTTAGCGGCAACTTCAATATTGACATTTAAGATTTTATTTTATATTATTAAAGATCGAGAAAAGAAGAGATGACTGACTGGCGGATCTATTAACGCTCAGCCCAAACTTCTGCACCGATCTATCTGTAATTCGACATTTAGGTAGGTAATATAGTGAGGGCATCTGTTAGTAAAGAATTTTTGGAAATTTTATTTCTAAGGGGGTGAAATAAGTGTTGCAAATTTGTATAAAAGTTAATAAATAATATCCGCAACGATTTTCCATCTATCAGAAAATTACACTTATTTTAGTATCGAAATAGATTGACGTGTTAGTTAAGTTTAGGCACATTACATAAATACTCACTATGTGGTGTCGAAGCCCGTGGATAACTGAATGTAGCTAAGGAAATGTCAATTGAAACACACTACTTATTTTTCCAAGTACTTAATAACACCTCGGCGTGTGTATTGCAACGTATACATACCTATACATATATATAAATTTCAAAACATAAAAGTTATCGTCAACGCGGGTAAGTAACAATAGCGCATAAAAACAATCAGCACACTCGAGAAACGAAGCGTGCGAGTAGATACAGCGTTATCAAGTACGTAAGTACGTATGCGAGAGAGCGGGCGAGAACTCACTGGATTGCGGCAGCAGGCGGTAGTGGTGATGCGAATGCGACGACGGCATGCAGGTGGAGCTGGCGTAGCGTGAGGAGGAGTGCTCGTGCTTGTGCGAGTGGCCCGGCGCGGCGGCGGCGGGCGGCGGCACGAACTGCAGCGACACCGTGCTCAACGACTGCATGTTAATCTGGTTGGGCAGGTGGCCCGCGCCGCTGCCCTGGCCGCTCACGCCCGCCCCGCTCTGGCCCAGGTCCGGGCCCGCCTGCGACTGGCTGCCATGGTTCGTACACGTGTGTTGGTACGGTATCGAACTGTTCCCTCCTCTCAGAGCAACCATTTTAATTTCATGATACAAATCTTTTAAAAATTGTGTCAGCCAAAGGTTGAACCATTCCCAAAACAAGGGCGATACGATCATCGGCATAGGGAGATATGTTCGAGCACTGACCCCTACGCGAATCTCGGGCCCATCCGGGCCCTGGCCGTGTAGGTGATCCTCCTCCTCGTCCAGCCCTTGCTCGAGATGGGCCGAGTCACTGTCCGAGTCAGACACGGTGGGAACTCCTCGACACCCACGAATCAAAAATCACTACACCGGATTCGGTGTTCGATTACAAAACATGTAAGAAACACGCATGTTGCTAAAATATTTGCAGACCGCATTTACATTCGAGTAGTTATTTAATGCAGCATAGAGAAAATCGATAAGGAAACCGCGCGCTCCATTCTAGCCGCGGAGCTCTCGCGATCGAGGCGGGTTATTGCTGGCGGGTACTTTCACGGACGCTCGATTGATTCCTGCCGAGCTTCCAACTATGTCTCACTACTCATTTATACAATTAAACCATTTTTATTGCAAGATTTAAAGATATCACACCGAGAAGTTGCCCGAAGAGAGGCCAATTCGCGAATCATTTAACACAGGACCGACGGATAGAAAGAGACGAAGGTACGAATAGTAACCTCAAACCACGATTTGGGGCGTTCCCTGTCTCCAGTACAAAGCGGTACAACGACGCGATAGAGAATCATAGCACTACACACATCGATGGTTGGGAAATCTAACTATTTACGACATTAAGTCTGAAGCAGCAATGGTGGCTTTACATCGATTTCCTTTTGACAGTCGGGAGCGTATTTTCGTACCAGCCCCAAAGACAAGGGGTGCGTTTTTAAAATGGGGTTGCAAGTAAAACATTGGTAGCATAATAGTAGTATTACGTTTAACATGATTGATTTTTCTCGAAGTAAATCAGATGATTAACTTGTGAGGTCTAATTTAAGAAGAACTATAGAAAAAATGTATACGGTGCATTTCTAGGCAAGGTGCCAAGCATTACTTGTGCAAATTGTGTTTGATTAATAAATAACATGGATAAATACTTTTTCTGCAGACTGGCAATACACACATTAGAAAAATTGTATACGAATTGAGTTCATAGAGAGTAAATAAATCAATGAGAGACACGAGGGTTTGTATTTTCCGGCAGACACAACGCTCAGGCTTGGACTGATTGCGCAAGTACGAATTACTACAGACTTCAACTTCCGGTCATATAAAAGACAAACATTTACAAGCTTCCTGTCTTGTGGAAATTATAAAATGCCACTTTTCTTTTCATGTGTACACAAAAATCTATTAAGATTTTAATACAAATTAAGGAGTATAAATATGTTACCGTCAATCGGTATAATTCAGGCATTCTATACAATGACTAGGCAATGTATAGTAAGTATATAGTAATAAGTAGCAGTCTCACTTACGGAGGTCCATGAGGGAAAACCAACTCTCTCTTACAGAGGTTTCTGTTTCTCGCTAATAGAGGTTTTGGGAGCTTAAAATGAGGGGTCCTTGCTATTATCACTTACAGAGTTTTCTCACTTATCCAGTTCTCACTTACGCAGGTTTGACTGTATAACAAGCAAGCATTAGTTATGTAGACTGAAACACATATTTTTTTTGCAAACAACAAATATTACGAATTTCAGTTGGTATACTTATAGGATTGATTGTAAGTTTAAATAATTTTATAGATTCTATATTAATAATTCTGCATTTTGAAGTCGCTTTTAGAGACGATTTGAAGGGGTTTTTTTTTACTTTAAATTATTTTCCACGTAAAATTGGTTTGCGTAAACTTTATCATATTGTTGCATTAATGGTTTTTTTTTTTCAAAAAGTACTGGAACAAATGTAATAAAAATATGGGACGAATCTTGAAACAATCTCCAAAAAATAAAAAAAACACAAAAATTAAAAGAAACTTTCAGACGGGACTAATATAATAATCGGAACAAAATCTAAAAGAAACAATAAACATCTTTTTGCTGACTGTACTAAAACTGAATTCGGTTCAGAACGGAATAAGCATAATCAATGAAAATAAACTGATACCAAATGGTACCTCTTTTTCAGTTCAGACTGGAATCACCCCATTAATGCCAATGCTTTATAAAAGTTTACTAAAATCATACAATACCCAACATAATATTCATTTGCACATGTTAAGTACATCGTTGAATCCGTCAGTGTGATTTCATGTCGCTTCCAAAAAGACAGTTTCCGTACGAAGTTTGGTAAAAATAAATAAAAATCTATACAACATTCTAGAAATCATTTAATCTAGGAAGATAGCACTGATATTGAAGGTATGGTGGATTTTTAGTAGGGTTACTGCTAAATTTTGGATAACCAAAATGCAGCAATTACTAAAGAAAACATTTGGTTCTGAAAAGAACCGTTTGGGCCCTGAAAAGGCCATCTGTCCACGGCTCTAGCTGGTCACATTCTCAATACGTGGTAGGTAACCTTCGTTGCAGGGTAGGGATTCTGGTGACATATTAAAGAAAGTTATTCCAAACAAAAGTTATTACAATAACATAATGTAAATACAATAAGTTTTCTTGTAAAATATAAAATTATATGAGTATTCATGGTCAATCTTGATAAAGCCTAGGCAAGGTCATGCGAAGAGCATGATGAAAAATGACAATAGTGCAATGAATGCGCTACTGTGTACTGACGACGAATCATCGTTACATCTGTGCCTGTGCTTCGTTTCAACAAAGGTAGAATCTTGTCATAAAGTAGTAAAGGTACATATAATATTTGATATCTGTTATACACTCTTAGCGATACAGACGAATAAACACACTCAGCATTCGTTTTTTTATCGAAGTTATTAATAAACAAATGGATTTCGACATTTTTAAGAACCACGATATCCGAAGACCGATTCGAAATGTTCCAAGGAAAGGGTTAGGCCTCCAACACGATAAATTCGCCAAACATTTCTAATTGTGCTCTTTTCATTTCTAATGTGTCGGTGTGGAAGTCATAACCATAAGTTATGAAAAAAGAGCAGAGCTTCATCTGAGCGTGAAATAGCTGACTAAAGTTTACTTTCAACCTACTTCAAAAATCAGTTCAATCACAATAGGTAGTTCACCATGCATCTCTTATGATTAAAATTTAGGTACACATCATTTGTGGCGGAAATTGGTAATAACCAACCATATTAAATACATTTCATAAAACAAAGTTGACTTCCGCTGTCTATACTCTGATAATATGCTTAGATCTTTTACTGATTTTAATGCGTTTTTTTAGTAAATAATGTTTTAGGACGAATATTTATATGGTAAGGTATATTACTTTTGAAATGCAATTTGGCGCATTAGAGCTTTTAGATTACAACAAAATCATACTTGTACATACAATTGAACAAAGAAACAGTGACAAACTTCCTCAAATACAGTATCAATGCATAAGTAATCGAGGGACTGATATTTACTTATATGCTAATACTGCAGCGACCCACGATACATCAGACAGTCATGTTTGAAATTATACTTTAAAAATACTTCCTCTCCGACTAGTGTGTTTCATTTTACGCAAATTTAGATTTATTATTATCAAACCATATGTATAGCAAGACCACTGCCTAATTGTTGATTAATCGTCACGCTTGTCCTTCTTATCAGAAATGACAAGAATAGAAGAGTTATTTTATTTTCAAAACTCAGCGTGTCTCAGTAGTAGGTAATGTGAGTTAGGTCTCGAAACAAAAACAAACATTATCGAACAGTTCACGCACTACTGCTTGGCGGCCAAATACATCCCCAGAGGGATATAAGACGGATACCACTACATAATATACATTCAATTTACATATATCATCCAGTACGAGTATGTAAAACTTCAGGAAGTGCATCTAGGACAGAATGGATGCATTTTCATCAGTACGGTATACGTTTACCCATGTTTGATTCATATCCATGTCGTTTACGTATCTTTGGAATATATCCATACATGCATTTTAGTCAACAGTAAGATATGGGATTCTCATTTGTAGCCTGGGACCCGTGATTTCAACATTTGTAAACTTTGTACTGGGAAATCTCTCATTTGCACAATGAGAATATTTTTTAAGGAAATGTAGGTACTCTCGAGGCAATATGAAATAGAAACGGCAACAAAAGATCTAGAAACAAAGCCAGTGATGAGGTATGAACAAATGAATCAATTCTTTAGTCCAGTGCTTTAAATGGAGTTGGAAATATAAAGGTTATACTGAATGTGAATTCATATCATGTTCAATTAGTTACTAATTGTTGTGATTTAAGTACAAGCGCCACCCGAGCGCACCGGATTTCGCCCTCTCATGCACAAAATATTTACGGATTTATTTGCTGTTTTTTTTTTATTTTTCATCACCATGAACCATTATAAATGGGACAAGTGTAGTTATGTATTAGATTAGGTATTTATTTTTATAGTTCATAATTTTTATTAAATATTTTTTTAAGAGTTACAGCCTGGAGACGGACATACAGACAGACAGCGGAGGCTTTAGTAATAGGGTCCCGTTTTACCTTTTAGGTACGGAACCCTAAAAAACAATGTAAATACAGAAAAAGTTTAAGAAAATAATATTTAAGTACAAAAAATTAATACCTTAGTTTTCTGTTTTAAAATAAATAATAAAATAAATAAATATTTCGGGACATTGCACACAGCGCCATCAAGCCCCACACTAAGCAAACGCTTGTGTCGTGGGTACTAGATAACGGATATAATACTTATATACTTTTCTTTTGTAAATACATACTTATTATACATACAAACAACCAGACTCAACACAAGAAATTATACATTTTTTAAAATGCATAAATACTTGTGTCATGCGGGAATCGAACTCGCAACCCCTAGATTAGAAGGCAGAGCCACTACCAACTAAGCTAACGGGCCAGTCGTTTTCAATGAATGTTATTTATTTAGAAACTCACTGTTACATAAACATTGTGTATTTTCTTTTATTATATTATTATGCCCGTGTGAAGCCGGGGTGGGCTGCTAGTTTTATTTAACCATGAAACACTTTTAAATAACTTTCAGATGAAACTTATTTCTTCCGTGCTTGTGGGGAAAATAATATAAAATTATTAGGTAACTTATTCTATTTTGTTTTAATTTCGCAAATAAATTCAGATGTCGACACAACGAAATCTAAAGTAAGATTTAGGTATAATAATAAAGAAAATTAAATAATATTAGTTATTGCTAAATATTTTAAACTGAAGTTGACAGTTCTTACAGATTATTTTGTAAACTGGCAAGCTGAGCTGTTGGAGCAAGATAACAAACAGCCTATGTCTCTCTTTCTTGACCTATGTATTTACTCCTCCCACCTGCCCTGCCAGATATTTTTCCTGGCCTTATTGTATAGCTGGTATATGCTGGAAAGATTATGTATCTACGGCTAAAAAAAAAAAAACTTCGTCATTTACTTATGTTATCTATAAATTAAGACGGCCATGTTTGTTTCATTTGCCGCTTGTTCTGACACTTGCTGAAAAAACTGTAAAATTACAATTACTAACAAGAAAGTAACTGAAAGTCTAACTTCCTACGCGAATACAGATAATTATGCAACAGGTACACGAACAATCGTAAGTAACGAGAGCTTTTGCCCAACAAACATTGCAATGTTTTTCATCAAACTTAACTTACTTTTAAGCATGCTTGTTTGTTTTCAGCTTTACAAACAAAAAGTTGATACAATGGGCAAGGCGCGAGGAAGACGCAAAATTAGATAAAATAAATCGCGGCCGCACGCGCAGGCAATGAGACCGTGTGGCCCGAACCTACAGGGAAAGTAACAGTGTCAAATGGATCAGAACGCCATTGCAACAGGAGGTAAACAATACAAAGGTTAGTTAAATTTCCTTTCACAAATGTGAAAACGATCAAATGTGTGTTTTTTTTTATGTGTATGTTATATACATATATGTAAATTCATCACCAATAACAATTAGGTACAGAATATGGTAACTATTTTGTAAACAAATTATCAATACTTGTGTAAGGTACATATAGGTATGTAACTTAATAGGACTAATGCCAGTCTGATTGAAATGAACTGGACTAAGCCAACAGATGTTTTCAAAAATGTTTTCTAATAAGAAATCTTATCATTCAAATCAATGAAGTGCTACCGCTTACACATTACATACTTCCTACAAAACTAATTAATTATAAGAGCGCATACATTATTTGATTTGATATTTAATTGAATTACTTTCAAGCACAAGCTATTTTCGGATTGTACTTTTTAGGTAGTTTATGTTAATAGTTTTTACCTATTAATTTATTAAAGAGAGATTAATTATAACTTATGTTTCAATGTAATAAAGCACCCACAGAGAACTCGTCGCTTGATACTGAAGCAAGTATGTATTGTGTTAACTAGTGGATGCCTGTGGCTTTGCATAAACAAAGGCTACTTTAAGTAGCCTGTGTCACTCCCATGATTCTAAACTACTCATACCAATAATGATGCTTGAAGTAACTCCTGAGGTTCTCACCTTCTACTATTAAGATCTGGAATGTTGCGTACAAGCTCATGCAACTTACTACTTTGGGCCTTATAGTAAATGTATGTAACATTACATGGGCATTATTATAATATAATAGATTTATATAATAAATGATTATTGGTCTGTTTGTTCCTCTTCATGGTGATTTTTTATATGTTGTTTGGATTTTGGTTGGTATAGCAACCAAGGTCATGAATATGTAATATAAATTTTAAAGTTTGCATGCCGACTTAAATTAATCAAATACAGATCATTTATCGGTAACACTAAGTTACATGTCATGACAAATCTATTTCTATGCTTCACAGATTTAAAATTTTGCATGTTTACAAACCTGTAAATTTAAGATTAAAAATCTTAATAATTATATGCATGTAAGTAATAGTGTTGCGGGTTCTTTATGGATGAGGATCACAAGATCGATGCAGCTGGCACATTCAAAGAGAGGCCTATGCCCAGCAGTGGGATAGAGAAGGCTGTGGATGATGATGATGATGAAGTAATAGATTAATGTCAAACATTCTAAATGTCTTATTATAACATTTCATAGCATTAACAACTCCCTTATGTTTATTAAAAATTCTTTATTACTTAAGTTATCACCTGTGCCTGGGAGTTTATCTATAATATGAACATTATATTTTCATGGACATATTCAATACCTATTCCACCAATGCCTAATGTATGTCTTGTACTGTTAGTCCAAAGCTATATTGTTGATGCCTTGTTCACATATTTGGCAAACAGAAGTCCAATAGCCCACTCTAGCAACAAAATTAAAGTGTATACCTATGGGGCATTAGCTAAATTATAACATTTTATTATAGCGGCACAGACAATAATTCACACTTCAGTGCTAGCCTAGTGTGTTGTATGATGTTGTTTGTTCAGTGTGTGTATGTGGGCATTATATATGCAAACTCAGTATATCATCAAAGGGTGTATAGAAAAGAAGGAAACATTTATAGGTTATAGATCATAAGTCAAAACTTAACACAGAATTCATCCACAAGATGATAGAGAATAGAACAGTGACATTGGTTGTCGACATGTAATGTTGGTTAACCTTCGCCAGCAACAAAATTCATCTCTCCCCATCTAGCCAATAAAATTCTAAAAATCTTCTAAAGCTCCAGGATGCCCTTTTTTCAGATATGATATAAAATCAAACAAAATGTTATCCTTGCAGTACGTGTGGTGTTTGAACCATGCAGTAGGTCTCAAGAGAGCCTGAAGCACATATTACATGCACAATATGTATAAGCCCATTTGTATGATGCTTGTGTCCGGTACTCAGTAACTGCCAATAACGAAGAAGAACTGCCATTAACTAGAGTTGGTGCCCACCTCACACAAGCATCACAAGCTCTATTTTAGTACTGCAAAGAAATCAAACAAGAGGTTTTCTTTGCATATTCATTATTAATATGATATACAATCAAACAAGAGGTTTTCTTTGCATATTAATTATGAATATGATATACAATCAAACAAGAGGTTTTCTTTGCATATTAATTATGAATATGATATAGGTACAATCAAACAAGAGGTTTTCTTTGCATATTAATTATGAATATGATATAGGTACAATCAAACAAGAGGTTTTCTTTGCATATTAATTATGAATATGATATAGGTACAATCAAACAAGAGGTTTTCTTTGCATATTCATTATTAATATGATATACAATCAAACAAGAGGTTTTCTTTGCATATTAATTATGAATATGATATACAATCAAACAAGAGGTTTTCTTTGCATATTAATTATGAATATGATATAGGTACAATCAAACATGAGGTTTTCTTTGCATATTAATTATGAATATGATATAGGTACAATCAAACAAGAGGTTTTCTTTGCATATTCATTATTAATATGATATACAATCAAACAAGAGGTTTTCTTTGCATATTAATTATGAATATGATATAAAATCAAACAAGAGGTTTTCTTAGCAAATTCATTATTAAAATGATATAAAATCAAGCAAAAGGTTTTCTTTACATATTCATTATTAATATGACATAAAATAAAACAAATGTTTACTCAAACAATCATGCTTCTTTTGGTTAGTAGTCCGTGTATTAGATCAGGGACACTTTACAATACCTGACACAAGCATCACACAAGTGGGCTTATACATATTGTGCATGTAATTTGTGCTTCAGGCTCTCTTGAGACCTACTACAAGGTGCAACACCACACACATACTGCAAAGAAAACCTTTTGTTTGATATTATATCATATTAATTATTAAAATGATATAAAATCAAACAAGAGGTTTTCTTTGCATATAAATTATGAATATGATATACAATCAAACAAGAGGTTTTCTTTGAAAATTCATTATTAAAATGATATAAAATCAAGCAAAAGGTTTTCTTCGCTTATTCATTATTAATATGACATAAAATAAAACAAAATGTTTTCTTTGCAGAAAAAGAGGCATCCAGGCATCAGGCTTTAGAAGATATTTAGGATTTTATTGGCTAGATGGGGAGAGATTAATATTGTTGCTGGCGAAGGTTAACCAACATTCGATTTCAACAACCGATGTCACTGTTCTATTCTCTATCATCATGTAAGTAGATGAGTTCTGTGTTAAGTTAGCTTAATGATCCATAACCTATAAAATAAATGTTTCCTTCTGTGTCCCTAGTTGTAATATTCTTTAGCAAAAAAGAGGTTACAGATAAGAATGAAAACATAAATGTTTAAAATTTAGAGTGTTTCTTTATGGGGCCATCTAAATTTCTTTACTGTGTATTTCATAACAAAATCTAAATTTCTTTAATATGTATTTCATATAGAAATAAAATTTTGAGCATGTTTTTGAAACATATTCGAAGTATATTTAAGAAACATATTCTAAGTGTGTTTCATGTTCACATATTCTAAGTGTGTTTCATGTTCACATATTCTAAGTGTGTTTCATGTACACATATTCTAAGTGTGTTTTATGTTCACATATCTTAAGTGTGTTTCATGTTCACGTATTCTAAGTGTGTTTCATGTTCACATATTCTAAGTGTGTTTTATGTTCACATATTTTAAGTGTGTTTCATGTTCACATATTTTAAGTGTGTTTCATGTTCACATATTCTAAGTGTTTCATGTTCACATATTCGAAGTGTGTTTCATGTTCACATATTCTAAGTGTGTTTCATGTTCACATATTCTAAGTGTGTTTCATGTTCACATATTCTAAGTGTGTTTCATGTTCACATATTCTAAGTGTGTTTCAGAAACATATTCTAAGTATATTTCAGAAACATTCTAAGTGTGTTTCAGAAACATAGCCTAAGTATGTTTCTTTACTTAAAATATGTTTCAGAAATATACTTAGAATATGTTTCTGAAACATACTCAAAATTTTGTTTCTATATGAAATACATAGTAAAGAAATTTAGATTTTGTTATGAAATACATGGTAAAGAAATTTAGATGGCCCCATAAAGAAACACTCTAAATTTTAAACATTTATGTTATCATTCTTATCTGTAACCTCCTTTTTGCTAAAGAATATTACAGCTAGGGACACAGAAGGAAACATTTATATTATAGGTTATGGATCATTAAGATATAATAATGTTTCTTTATGGTGGCATCTAAATTTCGTTACTATGAATTTCATATAAAAATTCAGTGTATGTTTCTTTATGTGCAAGAAACATACTCTGAGTATGTTTTCTATTGCCCAATGACAATAACAAATAAACAATTCAATTTAATACACAAACACTTTAAAATTAATTACACACTCATAAAAAGAAAAAATAATGGACTTACCTACAAATTTGTGAACGAAACGTTTATTTACACAACATTGGGGTCTAAAGTTTGGTTAAAAAAGTTTTCGCAATAGCGGCAACAGTCAAACAGATGCTGAAGTGGCATAAAATATTACGTAAATATGATGGTAAATATAAATAATTACCACTTTTAAAAGGATACGGTCCTGACCCTCTTTGACTGGGCGCCAGCGGCACCTGATTCCCGTTTCCACTCATATTCTTGGCAGCATAGGTATCGGGACACGTACACCACTCAAGGTGGCACGTACGTAGAGTCGCCCTAACTGATTGTAGGACACATCCGGCAGCGGCACATAGGTATAACGAAAAGAGACGTCAATTTGACAACTCGTACGTTTTAATTCTCAGACTTCCTGAGCAACTTTACTAGCAAAACCATTGTACACCGCTTCATACAACACGATAATATTATTTTCTTGGAAATTATAATAGCATCACTAGGAATTAAAGCCAGTCACTAAACAAACGACAGTACAAGATGGCGGATGTTAACCAAAAACAAACGTGATTGTCACAGAAAGATTACTATTTATCT
Source organism: Macaria liturata (assembly GCA_964023185.1). NCBI lineage: Eukaryota > Metazoa > Arthropoda > Insecta > Lepidoptera > Geometridae > Macaria > Macaria liturata. The sequence goes on from OZ026808.1 coordinate 14,633,447, forward strand.
GAGCACTTTAATTTTCGTTGGCGATAGGATTGCTTTGTCTTATATGTATAAAAAAAATATGTAAAAATATAGTATTTTTCTAGGTGAATATCAATAAAATTAAATTAAATTTAAAATCAAATTGTAGAGTTCCTGTCATTCGATTGTTCACGTTTTTAGTCAAATGTCTAATCTGCCAAGCAAGTACTACCTATGTCAAATGTCTAACTAGTAACTTGCCAAATGCCAACAAACCATGTAGGTATACTATAAAATAAAGTTTGTATCACTTATCTCTTTGCTCCGTATACTCTCTCTACGCTTTGCTCCGACACTACGGACGCAGTGAGTACGTCCCGGGACGTATGATGCCAACGGTGTAGAACTTCCCGCGACGTTATAGGTACGGCTTTAGTCAGTAGCGGACTAACACATTTGCCGCCAGTAAGCTGATCAAATCTTACCGTCCCTTGTAATCTATGCATTTCGATAAGTATGTCATCGAAACATAACAAGATCCGCACGTTTATTTTATAAGTTGCCTAGAAAAATTATAAACCTTCGTAAGTTTCTAAGCGAGAGATAACCTCCTGTTTGCGTCTCTGTTTGCGGAGTCTTCGCGTCTAGATGCTGGTAGTGCGACACCTCCAGTCTTACCCGGCAGTTCGGTGGCTATGCCTGAAATCCGAATTCGCCAAATGGAGGTTCGCAGGACACTACGCAATTTGGATGTGAATAAGGCTAGTGGCCCTGATGGTATTCCTGCAATAGTACTGAGGACGTGTGCGCCTGAGTTGTCTCCTGTATTGACACGTCTCTTCAGGCTCTCTCTTGAGACTGGTATAGTACCGAGTTCGTGGAAGCTTGCTAACATGCAACCTGTGCCCAAAAAAGGTAGTCGTGCTGACCCTGCAAACTACAGGCCCATTTCAGTCACATCCATTCTCTGTAAGAGTATGGAACGCGTCCTTAACGGCAGGCTCCTGGCGTACCTAGAATCGAATGACCTCCTCAGTGATCGACAATATGGCTTTCGCCGGAATCGTTCAACTGGGGATCTTCTAGCGTATGCCACACACATCTGGAGTGAGGCAATGGAGAAATTCGGAGAAGCACTGGCGGTTTCTCTTGACATTTCAAAAGCCTTTGACAGGGTATGGCACGATGGCCTTATTAGTAAGCTATCCTCGTACGGTTTGCCCGCTGGTTTCTGTACGTGGATTTCAGACTTTTTGAGGGATCGGTCTATTCGGGTGGTCGTTGATGGCTGCTCGTCTGACCGGATGGCTGTTAATACCGGATTCCCTCAAGGGTCAGTACTGTCTGCAACCCTATTTTTGCTGCATATTAACGATCTGCTCAAACCCGGTATCTTTGGGTATGCAGACGACAGCACGGTTGTAGAGAGTTATGTGTCCACTGCACGAACTAATGCGGCCGAAATCCAAACACTCAGAGAGGCCATGGTCGAACGCATGAATCTTTCTCTTCAGGCAGTCTCCGATTGGGGCGATGCCAACCTGGTCAGATTCAATGCCACTAAGACGCAGGCGTGTCTTTTCTCCGCCAAAAAGAGGCCGTTCCACCTGGCCCCTACTTTCCGGAATGTTTCGATTCCAATCACAGACCAACTGGACCTACTTGGAGTCTCCCTTACCTCGTCGTTAAATTTTGGGTCCTATATTGAGTCAATGGCTCAATTGGCTGCCAAAAAGCTTGGTATCCTCTCGAAGGTGCGTCGGTACTTCCATCCGGAACAGTTGCTTACCTTGTATAAAGCACAAGTTCGGTCGTGCATGGAGTACTGCTCGTATCTTTGGGATGGAACAGCAAAATACCAGCTAGAGGCGTTGGATTCGATTGAGACGCGAGCTAAGAGGTTAGTAAGTAGGTAAAACCACCATTAAGAAGGCAAAACTCCAAAGTTTGGAACATCGCCGCAAGGTGGCCAGTCTGTCGGTCTTTTATCGAATTCATTTCGGAGAGTGTGCAGAGGAGCTACATGAACTGATTCCCTCAGCTCCCTTCTATAACCGAACAAGCAGAAAGTCCGCAGGTAGACACCGTTTTATGGTGGAAGTGCCGGAGTATCGAACATAGTGCTTTGCTTCAACGTTTATTGTACGGACGGCAAAGCTTTAGAACACTTTACCAGAAGCTGTGTTTCCTGCGAACTACAATCCAGGGGTTTTCAAATCTAGAGTTAATAGGTATCTTCTAGGTAAACGTGATACATCCTAGGCTGCAGCAATGCTTAACTTCAGGCAGGCTGTAGTCAAACGTAAACCTACCCAAGTAAAAAAAAAATGTATTATTTTACTCACACGTTTTCGTAAATTTATGTATTTACGACATCTCGTGGTAGATTTATAAACTAACAGATATCCATCCTTAGGCCTGTTCACACGCAGCGAAGGAAGTACCTACAGTAACGAGTTAGGCGAGGCATTTTCGCGCGAACTACGATTTTAGGAGGTGAGGTGTGGGGGGGCCGCCCGCGCGTCTCACTCCGCGCGCTGTCCATTTCTCGTAACGTTAGCACTACGCCACAGTATAAATATTTCAGCTGTTATACTATGATCAACTTCTATTAATGTAAAATGTTATTTTTGTCAGTTTTAAATAAGCTAAGTACCTAATAATTTATTACTTTATATCTATAAATATAAACAAAGTCGTGTTTGTTTGGTTTTTCGAACACTATAGGGTAGGGTAGTGGAGGGTAGTGGTAGGGTAGTGGTAGGATAGTGGTAGGGTAGTTGTAGGGTAGGTTGTGGTAGTGTAGTTTTAGGGTAGTAGTAAAGTGGGAGGGTTGAGGTAGGGAGGGATCGAGCAGGGGTAGGGAACTACGCAAACGAAGTTGCGATGGGCAGCTAGTACTAAGATATACTATTTACAAAATAATGTATTTTTATTTAGGCATTATGTGTATTTTATCACCATCAAAATTTTAGGTGGAACTCATCCTTTAAATTGGTATGGTCTGGAAAAACGCTCAAGTTAGTTGAATATTTATGGAAGAAAAATGCTGTAAATAATGAGCTATCATTTTTAATTAATTTTTTAACTGAATTATCACTACGTCACTAAATTTATATTTAGTCAAAATTCGTCAAAATTTAAACATCTTGCATCGGGTGTGTTGGTGTTATTTTGGATTCTATTGCCTTTTTTGGCAAATTGGTGGAAACATTTTCATTTAAGTCTTCTAATGTTACATCTCTTAGGGCCATGCCACGGATTTGTCTTGGATCAATAATTTCTGGTAATAAGCATTTCAAGTAAGAGTTTACAATTTTCTTTTCCATTTTTGCTTTCCAAAACTCGTCATCTTTATAAATATGCTCAATCATCAGTGGTTGATTTTCTCCGGACCAAATTCCAAAAATACACTTATGTCTTCCCGTAACATGGAGCTGGCCCTGCACTTGATAATACCAGTTACTTGTTTTGTTAATTATTTTAGTACTGTTTTTTTTTGTCAAACTTGTATAGTTGTATTTTGTTTTCTTTTATAGCTGTGTTGAACCCTTTTTTAAAAGCTGTTATTGGGCACTTCATTTCCACAATAATGTCATCTCTGACCAAACCATCGGTTGTTGCACCTATAAATGGGTATTGTTCGACAATGAAAAGCCCACAGGGTTCAATATTGATGGATTCTTGCAGCTCCATTTGTTGTAAGGCTTGTTTTTCGTGCTCAACACCATGAGCTACTGATGAAACATGAGCTAAGCTATTTTTATAAAGTATATTTTTTACTAATGGTGCAGTGCTTCTTGATATTTGTCTCTTACAAATAGGTCCAAAATTTGAAGCCGTTATTAGTTTTTTTCGTATTTCCATCCAGTCACTGCTATCTCGTTGTAATATGGTGTTCCTTTCTATTTCCGTTCTGTCAACACTTAGATTTTTCAAATTATCAAGGAACAGCTCCTTCGCCTGCTCAAACTGCTACCCTGCTTTGCAGTCAAACAAATCGTTATGGTGCGACTTGTCTTGCAATTGGAGCATTAGGTAATTCAAGTCCACAATTCGTCGCCCTTTGACGGGCTGGTAGCTTTCTTTTTCGGATTCCACAATCACAATATTTAATTCCTCCATGTTTCTGAAAAAAAAATACATAGGTTATATTAATAAAATTGCCGTGACTTTGTATCTTCGCTGCTTAGATAACATGCAAAAAAAAATATCACCACATTTATTACGTTTATTATCGTATACATTCTGTTTGGATATTCTGCTTGGATCTGGTTTTAGGGTTCCGTACCCAAAGGGTAAAAAACGGGACACTATTACTAAGACTTCGCTGTCTGTCTGTCTGTCCGTCCGTATGTCACCAGGCTGTATCTTGTAAACCGTGATAGTTAGACAGTTTTTTTTTAGATGTATTTCTGTTGCCGCAATTATTTTATTTATTTCGAACACATACAGTCGTAACAACAAATAACAACAAATATAAATTACCATAATTATTACGTTTATGATTGTATAAATTCAGCTTGGTTCTGTTTTGTGTATTATGTGACAAACTAATGACGTTATAATATACTCACTCATCATTGATATTATTTTGAGATAATTTATCATTACATTCTGCAAGTCATTCTTTATCAGCTGTAGTGTTTATAGTCAATAGTAAATAATATAAAAAATAAATAGATCGGCCTATTTTATGGTATTATTGTTTAGTACATGATCCACTTACCCATCTGTCGTTGAAGTATTGAAATTCACAGGTTGCAATTCTACTAATGGACTGGTAGTATTAGATACTCGTGACTGCTTTTTCGACCTAAATTAAATAATAAATTAATTATAGGGTACTCGTACATAGGTACATACTTTTGGTCATACTGATATATTTATTTATTTATTTATTTATATATGCTATACACAATACAAAATTACATTTTAGAACTTATTCTAAAAGAAATGAATTGTGTGACCCTGTTGCTTGTTTAGTTTAGGGCATTGCACTTTTCTTACAATATCAACTTAAACACTTAACTTAAACACACTAAATACTTAATAATATCTTTTAAAAATTGTAAACATTATGTACATAGTTTTATGATAAATATAAATATGTATGAGATCTGTTATCTATGACATTATATTGCGATATTCTTACATACATTATATGTATATAATTTTGTTGCATACTTACAATATATTTATTCTCTATGAGATCAGTATATATATTTTAGTCTATATAATTTAGTCTGTGGCAAGTAATGACGAAAATTTACGAAATCAACTAAAATTATAGAAAATTCTCATATACCTGAGGAGAAACATAAAGAATAAAAAGATTGGGCTACTTTTAGAAATATTGTTGCGTGCTTAGTAATTTTACTTTAAAAAAAGAGTAAACTTCATAATTTTACTATAAAAGGGAGTAATTTACATACCGATACTTATAGTTCTCTTTCGCTGTCCTTCTTTTAGATATTAACACTGATTTCTTCCTAACTTTATTTTTTTATTAGCCATTTTCAATTATTACACTCTGGCAAGAATGTAAGAACGGGCGGAGAAAATTTGGCACAGGTCTAACGTTGGCAAGCGCCCGATTGCGACTGACGGAGTAGCGGGCGGCGAGGCGTCATGTCAAACTGCTGGGAAATATTCAAGTTTTGGGATTAATAATTAACTCAAAAATATAGGACTTTAGTTGAAACCCAAATTTTAGCAGGTTCTCTGTAGTATTCAAAGAGAAACAGTTCTGTATAAAAATGATGTATAAAGTCAGAAATTTTATTAATAAGATATTCGATTTAGACTTTTACATTAAGCTGTCTATGGATTTTTTTATGATCGAGGAAAGTACCCTATCGTGTAACAAATTAGCACATTCCTCAGACAATATCCTTAAGTATATCGTATATTTTTTGCAAGACCGATATTTAGGAGTAAATAACTAAAAAAATTGATATAGTAAAACGTTTTTCTCCGCTTCTTCACTGACGTGACTCGCCTTAACTTGCGTCATGTTCTAATTAATAAGTTGATATAGTAAGTAGCGTCCACACGGGGATAAGTTAAGTTGTGAGCAGCCAAAGAAAAAGTAACATTCATCATATGTAAAAACTCTAAACAATCACTAATTGTTAGATAAAATTTAATCTGTTAATATGTTGTCTTTGTGTATCATTATTGTTTATGTGTAACTAATACTGTATTTTCTCTCTAACTCATATTTTTGTCATTATTAATCACATTTATGTAGATGAAGCTGTGTACACATATTTTGGAATTTGTTCTGGATCAAAACCAGTTTTAAATGTATATTTAGTTCATTCAAGAACACATTCTGTTTTGTGTGCTATTATAAAATAAATAAATAAATCTGTAGTTGTCAATCATATTCAGCAAATTGGCACTATTGTGCTTAACTAAACCATAATTTCTTCCGTCTACACGGTCTAAACACTGGCAAGTTAAGTTGACGGGGTGAAGGAGACGCGAGGGAGGGGCGACTTATCACTTGAACTAGCCGGAAAATAGAACCGCGGTCTATCCTACTGTACTTATTTGACAAGTTGCTACTTAACTTGCGTTTGCCGTTCACACGTGTTATGAACTTAACACACTCCGTGACGCAAGTTAACTCGCCACCTTACTTCGCTGCGTGTGAACAGGCCTTCTTTGGAATACGGCAAATAACACACTGCTCTCTGATTGGCCGGCAGTGACAATGTTTGTGTCCAAATACTTGGGTACAATGAGAATTTGCCAAACTATATTATGTATTAGTATCTATTACCTAACAATTTGTTTAGTTTGTAGTTAGGTGATATAAGACAGGGTTACTTTTTTACCTATTATGCTAATGTAGGTGGCATTCTTTTTCACTTCACTCAACCAAAATAAAACAAAAGAAATCGTATTCTACGATATTAAAGAGTATAAAACTTTCGTAGCTCTGTGGTAAATTTCACTTCATCAACAAATTGTCTAGTATTTACCGCACTATCTTCACAATTTTGGCTATCCGCAACTTTTAAGTACCTAATGCATGATTGGTCTAATTTAATAACCTTAGCGAAATAAAGCTATTTTCACAGTTCCAACATGACAAAGTTTTTTTGGCAAATATATAATTTTGTACTGGGCCCTGTGCGCCCGCTTGGCTAGCGCCAGGGCTTAGCCAGCCACATACGAGGACGAGAAAAATGTCCCCCCTCCCCTCTACTATATTTATTTATTCCATATTTTTCCCCTGTAAATAATTGTTCCAGGCCTCTCTTTGAGCTCCGTGCGGCTGTTCCGCTAGCGCTGGGGCCTAACAACTTACCAAGCTGGATCCCTGGGCATGTTATGACCGAAGCCAGTGGCTGATCCAGAGCCCAAATGAAGAGCGAATCGCCTTACCTTTCCGCTAGTTCCTTCACACCCTTTTCCCTACCTATGTTTCCCTGGGCTCTGTAAGGGCTTTGTTGTCTGACGTTATAGCCAATGGCTGGTCGAAAACCCAGAAATCACATCCATTTCCCCCAATTTTGTGCTCCGTGCTACTGTAAAGGCTTCGGCTGGCGCCGGAGCCCATGATGTCAAACTCTAAGCGGCCGTGCGGCTGGCGCTGGAGTCCAGTTAAGATACACCTTACCTTACCCTGGGCTCTGAACACCCGTTCGGCTGGCACTGGAGCCCGGGGCGAAGCAGATGACATCACGACGCCTCTGAAGCTTACAATAAAGTCCGTGCCACCCCCGGGTTCCGTGAGGCCGTGTGGCTGGCGCCGGAGCCTGGGCCGCCGACAAAGAGTGAAGAGCGAAGAGGCCATCGCACCCGCCATCAAACCAAATCCATTACCCAAGGTCGTAAACAGCAAACAGTGCTCACTCTTACCCCTTTCATTAAACAGAATCAGTCTAATTACCAGCAGTAGCTTATGACGGGGGTTTCCCAAAAAAGCAGCACGCTCCCATCAATTAAAAAAGCGGCGCGGCCAAAAGAGCACAGCGGGGCTTAGAATGGTTGAGCCGCAAAAGAATTGGCCGGCGAAGGAAACCTTCGTCTCAATTCCCCGGGGCCTGCGTGCCCCGGAGCCCAGTCCCTCTAAAGAGATTAAATTTCAAGGTCCCATTTAGGGGCTGGTAGAAGTCCAGAGTCGTCGGGCAAGATTATTCGCAGCTGGGCAGCGATACCTGATATATAGTGTATATAGATATCGTCAGGTACTCGCTTGGTAAAGGAGCGCGGACAGTCCTAGGCAGGCCACTCCTGAACCTATGCTAGGACACCAACGGGTACGATAGCCAGATAGCTGTCTGCCCCGAGGTTATGTATTGTTTTCTCGTAAGACTAGGTTGAGTATGATGTATAAACAAACCTTGATAATGTAAACAATGTAATTAATATCCATGTTCTGCAATAAATAAGAAGCCTGAAGCATTGTTCTTTCATTCCGCCACCCAAAAACCCCTTAATTAAAATAATTAAAGATTAAACTTGAGGGGGTGAATACAGCCATATGATAAACATATGTCTAAATTATCCGCATACTACTGTAGATTGCAGCAACATATTTTGATTGCGTTGTAGATAACATTCTCAATCATTGCTGCAAAATAAATTAAATATGTAAATACATAAATGTGTTGGTAACAATAGTTGTAAATACCTAAATAACACATACCTACTTGTAACTGTTTCTATAAGAACACACTTAAGTACCTTCTAAATATTGCACATACATAATATGGTACCTACCCATTAAGTAATATAGTTTGTTTATTTGGTCATTAACAATAAAATTGTAGTAAAATAATAGTATAATAGTACAGCGGCCGGCAAACTACTTGAGCCATGACCTTGAGTGCGCAGTAGACGATTTTAAGGTATTGTTAAGGATAGATAAGGTGGAAAGAGAGATGCGCAGGGGCATTCCGTCGGCACGCGTCCCTGTGATTGGCCGATCTGTTGGCCCCTGTTCCCCGCGTTGCGCGCATGTTCCGCTAGCATCCGACTACACTTGCGTGCAGTGTCAATTGGCTATTTCGAGTTTAGAAGTTTTGTTGTTAAAGTTTGTTATTGTATTATTGTTACCTACTTTGTTTTTTGTTAAAAATGGTGTATGATGTGTAGTGCTTCATGAAGCAAGGATCTACAAAACAAACGGAAACTATAAAAAAGACTGCAGAAGCAACTAAAACATCTGTCAGTACCGTAACACTAATCATAAAATAAAGCAAAGACTCGGAGTATCTTACCGTATTTAGGACACCAGGCAAAAAAAGATCTGGTAAAAAAATAGCTAGTATAATGTATTTTACAAACGCCAACAATGACCAATAAAAAATGTCCGGATGTGTATATGCGCGTACTTACCCCCACTACGTCGACTTTGGCTCAAGTAGTTTGCCGGCCGCTGTACTTACTTATGTATGTGTAACTAGAACTACCTATACTTTCATTGAACCAGCATGGAAGTAATGTAATCTACTCAAAACCAAATCTAATAATATCTGCAAATATTAAGTACTTGCAACAAATATTATGTGAACTTATGTTTACTAAATATGAGAAATGTTTGACAATGTAAATAATATAGTCTGTTGCCGCACGTCATAAGAGCACCACCGTGCAACTCTTGTTCGTGACACTTTTTGCTAAAATAGTAGTTCAAACCGTTTGTGCATTGTTGAAAATTATATAACTTTGAATCCGCGAAATTTACGGATACAGTGACGTAACGTGCACGGAAATCTGACCAGTGGAAGCTACAACATGAGCAAGAGAAAATCGAAATATTGGCCAACGGCCAACTAATCTAGCCGCACTCAAAGCTATTTCAGACCACTCCACCCGTATGACAGAAGCGACATCCACCCGATCTGTAGCATTGCCTCCTAATGAATCAACAATAAAGTTAAATGTTAAAAATTGATAAGAGTACAAAATTTCACCCCCATTGCACCGACTAACGCTCAAAAATAGACTGCGGCAACAACGACTGCTCTCCTGACGACAACAAAACCTCCGCTTCGTGCAAGAGGAAAAAATGAAAAGCTGTCAGTTCTAGCTACAACATAGCACAGACGTCAAACCTCGCACATAACGTAAACACACTTCAATGCAAGGGCAGCTGACACCGATTGTGTCACCCCGGCCGATGACGAAGGATGGGTGATGTGCTGTGAGCCGGCACCGAAGAAGCCAAAATCTCTCAAAAGATGTAAATTTGTTAAATTCTTCTGCCAATAATTGGGCAAAATACTCATTTCTTTTGACATCTTTTTGATACTGTTCGCATTTAGAACAAGGATTTTTATTTTCTTTTCTTGGTATTTTATCTTCGTGGCGCGCCCAGGCTATGTAAATCTTCTGGACAATAGGTGTCACTATCCCCTAAAATCGAACTCGAAAGTTTAAACTAGCTAGAGGTGTAAGACAGGGAGACACATTTTCTCTAAAACTCTTTACCTCGACTGTAAAAGGAGTTTTTAAGAAGCTAAATTGGGAAGATAAAGGTGTAGAGATAGAAGGAGAGCGGTTCACAAATTTGAGGTTCACCGGTAATCTGGTGTTATTCTCGGATAATGTCCCTGGATATGTTGTCTATGATTCAAGACCTGAAGACAGAATCAGGAAAAGTAAGGTTGAAAATGAATATCCCGAAAACCAAGATCATGACTAATTTACCAGACGTGGATGTAGAGACGTGTTACCATATGCCTGTGGAATTGGTGACAAGTTACATCTACTTGGGACTCAATATAACACTCTAGGTAATCAAACTGCAGAGGTGGAAAGGCGTATATCCCAAGCCTGGGCAGCATTTGGCGCAAACAACCAAATACTTCGCAACAAGAAGCTATCTGTTAAACTGAAGGCCAAGGTATTCGAAGAATGTATCACGCCAGTCTTCACGTACGGTGCTGAAACTATGACTCTCACAGAACGATCAGCTGAGAAACTTAGAGTCACGCAACGTGCCATGGAAAGAGCTAAGCTCGGAATCACCTTGCAAGATAGAAGGAGAAACGAGTGGGTAGGTAGGTACGGCAGAAAACGAGACTGACGTAGTAGAGGTCACTACGGGAAGAAAGTGGAGATGGGCTGGACATATTGCTCGAATGGACTGTCACCGATGGACACGAAGATTAGTATTGTGGAGACCATGTACAGACAGGAGACCACGAGGCCGTCCACTGCTAGGTTGGGTTGATGACATCCAGCACGCGGGTCACAACTGGACGGCTAGAGCATCAGATCGCGAGTCATGGGAAAAAAGGAGAGGCCTATGTTCAGAAATGGGCAACTAATGGCTAAGAAAGAAGAAGAAGATCCCCTAAAATTATTAGTTATATTGTGTGTTGCTGTTTTTTGTGTATGTTTTTATTTATAATGTTTAGTGTTGTTATGCGTATTATATTTTTATTAACGTGCGTGATGTCACCTGCTGGTCCCAACGGAAGACCAGCGCTGGATGCTTGCATCCAGCACATGCTGAGTTGGGGCCGGATTGTGGCACGAAACGTGTACCTGTATATATTTTTATATTTTATTGTGTTGTGTATTTCTTGTTGTTTCGTGTCCCAATAAATTGATTTTATTTTTATTCTTATTGTAAAATATTTGGGGATTGGAGCCTGCTTCTTTTTTTCTGTACAATTAAACAAAATTATTTGATTAGAACTTTGTAAGTACCTAACCTATACGATTGAGCATATGGCCACTAGCTATTGACAATTGGTGATCAATTTTCTTCCATTAAATCGACCCGATCACCGATTCTCGTCTATTAATATAAATATTAATAATTATACTCGCATCGTACTCACGTATTAGTTTTTGTTTTATCAACTGTTTCAGTTTCAGATCAGCTTCTTCCATCTCGAAAAACAACCTGCACCTACATAATCTGGTTTCAGTTTTTAACTCACATTGGTAAATATACAAATCAAAAGTATCTATCCAGCGTGGTAATGCGGCCAGTATGCTGGGCACGCTGCCCTCTGGTAGTGGGCTGGAGCACTTAGATTATCTTTAGGCTTTTCTAAAGATTTTCTAAGTGCCCCTATTTGTAGTAGTTAGAAGTAGAATGTTTAGTTTTTCTTTCCTTGTTTTTATATTTTATTATTGTAAATAAAGTTCTTTAAAGTATCTTATGAATAAATATTAGATAAAAAGTAGTTGATAATTAAGTTTTCGATAGCAAAATATAAATAATGAATATAACGTAAAAAAAGGGTACATATATAGTTTTTATATGTACTGACCATACTGTTCATAGATTTGATGTACACTTATACCTGCATACACAAACACTCCTCACACACACACACTCTCTCTCACACACACACACACACACACACACTCACACGTAGGTACGCACTTACAAACGTACCTACTTATTAATTAACAAAATTAATAATTATATATATACTAGCTGTGCTCGCGACTTCGTCCGCGTGGAATACATAGTTATTTTGGGCATCATAGGTATTTATTTTTGCAAACAACCTTTTCAGCATTATAAATTATAGCTGTTACCCACGACTTGAACCATTTTCGCAGCGCACGCAACGGATGCCCTCAAAGATGAATAATTTTCCTCGTTTTTTCCACATTTTCCATTGTTTCTTCGCTCCTATTAGTCGCAGTGTGATGTTATATAGCCTAAAGCCTTTCTTGATAAATGGTCTATTCAACACAAAAATAATTTTTCAATTCGGACCAGTAGTTCCTGAGATTAGCGCGTTCAAACAAACAAACTCTTCAGCTTTATAATATTAGTATACTTAGTCTATAGATATAATAATTATATTGATATCATTCATAGTTTCAGTTTCTTCAACTCCGTGAGTAATAATATTATTCCTCTTCACCTCCCTCTACAGCACATCTATGCGTGATTCCTGATTGTGATTTTTCGTCCATAATTTGCTCACCTTTTCTGTTATGTTTATCGTCATTTGTTGGTTGTGTTCAACTTTGTCGCGTGATATTTGCTACATAGAGGTCTTCACGTCTTTCATTGTATTACATATACTTATCCGCTTGGTATATTATTATGTGTATTATAAAGAGATTCATTGTAATATTTAACAAACTAGCTGTGCCATCGACTTCGTCCGCGTGGAATAGTTATTATCATAAATAAACGGTTAGTACATTATATAAACGGTTCTAGTGAGTTAATCTTAAAAGATAGACAGATACTGTACGGGACTTTTTGTTAGATAATTTCAAGAGGAATAAATCTTTAATACATATTTTTGGATATCTTGAACCGTTTTAGCAGCGCACGCAACGAAAGCTCTCAAAGATGAATAATTTTCCCCGTTTTATTTTACATTTTCCATCGCTTCTTCGCTCCTAGTACCTAGTTGCAGCGTAATGTTATATAGCCTTAAGCCTTCCTCGATAAACGGTCTATTAAACATAAAAATAATTTTTCAACTCGCACCATTAGTTCCTGAGATTAGCGCGTTCAAACAAACAAACAAACAAACTCTTCAGCTTTATAATATTAGTATAGATTTGAACGATTTATTTTTCTTTTAGTTACTCTTGTTATTTGGTGTTTAGTTAGTTCTTTGTTATTTTTAGTTGTTCCTACTTTGTTGTTCTGCGTTGTTTTGTTACTTTCGATGTGTTTTATAGTTTGTAAAGATTTGGTTGTTATTTGTTGTTTTTAAGTTATTCTTAGTAGTTTTTTGTTGCAGTTAGTTGTTTTTTTGTTCTTTGTTAATTTTTGTTGTTCTTAGTTGTTCAACAAAACTAAAAAAAACAACACCAAAAACATAAAAATAGGTACCTAGTACACTCGATCGTCTGCAGAAAATTCGTCGAAAACAATTCGTCGAGAACAATTCGCCGAAAACACAATTCGCCGAAAACACAATTCGTCGAAAAACACAATTCGCCGAATCACAATTCGTCGAATCGCTATTTGTCGGAAACGATTACTGCATGGCACTTTATTAACTGAGCAAATTTTACGGAGTATTCAATCCCCAAGTATAACCGAATAGATGACTTTCTGTTATACAAGAGCATCGACTACCTTACTTATATATGTTTTTATATTAATACAAAAAATAAGTTGAACATTTCTATAAATATTTTCCGCTTTAGTCGAAGGTCCCTAAAAATATTGCCCGCTATAGTTCGGAACAATATTTGTAACGGAATTTCTGCAAATATTCTATAAATTTCGATTCGGCGAATTGTGATTCGGCGAATTGTGTTTTTCGACGAATTGTGTTTTCGGCGAATTGTTCTCGAAGAATTGTTTTCGACGAATTGTTTTCGACGAATTTTCCGCAAATCACACTCGATCCCTTGAATATGAAAAGACAAACATTTTCGCGCTCGCTTCGCTCCCGTTACAGTGTCCCACTGAGATAAGCTGCTCGACAGTGCAGGATAATAGCGGATTCAAATGCGAGAAACGCCGCGGGTACAGCTAGCAACAAATTGAATTTATTTCTAAAATTTAAAATCATATTTTTATTAGGTACTTAAACTGTCTTACCATCATCGTCACAAAAGTTACTTTTAGTTGTTGTTTTCTAATTAAAGTGTTTGTAAAAATATTGATTTGTCAAGTGATTTTTTGACGCTATAATACATTTGCCATTAAACTTTTTAGCAAGTTTTTCTTTCGTTTGTGAGTTTGTATCGCCGCAGGGCTAGCTCAAATTTGAGTACGGAAAGCATACCGAAATTATTACTAACGAGTTCAATGCATTGATAGCTGGAGTAAGAATTCGATAGTAAGTAAAGGAAAGTCATGCCACTCGGAAGAACTATTTCATTTTTATTTTTCTTTTTCGATAACTTTTATCATTACTTCCAGTTAATATTATAAAATTAGGTACCTACGTATTTTTATGTTATTTTGTTTTTGATGTGTTGTTCTTTTTAGTTTTGTTGAACAACTAAGAACAACAAAAATTAACAAAGAACAAAAAACAACTATGTTTCTTCACGCTCATAACATAGTCGCGGACGCGTCCGCATAGTTTTTTTAGACTTCCGACGCCGACCTGGCGCACTGTGTTTTGGAAATGTACATAACCTTGTGTCAACTGTCACTGTCACAGCTATCAGTCGTGACGTGACTTACAGTCACGTCGTTTATTAGAGACTGTTTCTCGAAATAAGTGCCACGGAAAAAAATGGAACTAACATTTTATAGTTATTAGATGATATAATCATGCGGTTATGGCGCCTTAACTGGGGGAACTCTTTCGGAAACGGTCTGTAAGTTATGATTTAGTTAGACTAGCAAAACCAACGAATTGTTAATACACACATATTATGTACACTTCTTCTTAAAACAATAATATTAGGTATATATACTTACTAATATAATATAAATTCTATTCCTGCGTGTCTTCATCTGCAATATCCCGCAAATTTGTTATTATTATAGTTTTTAGCAATGCACTCTGTATTCTGTCTGTGACTATGCACAAATTTTAAAACCTCGTAACGAGTCGCAATATTTTTCAAGCTAAGTATGTATGGTAAATCGTAAAATGTGTTTAGTTATATTTTGTTATAATGCCATATAACGTAAGCCAGAGGACATTTCATGCGGCAGGGCCTTGAGCAGGAATGTAATCAAGAATAATATAAGACCTTATCTCACCTTATCGTTAAAATGTATGTTCCTAGTAATACTTCTATAAAAGTGCTATTATTAGGATTACGACTTACAAAATATAAATTTACCAATGGTCGTCCGGTTATGCCAGTGACGCTTTATTTTCATTATTATTTTTATTTAGGTACTGAGCAGGTAGAGCTACGTTTTTTCTGAAACTTTGTGGGAAAGATTCATCCAGCGAACGAAGCGAAAACGTTTTGCGCTTTGGATATTACCTGCACTTGATATTTCACGCTGTAGGTATCAACATGAGAACAAGAGTGAGCATCGCAAGCCCGTTCCGGCCTGTGAGTCTCGCACATACATACTATAGGTACGCAAACAATTTTAGTCAATTTGCGCAGCGTGGTAGCGTTATTCATATAAAATCAACAATTGCCAAATATTACACTAGTTTACAGCAACTGTATTGCCGAAAAATTTTAGCTGTTGCTAACTACATTTATGGTAGGTTTATTTCAATTTAAATGATATATCTATCCTAAAAAGGGTAATAAAAACAGTAATGTTTGTCTTTTCATTGTTGTACTGAATGTACCTACTAGGTACTTATTTTTATGTTATTTTGTTTTTGGTGTTGTTCTTTTTAGTTTTGTTGAACAACTAAGAACAACAAAAATTTACAAAGAACAAAAAAACAACTAACTGCAACAAAAAAACAACTAAGAATAACTTAAAAACAACAAATAACAACTAAATCTTTACAAACTATAAAACACATCGAAAGTAACAAAACAATACAGAACAACAAAGTACAACTAAAAATAACAAAGAACTAGGTAACTATACACCAAATAACACGAGTAACTAAAAGAAAAATAAATCGTTCTAATTTGTTGTTAAATATTACAATGAATCTTTATAATACACAATATAAAAAAATAAACAAGCAAAAGGGTCACACAATTCATTTTTTTTTTAGAATAAGTTCTAAAATGATATTTTTTATTGTGTACAGCATAAATAAAATATTACTTCTATATACTGCCTTGTAAAGGTTAATAATAACCACTAAGTACCTAATTAATAATTTACTTAAATTTACCTACTTAAAATGTTATAGTTCTATATTCTACTACTACTGTTTACTCTTATGTCACTGAGTATTAAAAAAAAGTATTAGAAAACTGTTCTCTTAAATAAATCTAATAATATATCCTGTAGGTATATTCTAAAAATATTACTTCCATATACATATGTACTGCCGTGTAAGGGTTAATAAAGTGTGTAAGTATAATTTAAACTTAAACCTGGCGGGAAAACATTGTCACCCGGGAAACAGAAATATCTCGTCCGGGTTCACACTGTTACAAAAAATTACCTTTGCCTTATTTTTGTATGTATTAATAGAGTGAACCTAGATGTAAGTTGTTTTGACCACAATAAACTTTTTTTGTATTGTATTTCAAATTTGAAAGCTGTTTCTTTTATCTTCTCTAGTTTCTGAGTTTCAGCACAGAATACACAATGTTTCAGTAGTAGCTATAGAATAGATAAAAAAACGTACAATTAAGAATAATATATAAAATAATTAAATTACTTAATCGATATTAGCGTAAAACTTGTTGTCGTGACCTTTGACCTTGAATAACTTATTCATCTTATAATATTTTGAGAATGGAGATAGACTATAGAGTAGGTACAGAAATGAAGTTGTGTAGGTACATAGGTTTTTCAAGATTGTCCTATGAAATGTATCAGAGAATCCTTAAGTGACTCCGCTAATAAGTTGCCTTATTTCGGGGCCGTCAAAAATACCGCTTTTATTCTTTTCCAGATTGTTTTGGCAAATGTAAGAAAATTAGCCACCATCTTTAGGTATCTAGTGATTTTACAAAGTGCATCATGGTGCCCAGTTTTATATGTTATAGCGGAAGGATCATTTTGTCACGTTGTTTGTTAGTTACCACAACCGAGGAACAGAGCGAATAGGGTTCTGTTGTTTTCTGTCTAACAATCGCCCGTCACAATAACTTGAAAATAAAAATCATGTTATATATTGAAAGATGTATTTGCAGGTATATTTAAATTTCATACAAAAATAATTAATTTTAATAATAAATAATAATTTGTAATGATAATCAATATAATCACGGCTTATGGCAGGGCACGACACCTTTACCTTTATATTTAGACAGATTTGTTGAGTTCATTTTACTTAAACTAGACAAAGAAATTATGCGTAACAAAGTGTGCGGTGAAAATTCAACCTGTACTGTAAACATGAACAATTAAAGTAGAGGTAAAATAAATTAGTAACTCGCTTTTCCATTTGAGTGTTTTAAACATAATTATGTAGCCATAATTGAGTTAAAAACTAGGGATCAATAAATTTATCAAAAACAATTAGGTAATAATAATATAAATTATAATAATAAAATAAATTATGATAAATCAGAATTAAACATTTTTTCAATATATGTAGACAGAGAAGATATTACAAATATACAGAAAAAATAGAAATTATAGAGGAATACAGATGAAATTATAACATTTTATTAATTATATAGGATTAATTAAATAACTATAGAAAAAATGGCTTGGCAATTCATTACTTACAGATAAGTTCTTTGTCTTCAAACATAATTAACTAATACTAAAGATCTAAACATAAGTCTTAGTCAGATCCACATAAAATTATTATAAAATCACCAAAAAAATATTTAAAAACAACACAATACATTTTAGACGCTAGAAAATATTTGGTTTCGGTCCAATACGACTCTGCGTCATGTTTGACCAGCAAGCAATGGCATTATAAAAACTCGCTCTCTTACAATATATCACTATTATATCTAAGCATGCACTATTTATTTTCGTTCTTTCTCATAACCGCTGGCTTCTAGAATGACAATAAGTTTGTTTCTTCCATCAATTTCTACTCGCTGTCATTGGTTGATCTCTTTCAGCCATTGACTATATTTTAAAAACAGATTGTCTTTCGAGACGCCGGGGGTTAAGGGTATTATTAACATTGTTCGGTGGTCATATTTAATATTTCAAATGTATTTCGCTCTATGTTCTCAAGCACTCACAATCTTGTAGTCGGGACACGCGGGTTTGTATTTAATTCAATATGCCAAATGACGTTGTCGTGTTGGAAATCAGGGTTGGAAAATCCGCTGTTCTCAAACATCTTTGATCGCATTCTCTGCTTGCGTTTCTGAAAATTAAAGATATAATAATTTACACATTAATTTCACAATGGACCCCTAGAAACAAAAGACCTCGCGGCAGACAAAGAAAGCGATGGAGGGACGACCTGGATAAACACCAACCAGACTGGAATGCAGTAGCACTGGACACAAATAAATGGAAAGAGGGTGTAGGGCTTTGCCTCACAATGGGACAATACAGGCTCTTAATAATAATTATTATTAATTACACACTATAGAAGTAAACATACTAAATTGTAAAATATTATTTAAAGTTAGGTACCATTTCACTTGTTATGTCGTAAACATGGACCTAGGACGATGGTTGTAAAATACGAAATGCCATCTTATCATTAGTGTAAAACGAAAACCAAAAACATTCTTAAAAAAAAAAACAGGTTTGCACTGCACCACAGTTTTCCAGATGGTAAGCATAAGCTATAATCTAAGATGCTTAATAAGAACCAGTTCACTCTCGCTTTAAAGATCGCATTTCGGACTTTTACCGACATTCTCCATCAGGCGAGTTGTAGTCAAGCGTGAGCCTATCTAGTCTAAAAAATAATTTGTTTTTGGTACCAAAAATTGGTACCAAAAACAAAAATTGGTGAAAATAACTCATTGTAGTTTGACTGATTAATGTGTTTTTAAAAATATAGTTTAACAAAAAAAAGGAGGTTATCAAGTATTTTGAAAGTCTTTTTTGTGGGTATGTCACGCGATTACTTCGTTATTTACAGCATAATGGTTGTATTGAAATGAAAGTCATTGGAGGAGGCCTTTGTCGGAAGACAAGCCCGAGAGCACGAACTACAGCGTTAAAATAAAAGATTAGTTCAAATTACATACGTAAAAAAAGCAATGAAAATGTGTACCTGAAATAAAGGCTTATTTATTTATGGTTTGATTGAAATATTTACCCTGGATCTCTCAACCTTATTGCTAAGCTTGTGGATCCCAGCAAAATGGTTTTCTATATCAACCAATCTCTTGCCCTCGGTTTCCGGAAGCATGAAGTAAAAAATGCAGCAACCAAGGACGCTGAAAAAATAAAAGTGAACATCAGGAATCATATAATTGAATTCTTGAAATTTATGGAGACGCCAGCTTTCAACATTATCGTGCTTCAGTTGGCAAATCATACGTCTTAGGTAAACCGTACGATAAATAAATAAATTTTAAAATTTAGTAACCTGTGTGACTAAGAGATGTACGGATTCAAGTGCAAAATCAATATAGCAAGAAATACCCAGAGACCGGTTTTATAATATTCTCACTTTTAGACTATCAGCAATTTAAATTTTATTACGATTTACATCTGCATATTTACAAAACGTTAAATATGAAACTTTCTAAGTGTTGGTTTATTCTATTTACTTTTATCAATGAGCGCCATCTGGGTAGCGTTATTGTACAACTTATTCAAAATGTGAGATCTATAATCTATATCTTATCTATATATATATCTATTATATATTATATCACAAGAACGGCTGAACGGATTTAGCTGAAAATTGCGTGACTTCCCCGGCGCACAACTGCTCCGCACAACTAGTTGTGCGGATCGTGACTTCCCCGGCGCACAACTTGGTGGGGAGGTAGCTTAGAACCAGGAGACAGACATAGGATACTTTTCATCCCATTTTTTTTTTCATTGAATTGAATAAAATCCAAAATCTGCTTATTTATTGCCTCTAAAGCGGAACAGAGGTCGCCGGGTCAGCTACTTCAGCTAGTATATAATAAAAAATAAGTATGAACGTACCAAACGACTCCATAGATGCTGTATGTTCCCGATAAGGCCAGTTTGTCCACCATGCTGATGTACAGCTTGTTGGTCATGAAACCGAACAGGTAACCGACCGCGCTCGCCAGCCCTGCGCCCCCTGACCGCGTCTTCGCACTCAGAATCTGAAACACAGTTTTCAAACCGCCTTTAGGTCCTCTGACATGGTTTAACGAACGCCCTACCATGGCAAATATTTCTCTTGATTTGTATGGCACTAACCCTTCAAAACTCAAAAATAATATCTTCCCTTGAGTTCTATGTCAGTGAGTCAATATTCATCAGCGAACGCCCAGTGTCGGCAAGTTTCCTTCAGTTAATTATTGCCATATGTCTCTGTTCTGTGCCGTCTGGGTCCACAACTTAGTTTTACATGTGTTTTATTTATAAAAACAAGCGATTGTTGGTATGAGGCTAGATGGCGCTGTGTATAATGTCCCGGAATATAAGTTAGTACTTAAATAATAGGTAAGGAGTGTAATGCCAAATTGTCATTTAAGCCTTAAACAGCCGAAATGCCAGTAGATTAATTTAAGTTTGTAATAACAAAAATTTACATTATTTTAATAATAAAACTTGACATTGTACCTTGATACATTTTATTAAAGCCAAATGTCATCAATTCAATTCGTCGAGATATTATAATTTGTGTACAGCGACAGTATTGGCGGTGTGCTGATTTTTGTAAATATCTGTTTTTTTTCTGTATGTTTAAGTAATTTTTGTGTTAAATTCTGTGTCATAATAAAGTATAAGTATTTACTGGTTTAATTTGTGTAGTATATGATATAAGTACTTCTATATGTATGTTGTAACTTTAAGTAGATATAAATAAAGATTAATTATCTTTATAAATTTATTATTTTTATTTTCCATACCTCTCCGATAAGGATCCAAGGAAGGAGCCTGATACCGGTGTGCGTGAGGAACGCAAGAAGCATCAGGAGTGTGGTCGGGATCCAGGCCAGCGGGTTTACCTTCCAACACAAGGGTAGAATTAGAAACAAGAAAATAATAACAAACTTGTGTAGTTCATCTTCATACTCCAATCATAATGTGTACAAAACTTGGCGGCGCCACTGATGGTACTAGTACAATTTATTGGTAACGATTACAATGTTATGATCTATCTCTCTCTCTCTCTCTCTATGAGTCGTATTTCCTCATTACTAAGCGTCGTGACTCCCCCGCAGTATTAATTCGTTAAGGGAGTTCTCTTTGGCAGACACATCGTGGTGGGCGCCCAGATCCTCTGATATTGTGGTCCTCAAACATGTCAGTTTCCTTACGATGTTTTCCTTCACCGTGAAGCGAGTGCAAATCCACACATATGTAACTTGAAAAACAATAGTGAAGGGCCGGTTTCAAACCAGGGTGCGTCAGGATAACATACGCACTCATTCTGATCACGAAAATAAATAAAAACTTTAAAAAATATTTTGCTTGACTAACTTTTATCAACTGTTTTTAGCCTAGAATGACATATTCAATTTTTGGTTTTCACTATACCTACTTACATTGTACATTAACCCATATCTGAATAACATGATAATGAACAGATTTTTACAAAAATTACAGTGAAAGTTACTAAGTTGAAAGTTTTCCTATCTGAAGATAATTCACAGTTTATAATAGAATTCTATGGACATGACCTGGGGCCTTACCACCTAAACCTACTGTGGTAGGGCAAACGGAAATAGTAATGCCCTTTGGCCCTACCATTTTAAAATAGACATTTTTTTTTTTTTTTTTTTTTTTACGTGGGATAGGTTTACGTTTGACTACAGCCTGCCTGATGTTAAGCATTGCTGCAGCCTAGGGTGCAATTAGGGTGTATTTCAGGCTTAAATTTTAACTTGTGATTGAAATAAATTATTTTATTTAGAGATTGATACAACTTTGTAAAAATATACGAGTAGATAATATGTAAAGGCGAATTTTTTTTCGTATATATCTTTTAATATCTTTTAATATATCTATCTTTTAATATATATCTTTTAATAAACATGTCTGTCGACGGATCGACGTGATTCTTAGAATACCTTACTACCTATATGACTTACGCCGATATTTAAATTCACAAATGCATGGTATATTTACTTACCTCCACAGTAATCTCTTCTGGTTTTATTACAGAAGTTATATTCAAGTCCGCGATCGTAATACTTTCGTGCTTCCCCTGAAAAGAAAATGTGTGATTAAACAAATTTAACGGTCGTACAGTCAGACTCGGTTACGGTTCGTAATGTTCTGTATTACTTATACATCTCTCTCTCTCTTCGAGTCGTATTTTTTCATGACTGAGGTTCGTGACTCTCCCGTAGAATTAATTCGTTAGAGGAGTTTACTTGTGCAGATACATCATGGTGGGCGCCCAGGTCCTTCCTAGGATGACACATGTCCTCGGATATTGTGGTCCTCAAACATGTCGGTTTCCTCATAGTGTTTTCCTTCATCGTTAAGCGAGTGCAGTTCCACACTTAACTTATCTATTACAAGTGGTAATTTAGAAACAATAAATGAAAATAATATTTTTGTGACATAGATAGGTAGTTAATATTATTATGTACTTGACAGGCTTGGCACAGTGACTGTTTCATGAGTCGCGGGTTCGATTCGTGATTTGGGTAGTCTGGTTGTTTCTATGTATTAAACGAGTATAGTTAAAAGGTAAATAAAACAATATGTATAATATTACAATATAATATGAATATCTTATATATCACAGATCCACCGCTAAATTAGTTTTTATAATTGTATAGGCAGATTCATACTGAGACACGACGTATGCCTCCAACTCTTATTAAGTATTCATTACTTATTTCTGTAATCTATCTATCATAAGACAAGCGTTTGCTTAATCTGGGACTAGATGGCGCTGTATGAAATACAATGGACCATTTATTTACTTACACTATTAATGTGGGCATCATAGGCCGCTATTAAAAAACAGCAAACAGCGGCGCCACCTGTCGACACAAACGCCAAGGGTCTCTTCCCGGTGAAGTGCACCAACAGCACGCAGCTCGCTGTTCCGACCACCTGAAACGCAGTGTTTAAAGAATCACAAATCAAAATAGACCCATGACTGGCCATAGAAACAGAGGTCGCCCACCAATGCGGTGGGTTGACGACATTAGAATAACCGCAGGGAGCACCTGGATTCAATCTGCGCAGGACCGGGACGAGTAGCGTACATAAAGAGAGGCCTATGCTCAGCAGTGAGCGATAACAGGCTGATGATGATGAGTCATATCACACCTATCATCTCACCTTGGAACCGTATCTACCCGCTAATTATGACTCGTGCATTCATTAGTAACTGAAATTGACTGGTTAGTTAGTTTAGTTAGTTAGTCCCTCTCTCCGCCAGTAACTTGGAATCGTGATACCAAGCGAGGGAGGATATAAGAAACGCTGTAAGTGATAACGTGTTTAAATTGAAACTCAAAAACTAGCTCCTTCAAAGAACGTTCTATAGCATCAGTGAATTTTTTGGGTGCCAAAATATTATTTTTTTAAATAATTTTGGACACCATGTTATGTCTCGTTAATACTTTTTTGTACTAACGCTAAATTTAATTTTATTAGTATTTGACTATTGATTGAATGAATGGAATTATCGAATTGACATTTAACTACTTAAGTATGTGTATATAAGTTAGATACATACGTAGAATGTATCTTTAATCTAAATATATAAAACTCAAAGGTGACTGACTGACTGACTGATATAAGTAGTGATCTATCAACGCAGAGCCCAAACAACAAGACGGATTGGGCTGAAATTTGGAATGAAGGTAGATGTTATGACTAGATATGAAACATATATCTGGTAACTTTCCGGTATCCGGCCTATCCGGCCTATTTTCACTATCCGGCCGGATACCGGATAGTAGCGCACTATCTGGCCGAATACCGAATATAAAAATAAATAAATATATATGTCACTAGATGATTCCCGCGACACCGCTCGCGCTGAATTTTTTACGCCCTAAGCTCGTATATATCGCGCTTTTCCGTGGGAATACAAAGGTGTCTGAGCCTATGTACATCCTTTCTGGTTGTCTAATCTATCTCTGTATCAAATTTTATCAAAATCGGTTCAGTAGTTTAGGTGTGAAAGCGTAGCAGACTGACAGACAGACAGAGTTACTTTCGAATTTATAATATTAGTAATAGATTATTTTAAATTCAATTCCAAATTGGCGCTTTTCTATACAGATTTTCTTTTATTAATCGACAAGTAAGTTAAATATTAAATAGAAAGAAAAACAATGGAATAAGCGATTACACTCGAACGCCCCCGATTCGTGCCGATCGGGCCAAATGCGTCCGAATATTTCCGATCTTTCTCGCGCGTGCAATGTGCATATTCTAATCAAATTGTAATGCCTCCTCTCCATTATCGGCCATGATGGGCGATCATAAGCGATCACGATAGTGTAGAAGGGCTACTCGCCTGTAGTCGCCTGTAGTCGCCCATCATCGTTCCTAATCGCCGTCGTGATTGCCGCGATCGGTGACTTGTCGGTTTTTCGGGCACGAATCAAAGGGAATCGGTTGTAAAATAAAATAAAATGTTTATCTGTATAATGCATGGTCGTAAGGCATGATTAAATTTAGTTGTAATAATTGTTGACGTAAGTGCTAGCCGGTTATTACAACTAAAATGTTTATCTGTTTATCTGAGGTTGCCCCGGACGTACCTGCAGGATCCCCAACACCAGCGTAGCTTTATACTTGTCTATGGGCGCGTCAAGCATCTCGAAGATAGTCACGGCATAAGTCTGCAACAAGGAGTAAACATATCTATTACTAAGTTAAAAAAAAAAACGTATTACAAACTCTTATACCGCATTTGGTCACAACACACCTTTTAATGTTTTTTCACGATCTGTAAAACGCTCAAAAAAAAACCTTTCAGAAGACTTTATAACCTTTAAGTCGGAAATCGGTTAAAAATAATTAATAACTGACATACTACATGTACATATAACAAAAAAAAAGTTTTTGGTTCTATAGAGGGGTGCCAATTTAAATCAAATAAGAATAAAATTAATCTTCTTAAAAGGGGTTGACATAATGGAAAGGGTACATTTGAAAATGTACTTTTACAAAACAGATTTGATTATTTTTTTGAACTACAATATCAGAGTACGTTAAGTGTCTAGTCAAATAATTAGTTAAAAATAAATTAGTTAAAAGCAAACGATGCGTCCTGCGCTATTTACTTATAGTACCAACAATACTTATAGCAGCATCTTTGTGAGTTAAGTGTGAGTAATAAATACTAGGTACATACATATACATAGTTTCTAAGGCTGCATTTTCATCACTCATTAAAACGAATAAAAGTGGCCGTGTCCGAATCTGTTTTAGTGGTTTTGATAAAAATGCAGCCTTGCAGAAAAGGTAAATAAAGGAAAAGAGTAAGCATTTAACAGCAACCATAAACTTAATGTCGGGTTTTTGGAAATTTAGTTTAGAAATGAAATAAATTATAGTGATAAAAAAACGACGGTGGCGCCGCGCAAACGCACGATAGAAAAAAGGTAAAACTTACTTGTAGGGTAGTCATCCCACTGAAATTGCCCACGAAAAAACTTGTGCAGATCAGTAAAAACGGTAGCGTAAAGCTTCTCTTGGTGTAGTGGATGATTTGCTCAGCTAGAGATTCTTCGCTGGGAAAAGAAGAGTCTGAAAACAATTAAATAAAATAAATCAAACAACACTACTGGCACCGACCCCAAATATTAAGAACAATACCTATCAATAAACGTATCAGCATTGCCATCCAGCGTGGTAATGCGGCCAGTATGCTGGGCACGCAGCCCTCTGGTAGTGGGCTGGAGCACTTAGATTATCTTTAGGCTTTTCTAAAGATTTTCTAAGTGCCCCTTTTTGTAGTAGTTAGAAGTAGTATGTTTAGATTTTCTTCCCTTGTTTTGATATTTTATTATTGTAAATAAAGTATGTAAATTGATACCTTTCAGGATAAGTTAGGAACAAATCCAAAGCCAACTGGAACTGCAACTTCGATCTCGTCTGACTAGTGACTGTCACCGACAACAAATATTACGGATTTCAATAAGTAAATTTATAGGATTGAAAGTTTCAATGATTTGATAGATTCTTTACTATCAATTCTGCATATCGAAGTCGCAAAAATGAAAATAAATTATTTAGGTATTCACTTTTTAGTTCTATTTCGTACATATCCTATTCATAGGTACAGGTTGGTAGTGTTTATCTGAACTGATTTTTCAAAAGTCAGATTCCATTGTAAAATTTTGTAAACATTAATGCGCGAGTGAAGTGAGCTCAATATTTTTATGATTGGATATATTTGCTGGCGACCCATCTCCATATCAATAAATACGTAATTCTCGAGCTAGAGTTTCATTTACAATGGATTTCCGCAAAGTAACGCCTGATTCAATATCTTAGAAAGTAAGTACTTACCGGCAGTCGTTAATCCATTTCAGAGGCCCTTAGGGCGGTTTAAAAACTCTCGACACCAGAGTTGGCCACTCTCATTCGATAAGAAGAAGAAGAAGTACTTACCGTTGTGACTTTCGATAAAGTATTGATCCTGAATGTCGAAGAGCTCTTCCATGACATCACTGCGGCTGGTCCAACCACGCAGCCACTGCAAGCTCTGAAAGAAACCAGTGTAAAATGAAAACACGTGTAAAAGCAAAGCAATCCAAGTATACAAAACAACAAAATCTAAATACCTACTTATTCTTAAACTTTTCTATTATGTACTCAACCATATACATATTAACACTGTCAATAATTCAATTTAATAATTTGTAGACTGTGCTATATTAATTTTTATTATCAATTTTATGTAACATGTACACATTTAATGTTTCTACTGGGAAGGACTATGTACCAAGATACAGGCTAACGCCTAGTTTGGTATCTACCTAGAGCCGCCACTTCATATATATGTACATTTTTTTTGTACATCAATAAATGATTTAGAATTTTTTGAATTTTGAATTCTATATCTCAAATATGGGAAACAAAATGATCGAGGGTCGGATGAAACGTTAAAATGTAGGTCCCGGCTGTTTGTCTAGTTCGGCAGTCGTTAAGCCATGTCAGAGGCCCTTAGGGCGGTTTGAAAACTCTCGACACCAAAGTTGGCCACTATCATTCGATAAGAAGAAAAAGATCTCAAATATATATATTTTTCGATGACTCAATGAGAATTATGTTATAAAATAGTATGTTTATGTACCTATATACTATTTTATAACATATTAAATGCGAGATGGGTCGACGACATCATTAAAGTCGAGGGTCCAACCTGGATGAGGTCTGCACAAGATCGACGCAGATCATGCAAAGGGAGGCCTATACCCAGCAGTGGGATCCCAAGGGCTGTGGATGATGATGATAATGTATATTTATATATATATGTTACCATTTCTGTTGTGCACAAAATATGATTTGATAACCAAATAAATACTCGTACTAACTAAAAGTAATCAAAATAATAATAGAATCACACTACGACTAAAAAGTTTGTGCGTGAGTGCACCGATTTGAATGTAATTTGATAGGGAGGTTGATTAGATCCTGGATTAACATATTATGTTACTTTTTATCCCGGATTAGTGCTTGATGATTATGCATATTTTTTGTTAACCTAATGTGTCCCACTCCTGGGCAAAGGTCTCCCCCAACTCACTCCATGTATCCCGGTCGACAGCTTCCATCACAGGTGTCGCCGACGTTGTCCGGAAAGCAGCCAAGTGAAAATGGGATTAAAATATGCATAGATATACTAATAAGCTAGTGTGGCTCAGCGGTTCCTGTGTCTGCTTTTCATCCAGACGCACCCTGGTTCGAATCCGGCCGTACACCAAAGACTTGAATTTTCAAGTTATGTCTGTCTTTGCACTCGCTTAGCGGTGAAGGAAAACATCGTGAGGAAACCGACATGTTTGAGGACCACAATATCCGAGGACATGTGTCTTCCGTGGAAGGACCTGGGCGCCCACCGCGATGTATCTGCACAAGAGAACTGCCCTAACGAATTAACTCTGCGGGGGAGTTACGACCCTCAGTAATGAGAAAATACGACTCAAAGAGAGAATATTAATAAAAAATATGCTAAACATGTGTAAAACTTACTCGTCGTGCCTCCTCATGCCGTTCCTTCGAAACAAGCCAGTGCGGGGACTCGGGCACAAAGCACAGAGCTATCACCGCCACCACCTGAAACGACCAATAAATAATAATATATTACTCTATCTGTATTCTCTTCTTGACGTTCTTCCTTTAACCACGTATAAGAGAACGCTAACTCTTGGCAGGCGTCGCGTCGCCGCGTCATACGCAAGAGGTAAATTTTGGTAGGTAAGCATACCAAACCAACGCGTACAAGTGGAGTAGAAGAAAGAAAGATCCATGGAATTGACATCACGACACGCTCAGTGGAGGGACTCGTGTCATCTATACATATAATAAAGCAGAAGAGGAATTTTAGAAGCAAAAGTTTGTGGGTGAGCAAATGCGAGGGTGTAAGTTTGTTACTTCTTCGTGCTGAAACTGCTGTACCGATTTGGATAAAATTTCATATGAAGGTAGATTAGTCGCTAATGAACACATAGCACTTCGCACGCGTTATTATATTATATAAACCTTCATCTTGGATCACTTTATCTATTTAAAAAAACTGCATTAATCCGTCCACCCGTTGTGAAGTTTTAAAGATCTAAGCATACATACAGATTACAAACATAGGGAAAGACGCGGGATGCTTTATACTCTTCTTCTCTTCTTTCTCAGCCATTATTCGTCCAGTTCTGAACATTGGCCTCTTCTATTTTTGCCATGACTCGAATCTGCTGCTCTAGCTATCCAGTGTTAACCCGCGTGCTACATTCTACGAAGTAATTAATGCGGGTAACACCGCGGAAGCAGGTACTTTTTTTAAACTAGAACGGGTTTGCACTTGACCGTAGTTTGCCTGATAGTAAACAAAGGCTATGGCCTAAGATGGAGCGTGCTTACCCGATAAGAACCAGTTCACTGTCGCTTTGAAGTTCGCTGGATAAAATAAATAAATGCAGTAAGTTGTACCGAGAAAGAGATGTTGACGGCCGCGATGGTCCTCCAATCCCAGAATGTGCCGAAGAGGAACTGCGTGAACACTCCCAGGATGATGGACATAGAGCTGGTGGCGGCCAGCGCGCCGCGCAGGTGCGGCTGGGTGATCTCGGCCACATACGTCAGCACCTGCAATCATATGACTGACCTGATAGCTTAGTTGGTAGTGACTCTGCCTTCTAATCTAGGGATTGCGAGTTCGATTCCCGCGTGACTCAAGTATTTATGAATTTGGATAATTTATAATTACTTGTGTTGAGTCTGGTCGTTTGTATGTATAATATATATGTATTTACAAAAGAAAAGTATAAGAGTATTATATCCGTTTTCTAGTACCTACCCACAACACAAGCGTTTGCTTAGTGTGGGGCTAGATGGCGCAGTGTAATAGTAAGAACATTACAATACAGTTTTCTATAAATTTCATAAGGGCTGCTTTGTAGGTCCAAAGCAAAGAAAAAAATGAATTTGGTTCTTCATTACTTTTTGTATGGAACGGGTGATTTTTCTCGCAAATTACCAAAACTTGTTGCTTTAGACGTTACTCTACTCTTAAAAGGCTGTGCGTTAGTTACCGGAAACCTTATAATATCAATAGAAGTTATTACTAAAATAAGCTTGGTACTGTTGGTACTGGAAAATCGATCATAAAGTAAAAAACCTATCAACGGTCTTTTTTGTTTTTTATTATTTATATCAGATATTTGATACGCATCACAACATAAATTAAATCAATCCACAATTGATAAGAGTAAAGGCAATTTAAGGGATCTACATACTGGCGCCTCCAAGAGTCCTCCAGCCAATCCCGTCAGGACCAGAGCAACATACAGATGGTGCGTTTTGGTCGCGTAGTGAAAGAGTAGCCAAGCCGCCACAAAGGGCACGTTGACTATTTGCATCGCACGGCGTCGCCCGATGGGGGCCGTCAGAAGCCCTGACAGGGCGCAGCCGAGCGGCACCACCATCAAGTTGATCGATCCTGCAAGAAAATAAAAATAATCAACCATATTACTGTACTATAAACAACAACGACCACAATAAACAAAAACAAGTATATTGATCAGGAAGTAAAATTATATCACAACAATTAAATTCTAAAATAAAGTTTAGTTTCACAATAAATTATGACCACATGTATATTTTTATTGTAAAAAAAGAATTAAGAAATTAGTTGCATTTAATTTTTTTTATAATAAATGTGTATGTGTTTTTTTGCGATTTGTGTGTGATAATACTCTGAAATAAAATAAATAAATAAATAATATTAATTAAAAAAATAATAACGATACACATAAAAGGAATAAAACCTCTTACTACTACACTAAACTTCTAAAAGCCATCTAAATACTAACTAGTAACTAAAACCTAGGTTACTTATAAAATACGGAAAATAAAAAGAAAATTTAAAATTTAGTTTTATATTAGGTACACCGGCAGTCAATCCCGTACCTCGTACAAATGTATTGTAATAAACCTATTTGACTGCTTCTGTGATTTTTTTTGCTGACTGTACAAGATTTGAATTCGGCTTTGAGCGGAGAAGCAATATAATTAACAATAAACTGATACCTCTTTTTTTTAGACAACGGTTCAGACCGGAGTGACCCGTCACATAAAACGGTTAATAAAATATTATTTTCTAGTAAAATATAAAAACAAAGGAAGAAAAACTAAACATACCACCTCTAACTTCTACAAAAAAGGGGCACTTAGAAAATCTTTAGAAAAGCGTAAAGATAATCTAAGTGCTCCAGCCCACTACCAGAGGGCAGCGTGCTCAGCATACTGGCCGCATTACCACGCTGGATGGCAATGCTGATACGTTGAGCCAGAAAAAGGTCAAGAAAAAAATTCTAGTGAATTTGGTATTTTTGAAAGGTTGTTAGTATTTACTTGTATTCTGTGATGTAGGCTTACTATTTTATTACAAACTGTGCAATATGTACTTATTTAACACATTACTCATCGTGCAATACACACATCAGTATTATTCATTATAACTATGCAGGTGCCTTCATAGTGACAAGATAACGTGATCGTTAAAATCATTATTAAATTAACATGCAAACTGTATGTAAGTATACCTTATTTATACAACTACTAGTGGGTGCTCGCGGCTTCGCTCGCATTAATAAAGAAAAACTTGCATCCCCTATTTAACTCCATTAAAAGGGACATATTCAAAAATCCTTTCTTAGCGGATGCCTACGTCATAACATCTACCTGCATGCCAAATTTCAGCCCGATCCGTCAAGTGGTTTGGGCTGTGTGTTGATATTATCACTATGCCAGTCAGTCAGTCACCTTTGAGTTTTATATATTTAGATTCATATTAGAGTACCAATACTTATTGTAACTTAGGACCGTATTTGTGAACATCAATTGACTCTGGAGGCCTATACTCAGCAGTGGGTGGACACGTCATGCTGATATGATAATGATCGTCTCTGAGTTATAGCTTAAGTTTGTACTTACCTAAAATTCTATTCAAATTTATTTATTAATTAAAATATCAATAATTTATTTACGAAACTCTTTCGATTTATTATTTTAGGCTTAGAGCGCCATCTAGGAAACGTTTTTGTAAAAAATCCGAGGTCTGTAAAATAATCACTCTATCACGTGTTTCTGAGAAACTTCATTTTCCTTCCCTCGTTTATGGAAACTATACTATCGCAAAATTCGACCAACGCAAGTTATTTACATTTACACAGTTCACACTGTAATGTAGCATGCATTATGCAACAAATGTTATGATTCGGTAATTTTTACCTTATCAGTCTTTTTCTTTACTACCCAAGAAAGCAACTATACTATACCATATAGTTATATTAGTTATGTGGGTTTGTGGCCGTTATCGTATATTATACCTACTTGTATGTTCTTTTGATTGCGCTGAATTAATGATTTTGCATTTTGTTGGTTAGTCGTACTAACATCAACAATGCGAAAGTTTGTGTGTGAGTCTGTATGTTTGTTACTTTTGCATTGTTTGCTTTTATCTCGGATTAGCGCGGCGCGGGTAATACCGCGGGGCGCTGCTAATTGAAATTTAATTAGAATCTAAAGGCAACATGAATAAGATAGCAAAACTTAAGAAATTTGAAATGAAAAGATATAATATACTCGTATGCAGTCAATTAATCTGTAAAATTGATATGCTAGCTCCACACTACTCGCGAAGTTGAACGAGGTTAGACGAATAGAATAATGTAGAGAGGCACTTGGGCTTACTTCGACCAACTTCACCTCGCCTCGGCCGACTTCCGTTTGTTGTCGGTTTTTGAGCCCGAGTCAAAGGATACGAACGGCTCTTCGCGGTGTTGAACGAGTTTGTAGTGTAGCACTTCAGACTTCAGTCAACTTCGGCCGAGTATTTCGCCGACGAACTTCACGAGTAGTGTAGAGGAGGCAATAGAGTTTATAGAACGTTTTCAACATAACGCAACCTCCGAGGTCTTCCAGTACCTATATTATATACTAAGTACATGCATGCGGATATAGCTAAAGACAAAGGTAATACAGGGTGACTGATAACTAACGTATAACCTTTAAAAACGACTTTAATACGATAAAAACAACAAATTTTGTGTTGCGGCTTTTGGAAATCTATGAAAAAAATCAGCTTATTTATAATTTTTTTCATTGCGAAAAGTTAATCGCATGATAAAACAAAATTTTGCGTGGAGAAATATAGTTCTTTTTCGTTAAGGTGCAGTCACCCGTGCGTTATTTCCATACAAACGGTTGTGTAGTAAAACTTAAAAAATAAGATGTATATAGACTAACGGTCTTATTTTTAAACGTATTTCAGTAACTGTTTAGTTAATAAGTGTTTTGTCTCTCTCTCCCTCTGGCATTAATATTTTTAAAAACGAGTAAGAGTCACAAAGCTCTTCTTAACTAAACAGTTTCTAAAATATTTTTATAAATAAGACCGTAATAATGTAAATCAAAATTGTTTGTTACGTAAACAAAAAACTCAATTATAGAAAATTAATTTTGGAAACCAAACTTAGAAGTTTTCTAAACGAATATGTTTTCATACAAAATGTTTGTTTAGTCACGAAATCTTCAAAACTACAAAAGCTATGCAAATGGTGTTCTAGCGGCGAGATCTTTGTTTGAATAGCTACAATTTACATTATTTTTATTTTTGCTATACTTACAACAGTTTGTGTAGAAATTACGCGACTGCACGTTAATTTCCATAAGTCGTAAAACAACTTTCGTTGCTTTTGCTCGTAAGCCGCCCTTTAAAGGTTATGCGTTAGTTGTTAGTTGCATGTACATAAATAACTCTGTATATAGGTTACGATTCTACACGTCGCAGGAATCAGGAAAAACTTGAGACCTTACTCCAACCACAAGGTGATAAGTTTTTTCCACATTTTACATATTGTATAAAAAAAACCAGTGTGGCTCAGTGGTTCCAGTATCAGTTTATCATCCAGACGCACCCTGGTTCGAATCCGGCCCTATACCAATGACTTGTATTTTAAAGATAAGTGTGGATTTGTACTCTCTTAGCGGTGAAGGAAAACATCGTGAGGAAACCGACATTTTTGAGGACCACAATATCCGGGGACATGTGTCTTCCGTGGAAGGACCTGGGCGCCCACCACGATGTATCTGCCCAAGAGAACTCCCATCTCGAATCAAGTCTGCGGGGAAGTCACGACCCTCAGTCATGAGGAAATACGACCCAAGAGTTATAAAAACAACTCAAGGGCGACGTGGAAGGTCCAAGACCCGCTGGCGTCAGGATCTCGACGGTGTCGGGGTGCCTGGCGGGAGGAGGCGGAGACCAGGACGCATGAAGGGAGGTGGGGGAGACCAGCGCACAGGAGTGGGATAGTATAGGTTAATAAATAGAAAAATCAACTAGACTTCTACATCAGCACTACATAGTAAAAGCAAAGTCGCTTTCCGCCGTCTGTGTCTTTATGAATGCTATATATATCTTTAAAATTACGCAATAGATTTTCATAGGGTTTTTTAATAAAAGTTAATATATCCGTTATCTAGTACCCACGACACAAGCGTTTGGTTAGTCTGGGGTTAGATGGCGCTGTGTGCAATATCCCGGAACATTTATTTATTTACATCGACTTTTTCTTTCATGTTGTCTGTCTGTCTGTTATGAAAAAAAAAGTATCGCTGTGAAAAATTTATCATAACTCTTACATTAGTTGATAGGGTTGGATATAATTTTGCAATATATGTCGAATATCAACGAAATCATTATCAACAGATAGTAGAATTCTATGCATAATACGTAGGTAGTGTAGAGCCTGGTTCAATAACCGTGATGTGACATAGGTATATAAATTGCAACGAAAATTATTCCATCCTTTTCACACTATTCTTCTTCTACCTATCTATTTTTCTTTCGACTCCTGTCCATCCTACGGTTGCCTGGAAGAAATCGCTATTAGCGATAAGGCCGCCAGTTGTGGCACTATTTTTTAAGTCGTTTGTGTTTTTGTTTGTCTTTTTTTTTTTTTCAATGTGTGTTACAATAAAGAGTTTTATCTATCTATCTATCTCTCCAACTAGTGAAGGCAGTCAGCTCTGCATACTTTATTTTGTTCATTGCCAAGCGAAACAATTCTGGGGCACTTCTTTTCTTATATAAATATATTCTTCTTTATTATTCACACTATTGGAGGAGCAGTATAGTGCGAAAAGAAAAGAAAGATTTTCACAGCCATTTTTTTAGATGTCACGTTTAAGTTGAAAATAAAATGACTCACCAATCCATGATACTTCCGTTTTTCCAAGTTGCAGAACCTCCCCTTCTTTTGGGTGCTCCACCGCAGGTATCAATATCGTCGGGAAGCCCAGCGTCATGCCATACGCTAAAAATATAAACAATCATAATTAATACATAAAGCTAAAGAGGGTAAAAAACTGTAGATATTTTTTTTGTATATATAGATAGATATCATCTTTTACATATATTTAATTTTTTTATTTTAATATATTTTAAAATATTTTATATATTGGTCATCAAAAACCTAATAACTAAGTTACAACATTTGTTTGTTAGTACAATATTTATATTACTATGTTAGGATCGATTACAAATGATGTGATCTATGTTCCCCCCACTAGGTTCCCCTGTGTCGTGGGGAACGCGCTCATCAACATAGAGAACTACAACAAACTTATTACATTAATAATTAAGAGCTGGCATCAATTATGTCTCGTCAAACATTCATATGATTTTAAGTAAAAAAAATATCTCGTTAGTCATTAAATTACTCACACACGTTGGAGAGGAGGCCTATACTCAGCAGTGGGTGAACACGGACCGGCATGATGATGTTAATATTTTTGCGTAATGTGCGTTTAATAAACGTTTAAATAAACGCACATCACGCATAAACATCATTGAGGGGACTTAAAGGCACGAAGAGGAAGAGGAAAGAGCCAGAAGAACATATACATGTGTACATAGACCAGATAAATGAGAAAGCAGGTGTCATGTCATATATCAGCAAACAATCGTGAAGAATGGCGCATACTCTACAGACAAAAGCCATGCTTTACTCTTAAATTGTAAATGAATGAATCACGCAAAAACGGCTGATCAATTACAATCACAACAATATACAATTCTATAGGATCATCATGATTTATGAAATGTAGTAAATCGCGACGTAGGCTACTTTTTATCCCGAAATAATGCGAGCGGAGCTGCGGGTGTCGACTAGTAATAGTACTCAGCAGCGGCCGATAAAGGTAATATGATAATGCTGAATACTTTTATCTTCTTTACCTGATCCCACTGTTTGCTCTTGATTCGAAGACCAACACAATTGACGGAGGAATCACGTAACGTACATTTAGAACAGCAAGTACTACCTACCTCCTCTCTCTGTTGAAAACGTGAGGCAGACCCGAATCGATTTTATGCATACATATTTATAGGCCATGTTTACCTGAAGAAACAATACATGTTCTGTTTTCAAATAATCTATTCATAATCTATGTATGGTTGAGTCTACGAACAATTGATACTAAATAAATGTAAGTGAACCAAATAAGTGATTCAACGAGATGGTCAACCTCAACCACCGCGGTTGAGTTAGTGGTCGGACCACGCATTCGGCTGCGTTCAGCTGTAAACGCATTTTAGACGCATAATTGTAAAGGAGGTACAATTCTAAAGTGTCATTTGTTCCTAAGTTTGTATTCTATTCACCCGCTTGATCTGGCAGATATAAATATTCGTTAGCACAAGATCAAGGCGTCTTGTAGCATGGCTGCTAAATATCAGAAAAACCTTTACAAGTTGTATTTTGAACACAATATAAGGCTCGTATTTATTTGTGCGTGTAATATGCTATGTACTAAGTCTGGTCAGGTTCCCGTGTTTGAGTAAAGATTGCATATATATGTTACAGATATTGTGTTTACATAGATACAATATATTCAGAACTAATAGACGCCCGCGGTTTCGCTTGCATTATTTCAGGATAAAAAGCAGCAGTAGCCTCTGACACTCCTAAGAGCTAACACAACCTACTACCTATAAAACATCGTAATGATCCGTTCAGCCGTTTTTGCGTTATGAGCGTTTTAATAAACAGACAAACAAATAAACAGAGATAAACAGATAAACAGACATAAATTATAAAAACTTTGGTTTGAGTAGTTTATTATTATTTTAAATGTTTATGTTTATTGTTTAAGGCTGGGATATACTCGTCTATAGCGAACACTGTCACTCTGGGTAGAAAAGAACGAGAAACACTATGGCGCCGAAATCGCTAAAATCTACCACTTTCGTTGGAAATTAATTAATTAATTAGAAATATAATATTGAATCGAAATTTTACTCCAGCAGTGTTGAGTCATAGTTTATTTTACATCACTCAAATTAATTTTAGAAATATGCGTTTGAAATTGTTTAACAAACTAAGTGTGTTAAGGCCAGCTAAAATTCAAAAAAAGACCTAACTTTGTGTTTTTTTTCTATCGAGGAAATTAATAGTCAACGTGTTTCGGAAACAGTAGTGTGATTAAATATATGATCAAGATTAAAAACAAAAAAAAATGTTCTTTTAACGTAAAGACTTTTGGCTAAAAATTTTTTTATAGTACCCCGTTTTCTGAACTCATAGGTCCTTAAGTTTTTATAGTCAAATTTCATGTTATTGTACACCCCGTCTAGTCTTTTTTTTATATATATTTTCCTCTCCATCCTATGGTTGCCTGGAAGAGATCGCTTTTAGCGATAAAGCCGCCATTTGTGGCATTAGTTAATTTTTTTTCCGTTTTGAATTATGTTTTGTATGTGAGTGTCCAATAAAGCATCTATATATATCTATAAAAACTGCTGAAACGTGTTATATTATTGATTTAAGATGAATATAAAAAAATCTTCTAGCACAGATTTTGACCCTCTTCAGCTTTAATATACGAGTAGATATGTATCTATAGAGAGATGCAAAGCTAACAATCCTATAAGTATATTTATCGAATCCGTAATATTTGTTGTCGGTGCCAGTCACTGGTCGCAGTTCCAGTCGGATTTTTCCTAACTGATTCTGCAGAGTGTTTCACAATGTGTCGGATATAGGGTCCGATTCGATTGAGACCCTTCAATCGGTACGGAAAAGATTTTTCCAAATCACAATGCTTCCATACCATTTCTTTAACAAATCTATTCGACAGAAAATTTGGAAACTTTCCCTATGTCTAAAGCGGATTCGTTCTCGTCAGTGATAAGTTTTAATTTCCTTCATGATATTAAAAAAATAATTAATTATTTAATTTTTAAACCTCGATTTATAGTAAAATGGTAAAATTGACATTAAAGTATAAATTTAAAGTTTCTACCAATGTATATAATTTCTACCATTTCTACTACGAGCCGATCGACTTACACCGACTCCAAATATTACGGATTTTAATAAATAAATACTTATTGGATTGTAAGTTTCAATTATTAAGGATTCTGCATTTTGGAGTCGCAAAAATGAAAATAATTTATTTATTTACATTCTTTTAAATGATAGCCACACATTTCACAATGAGTCGGATAAAGTCGGTTTTTTAATGTTTTTAAATATATTTTATCTCCTATTTTAATTTCATACCTACCCTTAGGTACTTAGTCGTTTTGGAAATACAGGTAAAATTGATTTGCTTAAATAACTTTATCACTTTGTTGGATTATTGGTTTTTTCTCTAAAAGTACTGGACCATATGAAAACATTTTGTTTGGGACCACCTCGGAAACAATCCTCATTGAAAAAAAAAGAATAATAGAAATAGTTTCATAAAAAACGAAATAATCGCGTAACATACCCCAACAAAAAAACTTTCGAAGAAGAAGACTTAATATCCTCCTTTTTTTGAAGTCGGTTAAAAATGCTACTGAATAATGAATGAAATAATAAATGAATATTATTTTGAAATTATTTTATTTTATTTTTTCCCGGATTAGACATTATAATAGTCTATTAGTTTCAATTAGTTTTATTTGAAATAGTATACTTAGTTGTTATTTTACTATATTAACGTTAATACTATAATTTTGAGTCAAATATTCTGCTAATAGGCGATAAAATATTTTGAATTGTCTAAATTACAAAATCATATCCATGAAATCTTAAGACTAACTTTAAAAGATGGTCTAAGTGCTTATTATATTAGTAAAAGGCTTTTCTAAAGATTTTCTAAGTACCCCCTTTTTATGTTATAGTTAGAAGTAGTATGTTTAGATTTTCTTCCCTTGTTTTTATGTTTTATTATTGTAAATAAAGACTTTCTTAGTGAAAAATATTTTGTAAATATTATTATCATGTGTTTCAGTAGTTTTTATAACACAAATATATAGAAAAAATATATGAAAATGTGGCACTTACCCAACAATAACAGATTTTTCACGCAGACAGCGAGTATCTGCGGCAAAGCCGTTCGGAAATTCTTCTCGTAATCAAATTCTTCATCGACGGGAACTTCCACACGTCTCTTCTCCTTAGCCATTCTGCAATTAGTACATATATTAGTTACAATATCTCTTTTGAGTCGGTTTTCGTCATGACTGAGAGTCGTGACTCCCCCGCATTTGTTATTCGTTAGGGGAGTTCTCTTGGGAAGATACATTGACGTGGACGCCCAGGTCCTCCCACGGAAGTCACATGTCCTCGGATATTGTGGCCCTCAAAAATGTCGGTTTCCTCACAATGTTTTCCTTCACCGCTAAGCGAGTGCAAATCCACACATAACTTGAAAATACAAGTCATTGGTGTAGGGCCGGATTCGAACCGGGGTGCGTCTGGATGAAAAGCAGACACTGGAACCGCTGAGCCACACTTGCTTAGTTACAATATACTTGTTAAAATCCTTCGATCAATTATACGTTAAAATCTTTCAAATAATACAAAGGTGCTTTACCTTTACTAAGGCCAATGATATAAAATAAGATATAAGGATAATGGTCAGGTAGAGACACACTATTTTTTATTTGTACCTTATGTACACCGGTCTTAAACATTTGAATCTTTAATAGCCTGGTTAGACTTTATTTGCAATAATAATACAGATAAACCAGAGAAAATGAAACATATTACTTGTAACTAGTTACTACAATATAATATAAGAAGGGGGGACTAAGAAAATCTTTATAAAAGCTAAGTGTTCCAGCCCACTGCCAGAGGGCAGCGTGCCCAGCATACTGGCCGCATTGCCACGCTGGAGGACAATGCTCATTGGATGAGCCAGAAAAAGTTCGACTGACTAGTTAGTAGGCTAAGTAGGTAGAATATCTGCCTAAGATCTTAGGGTTCGATTTACATTTCTTTTATTTTTAAATAAGTATTATAAGTAATGAATCTTGCTGTAACATAAACAGTAATTAAAAGGTACAAACCTGGAACTTGACAGAAAAAGCTGCCTATAAATAATAACCACGATGTTATAATCACTTCACATTTTATTTAATAGCGAGTGTGGCTCAGCGGTTCCAGTGTCGGCTTTTAATCCAGACGCACCCTGTTTCGAATCCGGCCCTATACCAATGACTTGTATTTTCAAGTTATGTGTGGATTTGCACTCGTTTAATGGTGAAGGAAAACATCGTGAGGAAACCTACATGTTTGAGGACCACAGTATCCGAGGACATGCGTCTTCCGTGAAAGGACCTGGGCGCCCACCACGATGTATCTGCCCAAGAAAACTCCCCTAGTGAATTAATTATGCGGGGGAGTCACGACCCTCAGTCATGAGGAATACGACTCAAGAGAGTTTATTAACATTTTTTGCCGAAATCTCAGAATACATTGAGCGCGTAAAGTAGCTTGCGTTGTTTGTTCTATTCGTAATAGAAAATGAAAACTAATATCAGCGTAAGGAATGCTCCCATAAATAATACCAGACTAGATAATATATTATCGTGTCCTTAAGCAAAAGTGAAAGCGCGTTAGTTGGTTTGTTTGTTCTTCTGTTTTTTGGGTTCATCAAATCGTCGTCGCATCGGAAAGAAAAATCTTAGTGATATCACGTGATATTTGTTATGGTTGTTTTTTATATGATACCGAGAGAAAGGCGATTTATTGTTCTGAAACAATGTAGGCAAAGCCGCAGGCAACCACTACATATGTATTTAATACGTGGTAACTATATAGTTATTCTAGATATACATAGTACAGTAAGTACTGTAACTGCATGTCATAAGCATTTATTATACTTTGCTCAGCTGTATGAAGATTAATTTTGTTGTTGACATCATCTCTCAAGCATGTATGAACTTAGTTATTAATGTTTAAAATGTATGTAAAAAATATGTTTTCTTTATACTATTTACAATTAAGTACTTATACCAAAACTAAAAGCGCTGACGATCACACTAGTTTTATCACGCGAGAGTGAATCGGTTCTTATCGGGTAAGCACGCTCTGTCTTAGGCATTAGTC
This sequence comes from Macaria liturata, assembly GCA_964023185.1. Lineage (NCBI taxonomy): Eukaryota > Metazoa > Arthropoda > Insecta > Lepidoptera > Geometridae > Macaria > Macaria liturata. The sequence continues at coordinate 14,675,060 of OZ026808.1, forward strand.
GTGCCTTAGCCTATGCTTACCATCAGGCAAACTATGGCCAAGAGCAAACCCGTTTAAGATTTAAAAAAAAACTAGTTACATAAATATCAATATTTTTGGACATGTATAATTTGATTTGATATTTAAACAGATTTTTTTTAAAAACGCCTATGGCTCGCTATAGTCATCTCAAGTCATCTATACCTATTAGTAGATGATCCCACGATGTTATACAGGGATTTACTTCAGTACAACATTATTAATTTATTTATTTACAGTGCCATTGAGCCTACCAAAAAACTCCGGTTCTCCGGGTCTCGGTTCCCCTACTATTGGGCAAGCACGATCCATCCTAGGCCATATGTAGCTATTGCTTACTATCAGGCAACCTATATTGGAGTGCTAATCTGATGGTGGTGTGAAATAAACAAAAGATATGCTTAATATGATGTAAACTTTTCTATGGGTTAGTTTCTAGCGTTTAATAAGGAAATCGATTTAAAATAGGTCGCACTATTTATTTTCAAGCAGGACGAGAGACACAATCGTGGCTGCATAGATTTAATATCGTCCCACGCGTAAACATGGCCGATGGGCGATCAACGCGATGTATATTTTAGTTTTGTTTATCAGCACTCTAATTTCCATGGTTGATTGTGGCGGATTGTTATTGCTTTATAGACCTAAAGACATAAGCACGGCTTGTGCATTCTCTCGACATCTCCGGTATGATATATCCTACGGAATGGGCATGTCGGATACCATAACTTTGGTATGTGAAATATATTTAACGAGCTTATAGTCATTAACGCCTTCTTTAAAAAAAGGAGTGCTACCGAAAGTATGTGATATTGCCATTAGATACAATTTTAGTAAGATAAAATTTATCTATACATTCAATAAATCTGTAGAGGATCGACAGTCGGAACATCGAAGATATTTAAAAATATCGTTCCAACAATTTCTAGAAATTTTGTCTGTTTCTATGTGTCTCTGTTTATTTCAACGCTCATCACGCAAATACGGCTGAACGGATCGTCATGATTTTTTGGGATGTAGGTAGTATGAGGTTTTAGGGAGTGTCATAGGCTAATATTTATACTGCAATAATGCGAGCGAAGTCGCGGGCGCCGCCTAGTTTACATTAACAATACATAAAAGCCTGGGGACAAAATAATAAATAAATAATAAATATTTCAGGACATATCACACAGCGCCATCTAGCCCCATACTAAGCTTACGCTTGTATCATGGGTACTAGATAACGGATATAATACATATATACTTTTCTTTTGTAAATACATACTTATTATACATAGAAACGACCAGAAAACTTATAATACTTTTGACTATTAGATAATAATAAAAAGAGTGCACTTAGAAAATCTTTAGAAAAGCCTAAAACATTATATGTCAAAAAACTTAATGGGCTTTCACCACACCCGACCACTATCATAGGTCTGATGATGTAACAAGAAGCTATTTGAATAATTAAACCGACTTCTTCTCTCAGCGCCTATCGAACCACATGCTCTATTCGAAAGTGTGTAGATGCCCATATTATTATCTTAAAAATTACTACATTGATTTTCTTTAAACTTGTACTGTTTTCTAAGTTAAAATATACCTAAATTAAAAATACCTATATATATAACTTATTGTTTTAAGCACATTTGTCATTTATTCACAAAATTTGGCACACGTGCTTGGAAGTTTAGTGCCAGGCCAACATATTAAATTTTTACACTATTCTTCTTCTTCTTATCGAATGAGAGCCAACTCTGATGTCGAGAGTTTATCAAGCCACCCTAAGGGCTTCTGACATGGCTTTACGAAAGCCGTACTAGACAAACAGCCGGGACCTACAATTTACGTGTCATCCGACCCACAGAAGCGCTCAAAATGGAATGCCACCTTACGGTCACCCATCTAAGAACTGACGGCGTCGACCTTTGCTCAACATTGGTAAACGCATTATTAACATTTACACTATTAGGAAAAAATAATAAATACATATCACATACAAACTGATCGTATTGAAAACTTTATTTTTAGTTGAGTCGCTTGAACTTTCTACTATACATATATGTACGCTAAGGTTTATGGAGCGTAATACATAACTCCATTGCCTAATATTATCATCGCAACATCTGGGTCTATGCGCATAGTGTCTGTCTACTCGTCACAAACTTTACTGTGCAATAAAATAATTACAACTAGATTGATTACAGTATTGCTAACTTCAAACTTATGTCTCAGTAAATCTGTAGACAATGGAATTAATATTTTTTTAAAAAGGTATTTAAAATATTGGAACTCTATTTATACTTTCTATCTCGTTTTTCTGATGATTACATATTATGATTACGAAAAAACAAATTACAAATTTTTTGTTAAGAATAAAATTATGACAAAATTATTGTTAGTATTCTGAGAATTTCAAGACATTACATTTCTGCTACTTTGCAAATCTATAATAGAATCTTGATGACTTTGTATTTTAACGTCAACTTTAGCAAAATTATTTACAATAATATATGTATATAGACAACAAAGCCTTTACAATCAAGTATAAATATGTAATTATCTCATCTTTTTAATCTCAAAAATTTATAAATTTGCTAAAATTATGACGTCAAGCGTAAAAAAGTGATCATAGTCATTTTGTGGTAAGTAGTAGATATTATTCATTTATTTATGCAATTATCCTGTATATTTATGTAAATTTTGTATTCATTCAAAATTTAAGAGCACGGCTCTTGTCGGCGGAGTATGCATTATAAGATGAAAAGATAATAATTTATATAAGTAGGTACGTAAATAAATTTGACTGGCCTGTTAGCTTAGTTGGTAGTGGCTCTGCTTTCTAATCTAGAGGTCGCGAGTTCGATTCCCGCACGACACAAGTATTTATGTACTTTAAAAATTTATAAATACTTGTGTTGAGTCTGGTCGTTTGTATGTATAATAAGTATGTATTTACAAAAGATAAGTATATAAGTATTATATCCGTTATTTAGTACCCATTACACAAGCGTTTGCTTAGTGTGGGGCTAGATGGCGCTGTGTGCAATGTCCCGGAATATTTATTATTTATTTATTTATTGTATACAATTTTTATCTCATATCTGTTTCAGGTATTTCGCACGCTCACTGAATTGGACTACCAATGTCTGGTGGAGGTAGTGACAGAGCCTTGGGCAAACATCATAGTGGTCATTAAATTCCCTACCAACTTGATGGTCAACTGCAACTCAAACCGGGATACGATAATAGTGTTGAAGAAAAATCAATGTTTACGTGTCTGCGATCTAACTCAAGAGAGAGACCAATTCTCACCGTATTTCGTGGCCCCTGTTATCGGCAAGATCAGATTCTGGTTCCTTAGCAACAGCAGTGTCAATTCGGATATCAATGTAAGATTTTATCTATATACTGAAGCGCCCGTGGCTAGACCTACTGTGGTACTTACGAGTAAGTATGTATGTATTAAGTATTGTGTTTTATCGACACCAAAAAATTATAAATTAATATATTTATTATTTTTATTTATTTATTAATTATTACATTAATTTAAAACCCAAGTATTTGTTACTAATGTTTGATTTTATTTTACTGTTAGCTTAGTTGGCAGTGGCTTTGCCTACTAATCTAGGGGTACGGGTTCGATTCCCGCATGACACAAGCAATTATGAATTTTAAAGATTTGTAATTGCTTGTGTTGAGTCTGGTCGTTTCTATGTATATTAGGTTAGTATGTATTTACGAAAAAAGTTTATGTGTATTATATCCGTTATTTAGTCCGTCCGTTCATGATACAAGCGTAAGCTCAGTATGGGGCTAGATGGCGCTGTGTGATAAGGGCTGAAATATTTATTTAAGTATATATTTATTTTTCATTTTTATGTTCGCAAATAATGCGATTATTTTCCCCACACTAGGTTTCCCTGTGTCGTGAGGAACACGCTGTCACATGATGTTTGTTGTAGGCCAACTTGTACCAAGTGACGGCGACGTCCGCCCGCCGCGCTCCGCGCACTGGCTGCCTCGTCTCCAACGAGACCAGCTGCGTGGTGGAGGACGTGACCTACTGTCTAACCACGGGCATTGTATGTGACGGCATCAACAACTGCGGCGTCCAGGACTGGTAATGTTCCCTCACGGCAGCTTGATAAACTCTCGACACCAGAGTTGTTCACTCTCATCCTATAAGAAGAATAATGTTCTACACAGTTTGCTTCAATCAGAGGCAAATAATGAACAGAAAAAAAAACAATAACTTTCAGAGGTATTTGAGAACCGCCGCTCTTTAAAGTCGGTTAAAAAGGAACCTCTTGCACTAGCGGTAAGCCGCGGTAGCGGTCTAACGATTTACAAGGTAATGCGTTCGTTACCAGTTAGGTGCCTTGCACCTTCTTCGAGAGTGGCCAACTCTGGTGTCGAGTTTTCAAACCGCCCTAAGGGCCTCTGACATGGCTTAACGACTGCCGTACTAGACAAACATAAGAAGTTTTTTTATGTATTTACGGAGGACAAGTGACTAAGATAAAATAATGTTTGCTTAGCATAGGGCTAGATGGCGTTGTGTGAATGCTCCGGAGTATTAACTTATTTACAGTAGAATACGACGCTGAAGACAAATCTAAAAGGGGTTATCAGTTTCTTTAGAGGTTAGATCTCAGCAATTTTTCAATCTGTGAAATGAACTGCCAGAGTTATGAATGAATGAATGAATATATGATTTATTGGTCTGCGAAACTACGTGCTTAGGTGCTACAGTAGATGTTGCTAAAAATAGACGAATTTCTAGTGTATAATATCACTAATTTGTACCTGTAAGGTAGATACAGAGATAATTTTCTAATTGAAAAATATTTTTTATATAAAATCTAACCACTGACAGAATTATCGCGGTTCTAAGGCACAACACTATTCTATCTGCAGTCAGTACGTTTCCAGCAAAGTCTTTCTTTGTTATATCTTAGAAACTGAACTTACCTAACACCTAGTATTGAATAAAAAAAATAGACTCAATGGCACCCGACCCGGCGACAATTACCGGAAATAATTATTTAATAATACTAGTATAAGATTGGCGAACGGTTATATAATATTAACTTTCATTTTAAGAGTAACAAGGACCTTTGGAATTATATACCAGAGTTGCTTCTTTCCTCTTCTAGTTTTAAGATTTATTTTATTGGTTAACTAGCTTTTGCCCACGGCTTACCAAGCATTATACATATAAACCTTCCTCTTGAATGACTCTTTCTATGAAAAAAACTGCTATAACATCCGTTGTGCCGTTTAAAAAAATTACAAACAGACGCAGGAAGCGACTTTGCTTTATGACTATAGTGATAACTTTAACGCATATTTTCTTATGGAGAACGATACAACAGCTAAGGCCACAACGGTGCATAAATAAAAAAGCTGTAAAATCAGGCAGGTTGTATCCAAAAACTTAAAATTGTATCCAATATATCATGTACCTATATAGAAGAGTTGGATGTGGATAAGTTTAGTACGAAATACATTTTTTATTATAATAAAATAATAGTAGATCTAGATATACAATAGATAGATAATACGATGCAGTTGTCAATCGTTTGTGTTGTGATGTGTACCAAATATCTGATTTCAATAAATAAAAATACTATAAATATCATAGTCGCAAAAAATATCTTATGTAACAACCATTACGTACGTTAGTTTTTAGTAAATTAATCTCATCAAGATTTCGTAATAAATTAGTGGAAGGTAGATTACTTATAGATCCGTAAGTAGCCAAAAGTGCCATGACCTGACGTCAAGGGCGATCGTGTTTTGAATGTTCGTCATAATTTAGATGTAAGTACCTAAATATTATTTTTGATGTCATTATATCCTCTAGGCGAGGCCGTCTAAGGAAGTACTACACAATTGGCAATATTCAGTCGCCATATTGTTTTGTGAAGCCCGGAGTTCACCACAATCATGCCATAGTATAAATAGCTCATATAAGTTTTACTTTTTATTAGCATACAAGAGCGTTGAAAGTGGCTCGCTAACATTTGACATTCTCTAAAAATTACATAACTAAAAATAAGTCAATATAAAGACCGACCTCATCCGACACTTCCGTGGGTCGGATGACACGTTAAATTGTAGGTCCCGGCTGTTTGTTTAGTACGGCAGTCGTTAAGCCATGTCAGAGGCCCTTAGGGCGGCTTGATAAACTCCCGACACCAGAGTTGGCCACTCTCATTAGATAAGAAGAAGAAGAAGTCAATATAAATCCAGATTTTATGTTATTACTAGCTGTGCCTGCGACTTCGTCCGTGTGGAATAGTTATTTTGGGCATCATATTTATTTTTGCAAACAACCTCTTCAGCTTTATAAGTTATAGCTGTTACCTACGACTTGAACCGTTTTCGTAACGCACGCAACGGAAGCCCTCAGAGATGAATAATTTTCCCCGTTTTTTTCACATTTTTCATTGTTTCTTCGCTCCTATTAGTTGCAGCGTGATGTTATATAGCCTAAAGCCTTCCTCGATAAATGGTCTATTCAACACAAAAATAATTTTTCAATTCGCACCAGTAGTTCCTGAGATTAGCGCGTTCAAACAAACAAACAAACTCTTCAGCTTTATAATATTAGTATAGATTGGATGTTTACTTTAAATTCAAATGTTGAATCTATATAAATAGAAATTAATCGCCGAAATGTGGATATCATTGGATGATTATTTTGTTATTTGTTCCTTATTGTTATGTGTTTGTTTATAAGAAAAAAATTAAATGGAGCTTAATTGATATTATCGGCAGGGTTATTATATTTCCTCAGTTGTGGCTAGAGAAATAAAATATGGCGGCACGAAGTTAGCCGTGTTAAGTAGCTATAGATAACATTACAATTATTAAATGTCCTGTACAATCGGCTTGTACGGCGTTGTTACCAGCAAGCTTTAAGTGCGGGTGGTGTGGGAGAGAAATGAAATATGGAAGCATTTTCGTCGCAACATTTAGAAGGAGCTACAATTCTATATCATCAAATATTCGTGGCAAAGCTATCAACTTGTGGTGCTCAGTGGAATTTTAATTACAATTTCATTTTTCTCAATTGTCCTCAGGTTTGACGAACGGAAATCTGACTGCGGCTTGGCAGTAGAAAAGCTTGGTTTTGCACCAGTGATAGCTGTTCTGGCCGCTATATTCTGCGCTCTGCTGGCGGCAGGGCACACCTTACTGCGGTGTCTACCTCCTCTGGCCAACTCCTACTTTATCTTTAACGCAAACGAGGACAATAGACTGTATATAGACCCGGTTTATAGACCACCAGGGACCCGGGCGTTAAGTATGGAGAAAGTCAAGCGTACATCTCTAATACCGGTAAACCCTTTTTTTATATTGTGCGGTTAACCCTACTACTACCGTATGCTACTCCTATCCTACTTCCTACTCTCTCATTTGAGTCGTATTTCCTCATGACTGAGGGTCGTGACTTCCCTGCAGAATTAATTTGTTAGGGGAGTGACACTGAAAGACGGCAAAGATAGTGCACATCGCAGCGGCTTCGAGTCGCTTTAATTTTACAAATTGCTATTTATTAATTACTACTACTAAATTTTCCGGCAGGTTTCATTAACAAGCTCGTCTTTCGACTCATCGCACGACCAAGAGGAATCGGAAGTCATCGCACAAACGATTCAATCACTCAGCATTTCGAGAGAACCTTCTCGATCACCTAATGTTAGTACCTACCCTGACTCTGCTATTTTGAGGCATTTTTTCCTAAATTTTAAACGAGTTATTATTTAAAATGCAATATATAAGTATATGTTAATAATAATTTCTGTTTCACTGAACTTTTTATCGATTTCGATTTTTATGTACATAGTTACATAACTATTTTCTATTATTATTTATATATCTAACAAATTTTAAGAAGCCTAGGTATATCATAGCCTTATATCATAGTATCTGGGCAGTTTGAAAACTTTTAACACTAGAGTTTGCCACTCTCACGTTAATCAGTATCACATTTATATTTTGGGTGTCACTAATAAAGATCTTACCAGCAGGACTCCCGAGAAGAAGCAAAGAATGTTTCCAAGAACACATCATCAAAAAAGAGGACCACAATGCGAAATATGGCTGAAAGACTGCAGAAAAAGTTCAGAAAAGAAAAGGCCCCGGCTCAAATCCACGACGTATAAAAATAACTTTTACAACTATATCAATTGTATGTGCGTTACCGTATACAAACAAATAAAGAAATAAATATTCCGCGAGATATCACACAGCGTCACCGAGCATTACAAATTATGTGATACAACTTGAAATACAAACATTTTAACAGTCTAAGTTACGATTAGTCAATTTTATTCTATCTGCTGACAGAGGAAAATCCTAATAATAGACAATAAAAAATACTTTTGCTGCATTTCAAATTCAAATTAATTTATTTCAATTAGCAAATGTAGTAAATTGGTTAGTATTTACTTATGTATAAATAAATTCTGACAGAAATATAATGTTCCTACCTATAACATGAAAGCTATTTTAAGTTATTCTAAGTTTTATTTGTGTAAAATGCAATGTAATGAATGGGAAAATGACGATAGGCCACTTACACAGAAAAAAGGTAAAAATGTAACATAAGTACAATAACAAGCGGGAAGGTGATAAAACGTTTTATAAAATTGGATTGCTCCTGTTAATGTACAAATGTACAATATGCGAAGTCAACATAAATGTCAACGTCATGTTTCAAATACATAACACGCAAGATCATTACCGAACCCTTATACAAGAAACGTTAGCACTTATATAATATCCGTCAATTTTATAATTACAATACGGCAACCCTATTTTATTTCAGGATTAGGTCAGGAGCAATACTGCCATTACAAGACCATGGAGTATAAAAGAGGCATTAACTAAGTGGAGTAGGTAGTGTGCAGTATTATAACTTAATATCACATGGAATACCTAAAGGTTAACCGAAATTCCAAGAAAAAGTAATAATTTATTAAAAATATATTTTGTTTATTTTATTTAGCTTCAAATTCTATTTTATGTATATTGTATACTTGTAGATGTCTATGGTTTTATATTATATTTAAGACTAGTAAATAAAGACAATTATCAAAAAAAAGTTACTACTAATAATAATGACGTAAGTTTGTTGTCGCTGAACATTTATTTATTGCAAAAAACTTATTTTTACTATGAGCATTTTTACATAAACGTTGTGAAAACACACTAAACAAAATATTTAATTTCCGCGATGTGTCTCAAATTACCAATATGTTAGGTTTAAACCGAATGTTAATTTACATATTGCTTCACGGTAAATGTGTACCTAATGTACCTATCTATGTGTATGTACATAATCTATAACCTACCTACATATGTGTGTACCTGTACCAAAAATGTGGCAAAAGAAAGTTTTGATGAATCATGCAAATTTACATGTAAAATGGTAATCATCAAAGTATTAATACCTAACGGAAAAAAAAATTATATTTCTGAACAAAACAGCAATACAGTAAAAAATTAAATTGTTTCCGATAGAACACATTTATTAAAATTTTAGTTTTATATGGGATGATGACGTCATCATAAGCTCAATAAGTTGTATATAAATGGTTACATAATTTTAATACCTACAATTATTTTATGTATTACAAACTATTTCTCTTATCTAATTAGAGTGGCCTACTCTGATGTTGAGATTATATTAAGCCGCCCTAAGGGCCTCTGACATGGCTTTTTACTATTAAATCATTTAAATTTGAATGATAAGTAGTATATACCTTCGAAGTTAAAACGATAGGAAAAACAAGCGTATATAGCGCGGAAAAAAGCGAATTCAAAAAGACGCCGAGCACTGCTATTGGCACAGAAATCTAAATGTATTTAGATTTCTGTGGCTATTGGCGATCCTCTGGGTCAAATTTAAGTACCAATATTAAATCAATATTATATAATACTAACGAGTATAAAGCCATTTTTATATTGTTAAATCAACATATGTTTACAGTACCTATTGACACAGCAAAACGTATCAGTGTTTAAGTTTCATTTGTATACTAGTAGACGCCCGCGGCTTCGCTCGTATTATTTCAGGATAAAAAGTGGCCTATGACACTCCTAAGACCTCATACAACCTACACAGCAAAAATCATAATGATCCGTTCAGCCGTTTTTGTGTGATTAGCGTTTAAATGACAAACAGAAATACATAGGCATTTGTATAAATTTCTAGAAATTCGTGACGTCACTGGCATTAAGTACAGATTCCAAATTAGACTGATCAAAAATATTAAAAAACATTTTTATATTTACCAACCAGTGGACGCCCGCGGCTTCACTCGCATTGTTTTGAGATAAAATAAAATTATAACCCAAGGGTCTTCAAATCTAGAGTAAATAGGTTTCTTCTAGGCAAGCGTGCTACATCTTAGACTATAGTGGTGCTTAGCATCAGGCAGGCTATAGTCAAACGTAAGCCTATTTCGTGTTAAAAAAAAGTAAAAGCCTATGACACTTCTAAGACCTTATCCTACCTACATACTAAAAATCACAATGATCCATTCAGCCGTTTTTGCGTATTGAGCGTTTAAATAAACACATACACAGACACACAGACAAAGATTCTAAAAACTGCTGAAAAGTGTACTGTCAAGGATTTAAAGCATACCCAAACAATATTTTTATAATATCTTCTATGTTCAGATTTTGGACCCTCTTCAGCTTTATTATATGTACTTATAGGTTTATAAAGACGTATTTCTTTTATTTTAAAATCTTAACACATCTACTGTGAATAAATGAATGCAAATAATAATATACAAATAAAAGCTTCAAATGAAGCCAGTGTTTCGCAGGCCACATGCAACTTACGCAAACAAGTTACCTACGATCTTTCGCGAAGGTCCAATCCGAACAAACTACATGGTCACTTTCTATAGAGTTCTACAGAGTAGACAAATAAATGGAACGTACAAATATTGTATAAAAAATAACATTTGTATGATAACTCACATTATACTATTATGATATGAATAAAAATTGCCATTTATTATTAATTATCTTATTAATTAATTATGTAATAATGTTTTATTGTATCGTATATTGTAAGGGGAGTTCTCTTGGGTAAAGAGAACTCCCCTTAAGATTTAATTCTGCGGGGGAACCACGACCCTCAGTCATGTAGAAATACGACTCAAGAAGAAGAGATTAAAAAAAATGAATAAAATCGTAAAAGTATGAAATATGACGTATACACATTTTTTATTAATAAATGAACATTGAGCATCAAGCTAGGAGTACATGGAGGACAAACAAATGATTATTTTGAATGTTAGTAATAAAATCATTCAATTTATATCTATATCTTCTTCTATCTATCTATACATATAATAAAGCTGAAAAGAGTCGAAAGTCTGAACATTGAAGATATATAAAAAAATGTTTGGAGATACTTCCAATTGATAGCAGAACACGTTCCAACAATTTCTAGAAATTTTGGCTGTTTGTCTGTTTATTTAAACGCTCATCACACAAAAACGACTGAACAAATCATCATGATTTTCGGTATGTAGGTAGTATGAGGCCTTAGGAGGCTCATTGCTTGTTATCCCGAAATAATCCGAACGAAGCCGCGGGCGTGCACTAGTTATATAATACAAAAAAGTATATAATAAGGTAGGTTTGAGGGCAGAAGAGTGATTAGGTATGTAAAAACCTACTGCGTAAAAATATTATCACTTATTATAAATTTTAAGTTAAATATTAAGTTTAAGTAAACATGAAGTTCCATAGCCATGCTCCCAATATTTGGATTAGCCTCTTAATCTAATTTCACATTCGTACAAAAATACTAACACGCTGAAATGAAAACTGAAATAGCAATGTCATCTCGGATCACTATTTTAAATTAACAACCATATTATCATCTTATTAATGAAAAATCAGGTGAAATAAAGTGATATTTTTGAGTTCTAGTGCAAATATCTATGAAAAATTATAATATTCGTATGAAAAAAGCCCAAGTAGGTATTTAGATGCCACGTGTGATCACTGTAATGAGAGCACGTTTCATGAACTTGGCTGATCTATCCTGCAGCAGCTGTATTTTTGATATTAAAGTCGATATTTACGATAGGCTAGCCTACACATCGAAAAATTATATATATCTTGGCATTTTTGATATTAAAAGCAAAATTTTTCGCAAAATCATCATGCAGCAAATATGATTTTTGTACTTACTCAGCTGTCGCGTCGAAGCCCCTTGAGCACAAATAATTGGTACCTATTATACAGTTCATAAGTAGTAAGAAATTAGTAATTAAAAAGTTCAAAATCACTAAAACACAAAAATTACGAGCACGAATATAAATTGCTGTAAGCGCGACGAACAGGGAGCTACTAACTATTGCTGAATACTTCGTTTAAAAATGGCGGACACTAGGACCATTGCCTAACTTCTCACATAACCGCTAACTTAACTACACTTAAAGTACTGTCAGCGGCATAATCGCATGAGTAAAATAATGATATTTATGTTGCTGATCGTTTTATTTGTTTAAAATAGTGTTTGTTAATGAAATTGATTAGATAAAATAGCTGAATTTAACAGGAAAACATGTTTCGATTGTTGTGTTGTATTTATTCAGATGGATAGGTAATATTATAACCCAACAATTTTAATTTAATTTTATATTCGTCGGTTCGACTTTGAAATATCAGCAATTTTACATAAACAATGTATAATACTATTATCTGTGTATTTAAAATTATTTATGTTTATGTAAAATTGCTGATATTTAGGATTACCGGTGAAAAGATATTGGTTCTTCGTACATTTTATGCAAAAATATTTTTTTTGTGAACATGTTTGAGTATTTCTATAAGTAAAAAAAATGGTTTTTACTTACTAAAACCACACTTTAAAGATAATCCATTAGTTACCAGTAAGCGTGTATAATATAAGGTTTATTTTAAAATCAGTATGGTAGTGAGTGACTTGTAAAATATTATGGACAAAAATTTTGTTACATATTAGAAACATTCCTCATACCAGATAATAGCTTAAATATATATTATTGCACTTTTTTATTTTAATAAAAAAAACAACGTACATATACGTTGTTGTTATGAAACAACGTTTAGCTTTTTTGCTGATTGTACCAAACGAAACTGACGTCACGGTCAATTTAAAAATTTGTACTACCTTCAATACGAGGCTCCCGCTATTTGTGAGAATAGTGTTGCGCGTTGAACTAAGAAACTCGCGAACGATACGCAACGCGACTCGATTGGCAAGCTACAATCGACACACGTTCACACCACACCGGCGCGAGCAATACTGAATTACTGATTGCCCGAGAGTGTGTCAAGGTGCTGGAGGCAGTCACCGGACAGTCACCAGCGAAGCACGCTAGCATAATGTTCTGCACTTCCAACATGCGGATGCTACAATAAATAAAATACTTCGAGAAACAAAAATGGCCGTCTACGGTCGACGATGTCTTGACTTTTGCAATCGAATAAAAATGTTATCGGGCCTTCGCTGGACCAGTAGGTAAATCTAATCTATGATTGTCTAATTTTGTGCTGGTGAATAATATTAAATTTTTAATGTACTTATATATAACACCACAAAGAAGTAAAAATGGATAAAAATAAATGTACGTGAATCAATGAATGCTTATTTCATTGTCGAATATAGATCTAATATCGGGAAAGATTACCTGATAATATGATTAAGGACCCAATTTGTGATCTGTTGTCAACTAAGTAGGTACTTACTTACATTACTAAATTCATAAATAACTAAGTAAAATGTAGTTATTCATCTTGATCTAAAAATCCACTCGTAAAACAAGTTTTTAATTTGGTGCCCCCTAAAAAGAAAAAAATAAGTTTTAAATTACATACATACTTACGTACGTTAAACCTATTAATTTTCTAATTATACCACTGATAAATAATTTCAAGATTTCTGATATGAAATCGTAAATAAGCACTTTTTTGCGCTTACATAGCAAACGCTAGCTGAACTCCACGAGATAGATCAAAATAATGTTCTAAGCATTGTATATCTTTAAAAGGTCTACAAAAAAAGTCTGCGATACGGAAGGCGGGCAGAGCCGCTAGTGATAAATGAAATCTTATTCAGCAAAGTTATGTACCTACGTAATAGTATTTTATATTTTCATTGCAAAATAATTTAAGATTTAAATACGAACTCCAGACAAAGTTTACCTATAACTGTTATTATACTTAATCTAGGGAATAGAAGAACACTATATAAAATGAAACATGAAAGTTTGTTAAAGAATTTAATGTCATTCGTCAATCATTGATTTTTAACAGTATGTGTAGTTAAAACCAAGTGGCAGGAAATCAAAAAAACATTTTTTACTGATAAATCATATTTATAACTAATATTATTGGGGCAGTTGTAGTCATTAATCATTAATCAGCATCAAATTTCACATTTATAAATCATGATTAATATAATTGAATAATAATTAAATAAAAATACAATTATTCCAAGACATTTGGATAAAATGAACAAATACAAGAATACATTCAAACATTTCGTGCCAACATGCACATGTCAGTAACTACTTCACGGAATTACATTACAAATTAGTTAGAATAAAAATAATTAAATAATAATAATGAATCATTGAAATTGTCCAAGATATGTGGAATAATAAATAAATATAAGATTTCAATTCAAAATTTCTTGCAGACATGTCTTTGCTAGTACAACAGGAAGGGCAGGGTTGGCACTCTGTCCTCTTACATTACTTTAAAACTTTTGATTTTGTGTCAAAAATACTATGCACAATATAGCATTATACTATACACAAAGATATCATCGTGCTCATGGAAACAATACGATAGAATTTAATAATAATTATAATATCACATCATTGATCCATGATACTATGCATTAGGTACTTGTTATACATAGATCTCACAACATATATTATGTGATACAACATAGAAAAGACTGGTGACGGCCGGAGCGACGTCGGACCTGTGTTAGACATTCAATAGTGTC